>CM043015.1:148383180-148628516 GCA_023690525.1 Holotrichia oblita | reverse complement strand
CGCAAGGTTCAATCCTCGCTTCACTTTACTTTGCGATATATTATGTACTTGTGAATTATTTAATTCAGTGCAATCGTGCAATGTCTGTACCGGTGGCCAACTAATTATGTCGCTTGGCCATATTTCTGTTGTTCACAGTACAGCTTTGGGAAAAATATTATTGACTAAAGTGTCCCGGAGAAACATCTGGAAATTATTTAGAAAAGTGTAGGAGGGCGCAACTGATCACCAAAAATTTTAATTCTTAGTTTACGCAAATTTATCAACTTAAGGTCTATCATAAATATGAAAATCGGAAACAAAAAAAATCTTGTGTATTTTTTACATCGGACAACTTTTGTATTTTGTCAAATAAGAGGAGCGGTGGAGGGGAAATTTTGTATTTTTGTTTTTTCTCGAAAATATTAAATGGAAACATACATTTTTGACAAGTTAAAAAAAGTAGGGTAAATTACCAACAAATCAGCGAAACCGGGTATCGCTATCTTTTACCAATCCGAAGATATCTACTGGGTACTGTGAGCCGTTCCTGAGATATGGCCGGGCGACATTCTTAGTTGGCCACCCGGTCGGTACATATGTTATTGGATGACACGCAATTATTCTTTTCCTAGAAAATACTCGTGCATTATCTATGGACAATTTTCAACGTAACCTCGTCACTGTATTTCATGTTTGCTGCCAACATAATCTTCAAATTAACTCCGCTAAATCTGCAGTTCTATTTTTTCGGTAATCAGCAGGTACGAGAACAGTACAGCTGTTGACTTCTATCTGTTCCTTGTATATAAATGGGGAGATTCTACCGACGCGACGGTATCGGAAGTGCTGCCTTGGGGTCGTCATGGATTCTACTTTTAGGTATAAGTTTTTTAAATCCTGATTTATTTCCACTTCTAGGTCAATAAAACAACAAATAATTAAATACCAGTTTATTTAGGTATAAGAAACAAATATCAAAACTACATTAGCAAGCTTATTGTAGCTTAAAGATTCTATATCAGCAGAGGTCGTATTTATCTAGTAGCGTGAAACTCCTATTGTGTAATAGTTTGGTGTTGTCTCCTTTCATGTATTGCTCAACAGTTCATGGATGGATCCATGGTGGATCCATGCTCACAGATGGAAACTTTCAAAGTGTTCAAAAAGTAAGAAACCCTTGTTTATGTTTTGCTTTTAATATAAGAAAATATGATCATATATCGTACACCCTAACGCTGCACATGCGAAATCGAATTCTTCTTAGATCTGCTTGCATGTATCATACTATTATCAGAACTAAAATTCTCTCTGTTACCTCTACTAAAAAGATTAAGATTAATATTGATCTCGCGGTTTAATTACACCACCGATGTACAAAACTTCTTGGCTGTATGAATGATCTTTTCTTACAATATGTACACAATTTATAACGTTGTTCCCGATGTGTTCGGGGTCTGCTCCGCTCCACCATTACATATACATATGTATGTATGTACATACATACATATGTATATGAAACAAACTGCAGGAGGAACTTTACCTAGTTTTTTCCTACTTACTAGACCTGGGCACAGGGGACACAGGCTCAGATAAATTTCTTTCTCACTTTGCTATATCCATGTAAATAAATTCTAAAAATGAGCTACGTATACCTAATATATAACAATAGTAACAACTATTTTACATATCTATTTCAACTCCACTTAAAAATTTGTTTTCATTAATTATATGTGTAATATCGATGAGATTTATAATTATCAAGTTCTTTCTAATGTTATTTTTTAAGTGTTTATGTACGTACATACATATGTATACGTAACCTTACCTTGACCTCCTATTTCACCTAGTAATTGTATGACCGTTCGAATGAATATAAATTATTTTAGGTATGTTTAACAGATTTCAGACCTGAAATTAAAATAAAGTTATTCAGATACTGTTTAAGTGGAAACAGTACATACCATTTATCATTCCTTGGTTTAGTCTATTATTAATTATTGAATAATAATTTATGGTATAATACATCTGCGTATCTTATGTCTAAAATAACATCCATACAGTATTTGATATTGAAAAACGTAAGTATAAACAGGCCACCAAATAGAAACTAGTTCCAGAAGAGAAATATCTTATCTGCTACTGATCTGTTCAAATACAGATTAGTTCTGCAGTATTATTTTAGGAATTACATGTTTCGAAAGATCGATCATGCACATAGCACTGACAAGGGAAGATAAGCAGGTTCATAGTACAAATAATAAATGTGGAGGCAGAATGCTATTTGCGACAGTTCGTGTCCCTATGAGGACTAACTTCAATGAACATTTTGAAAAGTGAACTGAAAGAATTTATATAAACAAGTTGCTGGTTGCTTGCCTTATGTACCATATGTATTCGATATGATCGTGCAATATTTGCTTAATTATAATTGATTGCTGGTAAATCTTGGCTTAGCGTTTGTCCCCTATATTTCTATATAATTTTTAAACATTCATTAAGTAGGTACTTGAATAATAACTTTGTAACAGATATTGTCTGACAGTTTTTTGATTGAAGTTTTTTGAAGAATGCTTAAAATAGCTTTTCTCACACTGATAGTTGGTTTATATAGGTTAGTTTCACTTTTAGTACTTATACTCCAAACTCTATTTTGTTTATATGCTGGACATTTTGGAGCTTTGACGTAGTTACATGCATACCTTTGATTCAGTCACCTTTGGTATCACTTCACTATTAGTGTATTGTACATTACTTTGTTTATGTGCTAGCTTCACGTAAATTATGTTTTGTAGTGAATACTCACAGTAGTTTTAATTTAGTTTAGTAGCTTTAGCAATTGTTTTTATTGAATGCTAAATCCTTTTCCTACTTTACGTTTTCTTTGAGCCAACTTTTGATTATAGTTCAAGAAGAGGTGAATGCTTCCTTTTCTTTGCAGTACCCCCTCAATATTTAAAATACATCTTTATTTTAACGTTAAATATTCCATACATTTAAATAAAACACTATGTTCTCTTATTTATGGTATATAAAAACAACTTTTCTACTGGAACAGTATATTTATTTTTCAGATGTGGAAAATAATATAATTAACATACCGTATTTTACATTAGATCTACATAGGCCTAGTCTTGATTTGATATAATCAGTATAAATATTTTACAAATATATTTAAATATAAAAGAACCTACTGTATATGATACATGCTTCCAAAATAAATTATGTACGTTATCTAAATATTTCTTTAACACATGAATTTGATGGCAAAGTATACTAAACAAAGGATTACTAATCCAGCCCCAACTCCAATTAATACGTAGGAGACGATATCTAACAATTTTATTTTGCTAAGGTACTGATCTTCTAATACTTCAATCTGATCGTCCGGCAAGCTAAATCCTAAAAATATATTCATTAGATTAGTAATAATTTACATTCTTTATAGATAAAAAAAGATTGTATGGAAATTACTAATTCAGATCCACATATTATACAACAGCATCAATTCCTTTTTGGCTATATGACAAAAACCTGAATTTATTGTATTTATAATTTCATTAACAACACAACATTGGAGTTTATAAAGCAATTTTAAAAGGTTACTATAGTCAGTTTTATATTGTTCAAATGAGTAGACCTAAAATGCTTATCTACGGTATCTAATCTATTGGCCAGAAGATGAATCAGTTCTTATTTGTCTGTTAAGAAAGAGACTTATATGCCGACACCTTAGCCCCAATGCAATACAACTTCTACAAATGCGCAATTGGTACATCAATTCCTTCCTGCTCTTTGTGTATCTTGCATCATGCATTCTTTTCGTTAAATTATTTAGTTCCAATCTTACGAGGTGTTTGTATCAATTTCATTATCTCTTTATTCCTTGCTGGTACCTTGCACTATTTTACATTCTAGCTACTCGTATAGTAGTATAGTGGGGTAGTACAATTTGTTTCTTCTGTTCGCTTGATTTGTTAATGCCAGTACTACAGTTTTAATCATCCGTAAATGCGCTTCCCACAAATTGTTGCTATCTTTAGTTCAATATCTTTGCATTTAATCCTTATTCTGTTGTTTCGGTCTTCCTTTACTATCAGTATATCTTGTTCTTTTCCCCTAATAATTTCCATCTTTAGTTGTTCTATTTTTCTGTTAGTACCTCATTATTCTTTGCATTTTTATTTCAACGGTCCTTTTTTTGCTGATTGTAGTTTGTAAAATTCTATCTTTGTTTTAGGGATTTCTTTCGATATTTCCCTTACTATTGGAAGTATCCTCTTTTATATTAATATATGATTTTTTCCATTGACCTTTGTTACTTATAATGATAATATGATACGATGATACGATAATATGTATGATGATACAGGGTCATTGGAGAGAATGGCCTATTAAAAGTATTATACAAACAGTACATCGTAGCGCCAGCTCTTTCTTCTCTTTTTCTTTGTGACCGGGATAGCCGTAAACATAGTGTATATATTTCGTATACTTATTTTATAATAATGCTTCCTGCAAATATAATCGATTTGCAAGGGATGACAGTGGAGCATTACCCATTTCAATAGAACTTAAAAAAATATATTCTTTTTCAAGCTTCTTCAAACACATACCTCGTACATTTGTTGTACGATACTACATGGCTGTTTGCTGCAAGTATGACCGAGATCTCGATGTGTAAGTTTCAATCACAATATAATTTTTTTAATTTTCTATTACAGTGTTCTGCCTCCTGGAACCCCATGATAATACTTGCAGGAAACATTAGTCTGGGATCATATAGCAAGTATACGGATCTGCATATGTCGACTTCAAAAAGAATATATTTTTTAAATTTTCTATTGAAATGGTCTTAGATGATGGATCCATGAAACTACTTGCAAATCGATTATATTTGCAGGAAACATCGGCCTGGTGTCGTACAGTAATTGTACAACATTTGTATGTGTTAGCTTCAAAAAGAATATAATTTTTTATTATACTGGTATTGGGTAATGTTTCCCTGGAACACCATATAAATCGATTATATTTGCAGGAAACATCGGTTTGGTACAGCAAGTGTACTACGCCTGTATGTGCTAGCTTCAAAAAGAATATAATTTTTGAATTTTCTATAGAAATTGTTTTAGCTAATCCTCATCCTCACATCGGTCTTGTATCGTGTAGCATGTATATGGGGTCTACATATGTCACTTTCAAAAAGAATATAATAACTGTTTAAATTTCCACTGAAGTGATCTTAGGTAATTAATGCCCCCATGGAAGCCTTTGCAAATCCAACATATTTGCAGTGAAAGAGAATATATTCGTCGGACTCACTTTCAGTTCGTTAAATTTCTGAAAGCGCGAATGGTTCAAGTTACAATTATACTTATTTTGTCATTGACATACATATATGTGTGGCTGTGTAGGTTTCTACGCCTATGTACATACATTCGGGTATCTTTGGAGAAATTGGCTGCTCTTTTCATACCAATCGCAAAGTAGACCAGCTTGAATTTAGGTCACTATTGCAAATGTGCTGTATATATAATAATTGAGATGCATATGCCCATAAAATGTATTTTTACCGTTGAAATAGTATTCTCAACTCCTTTTTGGTATATTATCACAAACAAATCCCAGTTTACTATAACCAGACCACGGCTATTTTAACAAAATTAGTCAAATTACTAACATATTATTTAGATAAATACAGATAAAAAGTAAATCTACTGCATTCTCATTATTGAATTTTGGTAGCACAACTGAAGTAATACAAAAAGCGTACTGAAGTCCGGTAACTAGTGTGATAAATAAAAAAATTATTTACTAATTGTAATTTATTGTTACGTGAATACAAAGCTATGCGGGCATAATAGGGAACAATCGGATCGTCTACGTGAAATTATGAAGATATATTTCTAAATGTCGTACAAATGTCTCTAATATATGTTGAAATTACCTACTGTAGGATTAAGGTTTAGGATTTGGTAGGAACTTGCAGATAAAAAGAGTACAACTTCTTTAAACACAAGCATTAAGCAAACATGAACCACAGACTGACTGTAACATTTTTGAATTTCAAAACTATGATTCCAAACTCTATATGTGACTCTGGCATATACATATTTACTGCCACATCTATTGTAACGGATCCAAATTTACTTCTAGTTGGATATTAGTTTATTAACATTATTCACTGAATAATGCAAATATTAAGTTCAAAATAGACAAATATTAAACACTATAAAAATAAAATACAAATAAATATATACCTGTTCGACCCATAATATTGGAAAAACGGCATTTGTTAAATTTGTGGTTACAGCAATCCTTTCTATTGGTCGAACAATCATATTAAATTGTATTCTTTTGCTACCTTGTAACGGAGTACCAGTGTCCTAAAATAAAATGTGCCCATGTTATTTATATTACTAATGAACATTCGTAAATACACTTACAGGTTGAAGAACAACAAATGTTTGATGTTTTTCTTGATCAGGTTCTAAACCTTTTACAGTGCTACTGTAAGTTTCATTTGCCCAAAGCATGTGCGGAAAAGATGCTATCACAGGCGCAACTAAAACATTATAAAAATTCATTACTTACGGATTATTTACATTAACAAATCTTAAAGTTTACTTTCATAAATATCAGTGTAGTATAACTAAGTAATAAGTGCAGTTAAATTTGTCTTTAGGAACTTAGTTACCTACTGTATTGTGGGTGCCGGTTATTTATACGTAAATTTGGAAAGTGTATGCCATATATGAAAGAATCACGTGTATCATATCATAGAAATACCAGCATTTATGTATAATTCTGTGCGGTTTTATTTAAATTTAACTTCCCTGCAACTTATTGATCATTAAACCACGGACCAGGCACAATGAAAGTGTTCGCCGTACTCATTGCTCACTGCGCTAAGATGGAAAGAAATCTAGATGTGAACGCAGGAAGTGTACTTTTAAGGACATTACAACTCAAATTTTTATAAGATGGTTGACTTGCAAAAACGTCGAGTTGAACTAGCGGTAAACAGGTGGATCAACACCATGATAAGAAACAGAATGATTCAACTATCGCAGAACCTATGTACCGTAAAGGCAACCGAGGCAGCTGGCTATCCAGAAGGCGACTACTATAGTGCCTGGTAGTGGACGACCTACGTTCTAATCTTCGGACGGCGGACTTCCACACACAGGATTATGGCGATGATCATGGCCTAAGGAAAATTCAAGGGCATAGTATCGGAGAGAATGGAAGTTGCACTTAAACCTGTGGAGAAGTAGTGCAAAAAACATGGGTTAAACGTAAACTCCAGAAAGACGACTATGGTACTACGACTAAACTGACGTGTAAATTACACCTAGAACAGGTTATGAATTCATATATTGTATATTTAAACTTTCCAATTTATTGATATTATCCAGAAACACTGCTCTCAAACTAACTTTAGAGGAATTAATGAACAGACGCCTTTCTATTGGGTTATATTCAATACCAAATGTCTTAATAAGAGAAGAAAAAACAAAAAAGCAAAATCACCAACAACGATTTTCTTCAGAAAACAGTTTTTAAATTGAAAATGATGATTACGATAAATATATATTTTGTATTCTTCGGAAAAAAAATTCTATCCATTTAGCTGGGAAGGAACTAACTATTCTTGAGATAATATGAAATCTTGTATGAGATTATTAGAATATTCTCATGTAAATAAATGACGCTCAGATGAACAACTTAGTTTAAAAATTGTATCATCAAAACCTGTTTCATTAGTTTTCTTCTCTACTTCCATCAATCATATGAGCTCTCTTCAGCTTTAGTATCATACGTTCTAAAGGCTTTGGTATGGAAAATTTTGTGGAACTGGTCTCATTGCAGATTCCAAATTGCCAACTTGCAACCATGTATGTTTTGATATCTACGTAAACTCTTTAATGTTTGATCAACAGAAATAATAGTTAGACTAGTAATCGTCTTCTTTTTCTTCTGTATTGTGACGTGCGCTACTTTTTCGTGCAGAAAGAAGGTGTTTTAGGCTTTTCTTACGTAAACCATAGATATATCGGGTCCAGCTTTTATTTAGTCTCTCACTTTACACTTCTTCGTGGGAAGTTAAATGCGGACAATTACCTTCAATTTCTTACTGACAAACTGCCAGATCTTTTAGAGGATATCCCGCTGAATGTTCGACGAGATATAATAATAATAATTTCGGCATTAGTGTCCGAAATTAGGTTAACGTCAATTATCCTAGATGGATTGGTCGAGGTAGTCCTGTTGCATGGCCACCCAGATCACCCAATCTTAATCCCCTTGACTTTTATTTATGTTTTTTAATTTAGTCTATGCGCAAGTTTGAAACACAAAAGAAGAGCTGTTGCATCGTATTCATCTGGCTCCTGAGCAAATCCGACAAAACAAGTGTGAAATTCGGATAAGTACTTCTTCTGTTGGCCTACGAGCACAAGCCTGCATTCAACAAGGAGGTGGACATTTCTAAAACATTATTATTTGAACCTTTTTAAATAAAATCAGTTTTTATTGACTGTAGGATAAAAATTTTTTTTCATGATATGACAATCACATTCATAGATCTGTAACTTTGAAACAAATAAAAATGCCCAAAAAAAGGGGGGAAGATAATGGAACTTTTAGTGACTTTTGATGTTCTTTGTATTATACTTAAATTTTAGGGATATTTTCCTTTGTAATTTTGCCGCTAAATCTTGTTAAAAATTAATGTTAACCTATAAGTTTCGTTACCAGCGCTTCTGTCCCATGTTCGGGATTTTATTAGTGATAAAGTTTAGAATCTTATACGAATTTTTATTTGAAGTTTGTGCGATTAATTTCCACCATGATTTACACGATGATTGGGATTAATGATTTAATTAACAGTAATATTTTGCCTACATCCATCCACGTGTAAGTTGCTAGAATTTTAGATTTGATAATTGTCTACTTGCTACTTGTTCTTTTAGATGATCTCTGAAGAAGTAAATAATAAATTTTCGAAAGCTTAGACTGTAAGAAGGATTGTTTTATTCTTAACGGCTGCCATCCCATTATCTTTCCCCCTTTTTTGGATCTTAGCGTTGCACAGTCAGTACTTCTACTCAACCTCAAATAAAAATGGATATACAAGTTTTGCGTTTTTGCTACTTGAAATGAAGCCTACTTTATACTCCTAAAATTTGAACATATCGATACGGGACACATTGTATAACAAAAGTGATTAGAACGAGCTAAACAAACCCTCAGCATTTTGTAAGTAACTAAATTTGTAAATAATAAATGAATGTTTATAACTGGACCAACAGTAGCAATGATGCCTTTTCAGTTAGCTCATATGGTTCCATCATATTCACATTGCTCTAGAAGCTTTTATTTGATAATGATAAACGAAAAAACGTTTTAGAATATTTACAAAAAATTAAAATAACAGAAAAACTATGGGCGATGGAAACATTCGGAGTACATATTTGAAAACGCGATAAAAATGATATAATTTGATAAGTTTAAAGTTCGTTTATTTATGCGTAGCACTATACAAAGGTTATTAATGGTTCATCACAGAACTCGTATTCAACGAGCGGATATTTTTAGTCATACTTTTAAACTTGCAAGGAAACAAACAAAATTTTGGATTCTAGATTATGAAATTGCATATAGTTTTAGATGTACAGAGTATTTCAATGAAAACGATCCACCTTAAATAAATCGAAAATGTCAAGAAATACGAAAAAACGCCGAGACACGTTGATTTTTATATAAAGGTGGAAACTCTTTCACCAACAACGCAAAATCATGTCTTCTCTACCCTAGCCCCCTCCTCTCTCGCCTCCCACCCTCGTATCGAACATTAACATTTCAAATGGCACTACGTCATATTAATAGATTTTTTGATCCTACATACTATTTGATTACATTGATACGTCTATTTGATTCAGATTTTATAAAGTTTCCAGGCTATGTTACATCAACTGTTCAATTGAACTCAAGATTAACTGTAGCTGGTACAATCGCCACTAAGGGTGGGTTTATCAATGTGAGGATAAAAGTGTTAGTTAAGAAACTAACAGATATTGCTAACTGGCAGATAAAATTTACCAACTACAATGCTTTATCTTGCAGATAACTTCTATTTAACACTCAATAAACGTTTCATTGTAATTATCTTCTTAAATTTTATCTGCAAGTTAAGTGCCATACATAATAATGTATGGCACCTGTGTGGCACCTGTGTATGGCACCTACGATACCTGTGTTGTAGAAAATTCAACATGTAGTTTTCTTACCATTTTTTTTATACAGCCTAAATTTGAAATAGAAATACCACTTTTTCAAAATCTACTATATATTTTAAAAAACATGAAAGAAGGTTTTAAATTCTTCCGTTTTGTTTAAGTTACTTCAATTTTTATCGGTAATCTTGTATCGAATGTGATGAATATCATTTTTTAAGAACTTACACAAACAGGTGCTCATATCAGTATAACCTTCTGGCAAGCATTCCAATTCGCCATCCAAATTTCGAACTTGTTTAATACAATAGCATTCCTTATCTCCATCATTCCTCATATCATCCAGGTCCAAGGTAGCGCGAATTCCGTCTATATCTCTATACGTAGTCGTTTCTGTGGTCCTTATGGTTACTACTTTACATATATCGGTGTTATAAATGTCAAAAGCACTGCTTTCGTTGTTGAACGGAGGATAGATAGCGGAGTCTCTGCCTCTAATATGATTACACGTGGAATTTTCACCATCCCAAGTATTTAAATATTGTTCTCCTTCCCACGATAATATTGCTCCAAGAGTGTTGACGTCCAGATTTCCACCTGACACCTGATAAACGCCATCGTCGGAGTCATTTTTCTGAAATAAAATTGAAAAAAATAGTACTATATTATAAACTATCGTTTAATATACTAAAGCGGATTTTTTTGTAATCTGGAATTACTAGTATCTATACCTATAAGACTTATTAATTAAAAAAATATTTTCTACTCCTTGAAATCTAAGCCTCTAAGTACAAGTAGAGATTATTTGATGTCAATCCTTACCATTGCGAGTGGATAACTCAACAATTGAGTTCTGGTACAGCTGCAAAGTATACCCGCTGATGTTGATCCAATAATGCATAAGGTCTTTCGTATATACGATATTATCTCAAAGCACGTACTCAGGTTATTTATTATGCACCTTATATGTATATAAAAATATATTGCGTATAAATATGAATAGTTTTAATTACAGTTTAAAAATTACCTTTTAGAGAAAACACGGAAACCACTATCTTACCAACAAAACATCAAACAGTCGACATAGAACCTTGCCTTGAGTGTTTGACAATATTTGGGTAAAATCACGAAGAAAAAAATGTATCTATGCGCGCATCAATTGTGTTATGATTTACCATAATACGAATAAAAATGAAATACCACAAATTTTATGTAAATCTTACTATTTCTCAGGTTAAACTTAAATAATTACTAAATATTCAATTATTACTCTGGTTGTGTTAATATGGACACCAAATGTTTTACATCTATTTCTTAATTCCAACAACTGCATTTTTCTCAGCGATGGTACTTTTCTACACTAAGAGAACCAGTAAAGAATTATTTTTAGAAGTCAACTACACAAGCTGCCTAAATTTTATATGAATACCTACATGTAAAAATATGAATTACTTTAATAAACAACTTCAACGGAAAATTATTTTTCAGTTTCATTATTCATTATTTTGTGATCGACAAAATATGTATGTATGTACAATACCATTATTCTAATAAGAAGTTAATAGAAATGGCAAAGGTTTGTATAATAACTCACGCAAACTAAAGGTTTTATTACCGTAGCCACTTCTTTTTTAGATGCTAATTTAGAATTCAAATCAATCATTGTGCCAATTTGAACAAGTGACAATTCAACTAGAATCTAAGTAAAAACTAAAAAATGTATAATACATAGGTGCTCATGGTATATTGTTGGAACTCACCCTGCGAATGAATGCAATGAAAATAGATCAAGCATTAGAAGCAGACCACGTTATAATAAAATGCATTAAGATCTGCAAAGTGCAAATATTTGCTTTCGCATTATAATTAAAATTGATGATAAATAAAATAGATTAATATCGACATACATTATTGCTTATAAATTAATCACTAACAAAAACAAAAACGACACACAAGTGCCTCTTAACTATAAAACTGGCCTATATTATAAAAACATGTATCATGTACAGTTTACGGAGTCACTGCAACTAAACACCCACCACATTAAAAAAAACTAAATATTGCAGCAGCTTCTTTATACATATGTAGGTACTTACATGTGCAAAAAATGAGAACCGAATCTTTTGAGAATCCACTACGGTAGTTTTCGAATCCGCTAATAAATTCTTTACTATAGTGCAAATCCCTCTTTCAACGGGGCCTATATTAGCTGCTACACAGAAATCATATCCTTCGAAGAACAAGTTCTTAGCAGGTATGTTTAGGAATAGTCCATCATTTTCAAACATGCCCGTCCAAAAGTTATTAACAGTGCCAGCAGTAGAAGAACCTTCTACGGTCAGAAACATGCCCTATAACAAATAAATCATGTAAAGTTTTCAAACTAATTGTAAATATAAGATAATAGTTTACGATATAATTTAAATTGTTATTACTTATGTATATTGTAATTTTTTATCCCTTGCGAGGGAGTTCGGAGAAATTCTAGTGGCATCAGAAATAATTGTGTACCCTCGAATGCCCCTGATTGCTAAATTTATTACCGGTCTAATATGAAAAATTCTTTTACCTCTTTTACCACCAAAACCATTACTGTGGCCGTTTCGCAAAAATTCATACAAAATAATATCTGACGATAGATTAATATATCAATAACTTTTTGAATATGCGATAGTTTTTTTGCAAAAAAACGTTTTATTTCACAACATAATCTAAACGTTTCTACAACTTTTTCATCGCCTCTAAATAATAAGGTTCATTGAGATTCTCAAAATAGATGTTAGTTTTAGCGAGGATCTCATCTTTGAGCTAAATTTCTTTCCGCCGAACCATTTATTCAGATTTAAAAACGAGTAGTGCGGAGCGTATGGCCTATAAGGGTGTAATTCGTATTCCAATTCATGAAATTTTGTCATGCAGATTATGTGCATACGCACCAGTATACATTATTGTGATGGAAGAGTACTTTCTTCTTAACTAAATACGTTTGTTCTTTCTTCAAATTGCCGTTTAAGCAGTCCAATAATTTTCCATAACATTTCCTATTGACTGTTTTTTTCCTTATCGTGTATCGCAAAAATTGTTGCCGTAGAAAATTCCATTTTGCTTGTTTTGCTTTTAGATTAATAAATTGTAATAGTCCATCATATTTATTGAATAAGATTAGGTACAGGACGGATATTCATAATATAAATATCCGTAAAAAGGATTTAATTGACATTCCACGCCATCGCACGCAACAAATTAAAAGGAGCTTCAGTTATTGTATAGCACATATTATTAATAATTTACCTGTTTCACTGGACTGCCAATCATATGGTGTTTTTAAACGAAGATTAACGGAGACTCTTCTGAGTGAGCAATCTAAACCTAATTAACTTTAAATGTTGGATTGAGTCGGTCTTTACTTGATGTAAATCCATTTTCAATGTGAAATAAAACAAACAAAATGTTTCAGATTTACACTATATTTGATAATCACGACAGCTGTTTCGCTACACTGTAGCTTCTTCAGGTTTAAATATACAATAATAAGTATCTACATACCCTTGACTCTTATATATAGTGTGTGGTTATTAGGAATTCTAAGAACTAAAATCTAAAGAACAATTTCTTGTCTAAAAGTGACGGGTCTATACCGAAAGTACGTGTAACTAGATATACTGCTAACAGATGTTGTGTGTGAAATTAAGGAAACTGTCTTACTGACTAAATATATTTAACAATGGTGATGAGTTTAAGTCCACTTTATCGTTTAATAAATTATCTGAATTTTTATATTTATTAATTTCTAATGTCTCTAGTAAATCTAGTTTCAAACTTTTATTTTCTACATGAAGAATATCAAAATCTATATTAAAACTATGATTATTATCTATCAAATGATTCGCGTAAGTCGAATCATTTTTCCGGTTAATGTAAGCGGAGTAATGATCAGCGATCCGTGTTTTAAATGCTCTTCCTGTTTGACCTATATATCCCTTAGTACATGTACCACAAGTTAACTTATAGACTCCCGATTTATTGCTGTGATTAGTTTTCCCTTTATTGTTCTTGATGTATTTTGCAAGGTTATTGTTTGTTTTGTATGCCATATTAATATTCTGTTTTCTAAGTAATTTTGTTAGTTTTGCTTGGTTCTCCCCTAAATAAGTGATAGATTTAAACTTTTGAATTGTAGTGTCTTTTATGACTGGATAAATTTCTTGTAACGTTTTGTTGAATAATCTCTTAGAAATTAATTTATCTATTAACTTTGGGTCGTATCCATTGTTATAGGCAATTTGTTTAATAATGTTATATTCTTTATTATAATCTGCAGTGGACATTGGTATGTTAATCAATCTATTGATCATGCTGTGGTAAGCCGCTAATTTATGTTGATAGGGATGGTTGGATTTGCTATGAATAGTTATGTCAGTATGTGATTCTTTGTGGTAAATGGAAAATTGTACTTGGGTATTGACTCTTTTTAACGTAAGATCTAAGAAGTTGATACTGTTGTTCACTTCTTTTTCTAATGTAAAAGTAATATGGGCATTAATAGAATTAATAAACTCAAAGAAATTATCCAATTGTCTGTTTGTACCTATGTATCCTACCAAAATATCGTCAATTATCGTCCAACGTGAATTATCGTCGAACGATCGTGGTAAATCCATCTTTCTTCCACGGTACTGACACGGCTCAAAAGCTTGTCCGAAATGCAGACAAATACTCCTGCAAAGTTGTCACGGAATGACGTTTGTGATCAATTGTGAACAAATGTGGCGACCATTTAACATTCTATAGAAACGGGTGACTCATGCGATATATACAGGGTGACTGGTAGTGAAACTGTCATGCTTTACAGCGTGTTAGTAAAGATCATTTGCAATAGATACAGCCCAATTTGCCTTATGCAAAAGTCATCCGTTTATCAAGCCTGTATATATGCGAATCTTAAACATAGTACAAAGTTATAAATGACATCTATGTACAGGGTGTCCGGATAAGGGTACGGAGCGGCTGTATCTCGACAATGGTAGTCAGCAGAAGTTCTGGAAAAAAATTCTTATACATAAAGTGGGTAAGAAAAATTGCTGGAAATTATTTTTAAGTGTGTAAATCGACCGCTAGAGGGCGTAACTGCTGCGAAGAAACATAAAATCTACGCTATCTCGGAAAGTCAGGTAATCACCTATAACTTTGAAAACATCATTTTATAGCTTGGGTAGTACTGCATCATTTTGTCTTGTGAAATTTTTTTCTATCAGCCATAATAAAGGAGGGGGAAACCGATGAATTTATTAATCTTTATATTGTAATATCTCTTGAACCATTCACCCGATTTGAATATTTTTGATTTCGTTAAAAAGAGCATTTTGTGGACTCTTAAATCAATTTTTTCTTAAATTTTTCTATTTAAACCAAATAAACTAGAGGACGTTATCTGCAACGTTCTTACATTTTTGTGATTTTTGGAATAAAGTTAAATGGAACGATACTATGTTCCTGACAGATTCTTGGCCACAATATAATTATCCGAATTTTAGTGAAAACCGCATCGCGATATGTCCATGCGTTCTCGATTTATAGGAGAAAATGTTAAAAATTAGAATACCTCAATCGTATCAAGTTACCTTAGTAAGAAAAACAAATCAGGTAGCCATGGTTACCCGTAAATTGAAACGTTTACGAGTTTGACAGCTGCCAAAAGTTATTTCTGATAGTTTCTGTGACTTATAGTTATTTTGTAATCGATCTTTTTTCTGTAAAAAAATATGCCGTTTACTAACGCAGAAGCATATGATATGCTACGTATTTATTTTCAATGTTTCGAAAATGCTGTAATTGCGTCGCGACAATATGCAATGCAATTTCCAGAAAGAAGACATTTTTCTCGAGAAGTGTTTTCAAGATTGGCTACTCGTTTACGAGAGACTGGCAGCGTGCAGCCCATTAGAGCACCAATAAGAAGGCGTGGAACATGTAACGAGGCAAATATTATTAACGTTTTAGCCTACGTGAAAAACGACCCATTCTTAAGCATAAGAAAAATTGCCAACGACCTAGGAGTCCCAAAAACAAGTGTCCAAGAGATTCTTCAACGCAATAATATGCATCCTTACCACATTGTCCTACATCAGGCATTAAGAGACAGTGATTATGATAGAAGACTGAACCATTGTCACTGGATGTTAAATATGATTCGGGAAAATCCAAATTTTTTGTCGCAAGTATTATGGACGGATGAAGCGTCTTTTGTAGCTCAGGGGGTGTAAATTTGCATAATATGCATTATTGGTCGGAGCAAAACCCACATTGGATGCGGCAAGTAGCATATCAAAATCACTGGAGTTTGAACGTATGGTGCGGGATCGTGGAAGGAAAAATTATAGGCCCATATTTTTTTGATCAATCCCTTAATGGAGAAAGGTTTTTAGAATTTTTAAACGTTTCTCTTCCACCACTTTTAGAGGACATCACGCTGGAAACAAGAAGAAACATGTGGTTCCAGCTCGATGGTTGTCCGGCGCATTACAACCGAAACGTACGTCAGCATTTAGAGGATCAATATGCAAATCAGGTTATTGGAAGAGGAAGTCTATTTCCGTGGCCAGCGCGTTCGCCGGATTTAACTTGTTTAGATTTCTATCTGTGGGGTAGACTTAAAGACTTGGTATTTCAAGAACAACCGACAACCCGAGGAAACATGATGGAAAGAATACAAAATGCCATTAGAAGCTTGTCTAGGGCTGAAATTGAAGCGGCAGTTTTTTCTACCGAAAATAGATTACGTAAATGCATCGAGAAAGATGGACAACATTTTGAACATTTTTAATGTAAAATAACATTTCTAACGTATTTTTGGATGAACTTTAATTATAATTGTTTTGTGTTTATTTTGTTTTACAATTAAATTATGTTCTGCTGGCCTGTGGCTTTGAGATTTGTTTTTCTTGCAAAGGTAACTTGATACAACGCAATTACAGCCTTTTCGGCACATTACAAAGTTTTGGCAGCTGTCAAACTTGTAATCCTTTCAATTTACAGATAACCATGGCTACCTGATTTGTTTTTCTTACTAAGGTAACTTGATACGATTGAGGTATTCTAATTTTTAACATTTTCTCCTATAAATCGAGAACGCATGGACATATCGCGATGCGGTTTTCACTAAAATTCGGATAATTATATTGTGGCCAAGAATCTGTCAGGAACATAGTATCGTTCCATTTAACTTTATTCCAAAAATCACAAAAATGTAAGAACGTTGCAGATAACGTCCTCTAGTTTATTTGGTTTAAATAGAAAAATTTAAGAAAAAAATTGATTTAAGAGTCCACAAAATGCTCTTTTAACGAAATCAAAAATATTCAAATCGGGTGAATGGTTCAAGAGATATTACAATATAAAGATTAATAAATTCATCGGTTTCCCCTCCTTTATTATGGCTGATAGAAAAAAAATTTCACAAGACAAAATGATGCAGTACTACCCAAGCTATAAAATGATGTTTTCAAAGTTATAGGTGATTACCTGACTTTCCGAGATAGCGTAGATTTTATGTTTCTTCGCAGCAGTTACGCCCTCTAGCGGTCGATTTACACACTTAAAAATAATTTCCAGCAATTTTTCTTACCCACTTTATGTATAAGAATTTTTTTCCAGAACTTCTGCTGACTACCATTGTCGAGATACAGCCGCTCCGTACCCTTATCCGGACACCCGGTACATGCAGATCGTAATATGCATTTTATCTTCCATTGAATTGAAATGCATAAGAAGTAACATGTTGTAGTATTATTGAACTAACTTGTAGATTGCACTAAGATTCTTGATATCATTTCTTTAATGATTTTTTATAATAATTACTTTCAGTTTATTTTGACATTTTCGAAGCCAAAGCTATTTAAAAAGTGACTAATTAAGTTTAAGAAACGGTGACAGACACTTAAAATTCATGCAAATTTAAGGCGTGTATTATCTGTCAAGACTCTTACCCTCTGTCTCGATACCACATTTTTTTTTCTATGAAAGTTATAAGTTGGTAAAAATTTGGCATAGATATGGGCTCACCAATTACAGCGGTTATAGCCAATATGTTAATGAAAACGGTTTATTTGATTATTTAGATTTTACGTTATTCCCAACTAACACTAGAAAATAGACTTAGGGTAACTTGCAGTAATTCTTAGTCGTTGACTTTACCACAACTACGTCATGTGGTGTCAAGTTTATTTTAATTTGACGTAAAATTTACAAAGTGGAGAAGAAAATTACTTAAGGTTTGATGTAATTTTGTAATTTAGATAATTTTAAGTTTGTAATTTAGATAATTTTAAATAATATAAAAATCTGTTGCTTTTTCCTTGATAAGCCATACTATTTGTAAAAGTAGTAATGTACCAATTAAGATTAGAAAATTTGTTTATAGAATTGAATTAAGTAATTGCGTAAATTCAAAAAATTTTCTATTATGATTGTTAAAAAAGTTTCTGATACAATTCTAACATTTTTTCGATACAATTAAATACTGTTAAATACTTATTTCATATTCCAAGTGAAAGTATTAAGTTTGTTGTTTTTTGTTTTAGTTAATAATTTAACCTTAAAAGTAAATTTAAACTTATAATGCATTTGATGGTCCAATTGATTTAATATGAACATTTTTATAGGCAGTGCTTAAAAAAACTTTATGAAAACTTTATTGAGATTAATTTTGGCCTGTTTCTAGATTATGGTATCCAAAGCATTTTCACTTAATGAAATGTTTAGCGCTAATATTCCGCGCTCTATAATTAATTAATTAATTAACTAATTAATTAAGTTTAACATTTTATTTTTTCTTATTGGTAATGTGTATAAGTACCTGTAGCGGCGCATTCAGAACTGTAACGTTGGTATCTTCACTGAATGCACTTAGCTCTTCATTAAACTCATATGTTTTACGTTGAGTGTATGTGTAAGTATCTGTTTCTTCGTCATATTGTATATTCTCCTTCTGATAGTATTCACTAAAACAAAAAAAAACTTAATTGTAATTCGTAATAATACACATAACACATACATTTGAGTTCGAATATGGAACAGTATTGTTTTGCTTATAAGTAGATTTAACGACCATTATCATACAAATTTATTAATTCGTATAAGAATAAATATCAATGAAAATTCAGGTTGCTGAAATGACACATTTTTCAAAAACAGCAATCAGGGAGCTGATAAAAAACATCATGGAACAGGCTCCGTTGAAGACGAGCCAAAAAGTGGACGGATTCCCAAAGTTAAGGAAACACATAAAAGGTATCAAAAATACAATCTTTGCGGAATCGTCGAAAATCATCAAAAGAACTAGCGACAGCAAGCACGGCTGGTGTATCAGTGACTGCTTCGTGCGTTAGAAGACACTTAATTAAACAAGGACTAAAAGGACGTGTAGCTATCCGTAAACCACTGTTTCGTCGCGGAAATAAACAAAAACGTCTAGGGTACGTAAGAGAACATCAAGATTGGACTGCCGAAATGTGGAAGCGTGTCCTGTACAGCGATGAATCGAAATTCTAAATTTTTGGTAGTAGAAGACGCCAGTATGTGCGTCGGCAAAAAGGCGAAGCGTACCTGCCTGAATGTTTACAACCGACAATAAAACACGGTGGTGGGTCTGTGTTCGTGTGGGGTTGCATTTCGGCAAACGGTTCTGGAGATTTCGTAATAATTAGTGAAAAGTTAACCGGGGAACGCTCTCGTGACATTCTGAGGGAACATGCTGTACCTTGGACACAATTTTATATTCCAACACGATAATGATCCCAAACATTCCTCACGGGTTGTAAAAAAATATTTGCAAGATCTGACCGAGGAAGGAATGCTGGAAGTGATGACATGGTCGCCGCAAAGCCCCGACCTAAATATTATTAAACACATATGGGAGTACCTTGATCGCAAGAAGAACGAAAGGCAGCCAAAAAGTGTCCAGGAATGTATTAGAGTGCTGCAAGAAGAGTGGGCAAATATGCCAAATGATTTAATATTAAAATTATATCAACCAATTCCAAGACGAGTTGCTGCAGTTCGTAAAGCCAAGGGAGGGCATACGAAATATTGATTATTATTCCTTTATATCTTTCACTGACTATGCACTTGTGCTGTAAAATGTATGTAATTTTAGTAAATACAGTAATGCCAACAAACATTTAATTTTATTTCACCTAAATTTTTAAATTTGAAACTTTATTTCATTTATGTGCTGCTGGTCTAAAACATATTCACACTACTGTACATACATATATCACCATTCGTAATTCCGTCTAAGGCTAAGGACAGACATTTTATAATTGTAGCATGTAAAAACCTTAAACGTAACAAGACTACAAGTAAATTAGTGAGGATAATCTAAATTGTGTTATTATTTTTATTATTTTTATTTGTGTTCACTACATCTACATTAATTCTATACACTCCAAAAAGTGAAATAGAATTTACAAAATTAGATTAGTGATAAACTTATTCAATAAGACAGTGGACGAAGTTTACTATACCTACGGATCCGAATATGAGCTTCAATGATTTTGCATCGAGGAAAGATATATTTCAGACAATGTATAAGAATAAGAAGCACCAAATGATTTCATTTTGAGGAAAAACTAAATGTTTATCACAATATCTAATGCGGGAACCTAAACTACGTTCATACGCTGGAATATGGGCGGATTGAAAACAAATACAGGAGTGGGAATAGATATTCATGGGCCGAGATGCAATGTCTCAGTGGTCTTGGGTACAAGCCCAACAATTTTTTAGCAGAAATACATACCTACCATTGAACAATCTACCCATGAATGTTTGAAAAGACAAGGTGAACGCATTTACACTTTCTCAGACAGTCAAGCAGCACTAAAGCCTCTAGGAGCATGTATGTTTGAGTCGAGGCTAACTTGGGACTGTCTGCTGACCCTCAAAATTCTGGCCCAAAGGAACACAGTTACACTAATGTGGGTATCAAGACACTGGGGTGCGAAGGAAACGAGACTATCGATGGTCTTGCAAAGCAAGGCGCGGAATCTCGATTTATTGGACCAGAGCCGTTTTGTGGCCTTACTAAAGGTTACATAAGAGCTCATCTTCAACAGTGGGCGACTAAGACAATCAAAAACGTTCATTACATTTTCCGGCATTAGGGCTAAATCTCTGCTGGATCTCAATAAAAGAGACCTTAGCACCACCTCGGCTTTATTCACTGGTCACGGCCGTCTCAGGTATCACCTCAAGAAGATGGGCAAGGTAGATAGCGACAAATGCCGATTCTGCTCCGAATATAGTGAAACAGCGGAACACATTATGTGTGACTGTGTCGCGATAGTCTGACAAACCGCCTGACATCAGAGTCATAGCACCCAAGTGGATCCTGAATTTCCTTAGAAGTTTTGACATCAATTGGGACTAAAAGATTAAGGGTATTCACAAAAGATCTCATTGGTCGCAGTAAAGAGAGGCAGAAATTCCTTAACGACCCACCAGTAATCTAATCTAATCTAATCACGATATCTATACGGATAACTTTTATAACAGTTATCAGTTATCACATAGCTGCACGGAAAATTTACACAAATACTTTGAAACATTATGTTGGCATGGTTCGAGTTGACTTCTACAGGAAGAAATGAATTAGTCAATGAAACATTATGTACATCAGGATGTACTGGAAATGAAAGAAGTCCAAACCTGTCATGTAATAGGAACAACTATAGGATATTTTTTGATATCTTACTTTCACGAAATTAGTTCGCATAATAACTAGTTATATCTTAAGATTTAATACTAAGCTTTAAAATATTAGGGCTTCTTACTATAGCAAAACTCGGTCATACTCTGAATTCATTGATAAAATTATCACAAGAAAAATTCTTTTTTGATGACATCGCACAATTAACAAAGAAACATCAGCATATCAGCATATCAGAAAATTGAAATTGATAATATTAAGTCCATTCATCGATGAAAATAGTGTAATGCGGGCGTGTGGGAGATTGGAAAATTCTCAGTTTAATGAACCTTAAAAATTTCCTCTAATTTTAAATGCTAAACACACTTTAACGAAACTCATATTTAAAGAATGTGCATTTAAAACTAATCCATGCAAGACCATCACACAATTATTGGTCCATAGGAGGAATAAATCGAGCCAAACAGGTAGTACGTAATTGTGTTATATTTTCGAAGGTAAATCCTAAGCTATTGGAAGCCCTTACCCATTCAGCGACAAAAAGCGAAATATCTATTCTACACCACTGGTATAGATTATGTCGGACCATTTTTTTATAAAGGAAGGAAAGAGAACAAAATCCTAAACAACTAAGACCTACATTAGCTTGTTTATCTGGCTAGTTACGAGTGCCTGTCTACCTAGAAAGTGAAATGTTTGTTGGGAGCTTCAGAAGATTTATTTCCAAAAGAGGCAAACCAGCTCATATATACTCAGGATAATGGGACAAATTTTGTTGACACAAACAATAGAGTAGGCGAACTATGATTTTTTTTTAACTACAGCACCAATATAATTAAATATTCCACTAATCGAAATAACGCGTGGCCTTTTATACAGTGTCATTTAACGTAGTGTAGTGAAATGTGGAAAGCCAGAATAAAGAGCATAAAGCATCACTTGCGATGAACAACGGGAAACTCAGCGCTTACCTTTGAATAACTCAATACAATTATAACTCAAATCAAAGTAATATTAAATTCTCGCTCTATGACACCACTGCTACACGGTACCAATGATCTTCATCCTACGCCTGGACACTACCTAATTGGTCTCTTTTCTCTCTCTCTTACAAACATACCTGATCCGAATATGCAAACAACATCTGAAAATCGCTTACGAAGTTACCAACGTATTCAACAAATTACCCAATATTTCTAATGCAATTGGTCTAAAGAATATATGTATATTTGAACTCCAACAACGGTAAAAATGGAAAGCGAAACAACAAAACGTCACTATTGGAATTGTAGTGCTAATTATAGACGAGAAGTTACCTCCACTATCGTGAATCCGTGACAGAGTCAAGGAGGTTCATCCTGGGGTTGCTGAAGTTAAAAGACTTGTGTTACTACGCTTTGCAACCGGCAACATTACTGGCAGATCTATTATGAAGATTTGTGTGACAAACAGTGTTTTTTAATCATTTGAAGCTGATGCCGTCAAGGCTGGGGCATGTTAGTGTTGATTATAATTTGACTTTATTTGAATTATGGTATGTATTTTAAAATGTTATAATTTTAATGTATGCTGTATTACTGACTAATAAAGTAGTTAAAAATCCATTGTACAGTCCACACTTTAATACAAACAATTATAGCTAAAGCTCTTGCTGTATAGGTATTTGTAGTTAGTTAGATTGAATTTTTTTAATGAAACTTTTAGTTTCGATTGCACTCTAGTAAGTAGATAAACAAACTTGTAAGTACATGCAGACTTAATTACCACAAACATACCTAAAAATCAGTGTTCATGAAAAGTAAAATATATTTAAAAATTATAACATATTTAATTAACCGTCGTATATAAAATTGAATAACCGTTGCAAAAGTTCCTATTTCTTAACAACTTATTATTATAGAACAAAATGTAATAGAACGTCTGGGCTATGGAACTTTTTCTGTTCATTTGTTGCCACGACCTAGCGACCTCTAGCGATGACAGCTACAGGTCGCTAAACATTATGAAATAAAAAGAAACAAGGACACAAACATAGAAATTTAAGAGTTAAGAGTTGGAAAGCGCACTTCAGGTAAATGAAGTGACGCTACTTTCATTGAAACTAATGCAGAAATTGTTTGACAATGAAGCAGATAGAGTTATTAAAAATCTATCTGCAGAAAAGAGAACATGGGAATTTATTCCACCTAGAACACCTAATTTCGGAGGCCTCTGAGAAAAGGTCGTGAAAAGTATAGAACATCATTTGAGACGGGTTTCGGGTATTCAGAGAGTTTACTTTGAGGACTTCATGAAAATAGTAGCGCAAATTCAAGCTGTGTTAAACTCGAGACTTCTTTGTCACAGTGTACAGATTATATCAAGCTATGTAATAGGTGATATAATGTTTTAATGTCTGTAACGTTTGAAGAATTATTTCTGATGAAGGTAAAAATTTACCGAAAGCTAAAATATACGACGTTTTTTAATATGAAGTCTGCGTAAAATTTGTTCACAACACCTAGTCGTTGACCAAGAAACCTGAGTTATGTAGTTAATAAAGTTTTAGTTTAGTAAACAAAGGTTATTGTACTTTCGTGACATCGGGAGTAGCAATAAGATAATACAGTCCACATAGACAAACACCAGCACTTTGCTCTCTATGCTTCTTTTTTTTCCAAATTTTAGTAATAATTTGACAGCCAGTTCATAAAAACTTTAAACCTATTGGGAACATCATTTAATATAAGAAGTAATTTTGATATAAAGTAGATTCCACTTATATGCATCAATGGTTATAAATGGTTATCACAATGTTACAACGTGATGCATATAAGCGGAATCTACTGTATTTATTTGCACTAAACTTTTACTAGTTACTGTTAAACGTATTATATAACAAAAAAAAATAAGAAAAACTTAAAACTGCTTACTCGTATACAAATGGTCCTACTTCCTCTACTTCAGGTATAGCTCCTTCCAAAATATCATCCGGATTAAGGACGTTAAAGACATAAATTTTGAATTGTAATGGAAATGGTAACGCCGCCCACCTTTCATACTGTTCAGTATTGTTTTCTAGTCTTACGCTCTGTAAAATAGACGCAATTTAACACCGTGCTTATTTATACATTTATTTTATATGTGTGATTATATTAATTACTTCTACAAAATTTTGTGACTAAAATTATCTGGCATAACAAACTAAAAATATATTTAGTAACTCGCTTATGCATTTAGATCTGAATAGTTTTTCAAAATATAACACAGTTTTGTTTAAATTACCTCTGCATATCTAACAAACTTTGGTACCTGTAATAAAAATTTTTAGCTCTCTACAGATAAGGCAACTCCCAAGAAGATAAGTACTTGTCATACATACTTATTTACTTACATACATACTTGTAATGTGGCGTAAATAAAAAATTTGCTGCTTGTTTAGAACAAGTAACACAAATCGTAAATATTGTAGCAAGTCAATTTCTGTTTTAAAAATATTTCTACTTTGAATAAATGTTTTTATTTTATAATAAAAGAAATCTAAATAAGTTATTTATTTTATAATAATACAATATAAAAATTTAATCAAAAAACAAAACATAGACAAGATATTGGAAAAAAATAAACAGCTAGAAGCATTTCGAAACACCTTTGATGCTTTTGTGATAATAATAGACATTGCAGAAAAAAGCGCAAAATAATGCCCATTGCAAGGTAGGAAGACTATGTAAAGAAAACATCCGACAGATTTTTGCAAAAAGTCCTTTTTTATTCGAAATCAGAGGAACAATCAAAATACACGGCTGGCCGGTGCTCTTTGCCAATTAGGATTATTGTCGCATTTAGAAATATGGATCCATTCCTTTTGGCGAGGTGGAAAGATCTTTTTCATATTATAAATACATATACGCTGTTACCAAAACGGATAAATTTGACAATGAAAAACATTGTATTTGAATTTAGAATTTAAAGTTTATAATAATTTGATATGATGAAATCTGTTATTCTCAGTTTGAATTGAAGTACATATTTGGTATACTTATTTTTAATGATTTATTTATCTTTTACGTGATTTTATTGTTATTTGTTCTATGACAGAAAAATATTTTTAAATATCAATGCAATTTGTTGCTAGTCTAGTATAATGTTATTAGCATAGCGAACGATAGCGTCACTGCTTTTCTTCCAGAGCCGTCGAAGCTCAGAAGTACCTACAAAGTGCCAGAACGGAATATTCTAGATGTCATCGAAGACAAGCACTGTGCACGTTACCGAGTAAAGTCCGCAATATAAATACAAGTGAAGAGAAATATACGGAATGTTTATGTGAATATTCTTATTTGAACTAACATTTAAATAAATTCTGGTTATTAAAAAATATCGCTTTTAGTGAACATGTAACAAGGTAATAATAAATTACTTATAGTAAAAAATTTACAATGACTAAATAATAACTGTATTCTCAAATGACACGATTTGCCAATTAAAAAGTTTATAAAATTTCAAGAAATGTAAATTAGCATGTTGCAGATGTTTTTTCGTTGTAAAGTGCATGAGTCAAAAAAGAGGAAAAAGTGACAAATTTGCAAAATCGAAATTAAATGAACACAACTGTTGTGGATTTTTAATTACTTTGTAAAATTAGAAGATTTACAACGAATTCACGTGAAGTTCTAACTATATAAAATGTATCAGCACACTTTGCCAAATTATTTAATTTATTTTGTTTGTATATGTACATGTGAAGATATACATATAAATAAACACACTAATTTTCTCAAGAGAAAACTTGATCCATATAAAATGTACGTACTGATGTAATATTATTGAGCGTGAATTTGGCAATTTTTGCTTTGTTTCATTCAATAAATAACTTCTACTTACTTCTTCTATTCTATTATTTATGTATCCATCTAAAACTGCAGAGAATCCAATAACAAGACCTGCTATTAAAAGTGCTACTCCAACTATCCCAAAACTTAATACAACTTTTCCACAGGTACACATAGTGACTACACACAAACTGTACAAGACAATGAGAAGAGAGATTGTAGTTTATAAATGAAATGATGTCAAATTTTATAAACTTCAAGTACCTGAAGCAATTTTTAAACAATAATATTGATAACGAAATACGTATTTGAAATAAAATGTTAGTAGTGCACATGCATTATTCCACATTTAATTATGGTTTAAAATTTCTATTTTATAGATAACGATTATAACTAGTTTACTTGTTGATATTAGATTAACCTTTCTATTAAATAATTCATAGGAG
Organism: Holotrichia oblita; assembly: GCA_023690525.1. NCBI lineage: Eukaryota > Metazoa > Arthropoda > Insecta > Coleoptera > Scarabaeidae > Holotrichia > Holotrichia oblita. Next base: position 148,601,335 of record CM043015.1, on the reverse strand, counting down.
TACTCAAAAGATGTCATAAGGTATATCTTAATATACATATATATATCTCTTTTTTTTTAATTGGGTTAGAAAAATATAATTAAAACTATTGCGAATAATACATTAAATATGACAACGACAGAGAAACATTTGTATTGAAGAAACGCTTTTAACTTCGGTTCTGTTGAACCGAATCTTGCAAACTTAAGTCTCGTTAAAAACAGCATTACTGCTCCAATATAATGCTTACAAATTGGAACCAATCTAATGAGTGACGTGCATGCTAGAGGGCGCTGTTTAATTTTTGTCTGAAATTTTCTTTTTTCTCGAAAATATTAAATGGAAACATACATTTTTGACAAGAAATTAAAAAGTAGGCTAAATTACCAACAAATTAGGGAAAACCGGGTATCGCTATCTTTTACCCATCCGAAGATACCTTCAGAAACGTGAGGATGGTAAAAATTTCTTCTATAAATTTAAATTATTCTGCTTTCTGTAAACGGAATTTAGCAAATTTGATCTTTTGAAGAAAGGATGTTCATTGGCCTATGTTTTGTGATCCAAACTGTTATATGTTAATATTGTTTTGTCCATTCCAGCTAGAGGGCGGTAAGGAAATTTAAATATGTAAATGTTATGATTTTTTAAAAGAACAGTGCGTGAAAGGTTATATTTATGCTCATACTATATAAAATAATAAATTGAAAGCTTAAGATTTTAGTGAAAAGCACAACATGCGGATAAACAATGCAGAAAAAAACAAGAAAAAAGGAAACAGCATAACAAAGTTAATATTAGTGGGGGCTAAATCATGAAGTTGTCTCAAACTTTCACTCTACAACGAGTGGATAGAACTATAGTCTCTATTTCTGTCTTAGAAATACTTTCAACAATATTTCCTATTTTCACAACAAAGTTGTTACGAGTTTGTAGCGAGTTACGAGATCACGTTGCAAAAATAAAATATTTTCTTCGCTCCCACAAATAAAAATCTAAACAAGTCAAATTTGGGGTCCTCCGTGACCATGAAAATAAACTGGCGTGTTACATCCATCTATCAGGGGCCAGAAAATTGCGAGCATTTACGGAAAAATGCACAGCACACTCATCATATTGAAAAACATATTGTTGCGAATTGCTCGTCTTCTATTCTGTTCTCGTTAACGCCTTCTAGCGATGATAGAAATAAAGACAATATTAAACAATTTGCATCACTAGTAGTAGGTTTAGGAAAATCTATGATAGTCTATTTTTTTGACCGTCAAGATTCCACGCACTGTTCTTTTCAAAAATCATAAAATTTACGTATTTCTTTATCGCCCGCTAGCGGTGACAGACAACATAAAATTAAACAGCTTAAATAACTAACGATAGGACAATGAAAATCCTTTCTAATAAGACCAAATTTGCTAAATTCCGTTCACGGGAAGTAGAATAATTTAAATTTATAGAAAAAATTTTTACCATCCACACGTTTCTGCAGATATCTTCGGATTGGTAAAAGATAGCGATACCCCAATAAACCTAGTATGACTATTATATAGTTTTCCAGAATCCTGTCATATTTGTATCCAACTTATTTAATAACGGCGCTTCTGTAACTGCAGCATATATCCCGAGATTACCTTATATAACTTGCTTTTTAAATTTTATATTGAGTTTAGTTTTTTTTCTTTTAATGCTGTTACACTATTGTGTTGTATTATTGCTATCATAATAAACTTCTGCTACTTTTGCTTCCAAATAGGTAATAATCAATTTTAAAAACGTAGAAGATGTAGCTCAACTCTATACATACATGTACATACTATATGATAGAAAAGAAATACAAATTGTAGAGTATTTTAAGCCAATCTTTAGTAGAGGCAAAAATGTTTTAACATTAGTATAAGTCCATAAAAGTTAATAGACAAGTCAAGATATCTATCAGTTTTATGAGGAATGAACTTCTAATAGCTAGCTCTCTAAGATATACCTAACAATATAAGCAAATATGATCAAAACAGCACTGATTGCAGCAGTAGAAGCAAAACAAGAGCCAAACTTGTATTATACTCATGAGAGTAAATTGGTTTTCTAATATAAGTAGTATGCCAAAGGGGCAATAAGTGGCAAATATTCGAAAAACACTTAATTTATAAATTCATCAATTTTATCTATGTATGTATGTACATATACATACATGTGTGATCTCTATATTTCAGTAGTAGTACAAGATCATCACTATCGAGCTTGTTATAAGTCCTATATATGTAATCACACTACCTTAAGTTTATTTACCTACAGTTAATGTAGTTTAGCTACATTCGGTACCTGCATGAACATTTTGACTCCTCCAAGCCTATTTATTCTCGACACTTTCTTATCTGTAAGGGAGAGCTTTCTACTTGGACCGTAAAGTTCACATAATAACTGTTTCCGCCCTTGCTTGAATTTTAATCACCGTTTGTTAGTTTCACGCTTACTTTTTTACCAAATTCACTGCCCCTAAACCGCTCTAAAAGAATACCGGAGTGCAAGTGGTTACTGGGTAGTTTAACGAATGGAAGGTAGGGAGCAATGAGTAGATAATAAATATAGTTTTCTCACATTGAAAGCGAATAAGCACCAACGTAACAGTCTGTATAACATTATACTAATGAACAATAACAAACTTTTCTTTGTCCCAGAAAAAAAAAACATGATTTTTAGGGTTTTTTCTTCTAAATTCATGCATGATCTCGTTTATTTTTTACATGTAACATAATGTTTCTGAAAGCCAGGCATTTATAACTTCAAACATTTTCATACTTTCTACATTCTTCACTATGCACAATATTCAAACATTCTGACTCATCTAAAAAGTCAGAAATGCTGCTATATGAAGCCTGTGGAGCACCCTTTTTGATAACACAATAATCAGCCAGTATATTAGGATTCTATTTGCCTTAATATCTCTTATATCTCCATAGCTGAAATCATCTAATGAAAGTGTTTCCACCTTTTGATTGTCCAAAATACCGTGAGTAACATTTGTGTCCCAAGGTACTTCATCCAGTGGATTTAATAGTTAGTCAAAGTTTTCAACATTCTTTAATTTCTCCATCAACTAATTTTAGGAAGCTTCTTTCATATACGAAACTAATGCTTCGACAAAATTCTTCATTAATTCTAATTTCATATCTAACGCACGTAACGTATTTTTAGAATTAGAACATAATGGAATATGGACATTCAGGTTGAGGCGTATTATTGGTGATGCACATAGCCATCTCAAACATATCAAGAAAGCTAAAAAATACTGTAATTTGTTGTAGATACAATTATTACAATAATAGAAATCCTTATGAAATTCTCGTGACAGTGTTACTAGTAAACATTAATGGAAAGAAGCAAAGAAGAGAACAAAGAAGTGTAATCAATGCTTGCTGAAAGACAGTTCGATTGTCATATGATATTTATTTCGAAAATTACGCAAAAATGTTCGTGGAGATTTTAAAAAATTACGAATGGATAGGATTCACTGGCATCATATAAGAGCGTCGGCCATTGTTTTTTTTACACTGCACTTTTATAACGTTCATATACCCACATAGAAATGCGAATAAAACTGTAAAATAATTAACACCGAAACGAATGCTTTTTAAACGGAAAGTCGTAATGAAGATGTTGAGTGTGTTGTGTTTTGGAAACAGTTCGCTGGAGGCACTCTCTTAGCTTAAGATTGCGTGACCAGTGGGGAGTGACGTGAAATTCTCTCCATACATCGCAATGATTTTTTTTTCTTAAAAATTCTTAAAAATTATTGTAGCAATTATCATGAAGTTGAAACGTTTGTGCTTAATATTCTCCAATTGTAAGTAAAGCATAATAGAGCATCTGAAACTTTTCTGATGTTTGACAGAAGTACGATTAAGATCAATAAATAGAAACGAATACATGACAAATTAAAAGCAAGTAAAAATCATTTACGCGATAACACGTTAATGATACCAATTCAAGTATTTAGTTAAGTGTATACGAATATCAATTAAATATTAAACAATAGTATAAAGATACAATCATATACCTACATATGTATATATACATATATCATCATATGTATGTATGTACATATATACTTATTTATTTATAAAAGGAAATTTTTCTTGAATTATTTAGGCCTTATTAATAGACAATAAAACATGGAGTTTGGTACATTCCCTTGACGTTTCGATCGAATCCGACTTTTATTAAAAGGGGTTATTTTATTTAAATCCTACATGGCTTGAAACTGAAAATAAACTCTAATGTTGTTTTTTAAATTTATATTATCGGAACTACATCCTTTATTAAAGTTTTTTTTATTTAATATAAGTATGTATGTTGAAAATTCTTTAATAAATAATTAGTTCAAGGAATATTTTTATGTATTTTAATATCAAATGCTAATTTACTCATTTTCGACTGGTGGTAAGCGCTACTTGGGTAGGCGGAAGCTCCAGAATGGTACTTTCGAAATTCACATGAACAACTGATTTATTGCATACAGAGTGTCTAAACTTTTATGACCAATTACATCATCTTCAAAGTTGAGAAAGTTCAGTTTTTCAAATACAACACCCTGTTTATTATTAGATAATTGAATGCAGAATTTAATTCTGCATCGATTCGATGTGCCCTTCCCTATACCTATTTTAACGGTTTTCTTGTTATTCCATATTTTCTATTTTCATGTGAGTTTTGACGTGAACATTGTTTATTATTCGAAACAAAAAGAACATTATTGAAACGGCAGAAATTAACTTAAAAGAAATTAATCAAAACAGTAAAGTAAAACAACAAAATTGAGAACGTAGGTAATAGCAAATAAATAACAAAAACTTAAAAAATAACATAAAATAACAAAAAATAATAAATTAATGTAAGCCAAATCATTATAATAATATTAATACATCTTTTTGTTTTCATTTTTTACAAGAATTGTTCTACATGCCTACGAACCTACCTTCGAGATTTCTACTATCCACGATAATCGGCGATTTCTTCCTAGGCGACCTTTCCGTTCGTAGGGGACGGTTTTCGACATAAATTTATCATCTCCAACCTGATAATTGTTTTAACCTCTGGCTAGCGGTAAAAAGAAAGTATACACGAATTTTTTTTTTGGGAGTGCATGGGCGGAAGAACCATAAAGGCAAGCTCGGCCATAAGGAAGGCCTATTGTGCCCCCGTGCTGTTTTACTCCTCTTAGCCAGGTTGCACTCTGACGAAGAAGTCCGCAACCTGGTCGAGAGTTAGTTTTCTTAGTCCGGGATCGTCCAGACGCCTGACCCCGCCGTAACTCCGCCTCTCCCTGTCCACTGTCGAGCAGTCCGCCAGAAGATGGATCGGAGTTTCCTCCGCATTCCCATAGTTTCTACACGGGGAAGAGTTTACTATGCCCATGTGATGCAGGTGTTTGTTCAGTGCGCTGTGACCGGTTAAGATTCCTGTCAGTAACCTCAGCCTGACCCTGCTCATAGAAACTGCCGTACGCAGTTTTTTTCCATAGGGGCGAATCCCAAGAGTTTTACAGTGTCTCATGCCGGCAAGTGCATTCCAGTGGGAGCAATGCCTAGCAGCGAGTTTGGATCTGACAAAGGTTTTGATGCTGGCATAGAAGTTCCCACATGTAGGTTCACCCAACGGGTGGTCCCTCACTAGCACCTTTAGCTAATTTGTCAGCCATGTAATTACCTCTGATTCCAGACTGATCTGGCCCCCTTCTCAGCGTTGTATTGTGACGTTCCGCCAGCTTTATGAAAGTCTTATGGCAATGTAGCACTACCTCGGTGTCAAACCTAAAAGCCTGTAGTGCTCTAAGGGCAGCCTGACTGTCAGAAAGAATTTCCATTGCTCCATTAACCTGCGGACAATTTAATATGCCTTCCGTGCATATCTGGATTGCGATTACTTCGGCTTGAAAGATGGACCCAGAGCTCCCTAGACTAAAAGCTTCACCCTCGGTTTCACCGTCTCTCCAAATTGAAATTCCCGAGATATCTCCCGTCTCGGTTTGTGGACGAGAGCTTTGGCAGTCTCTCTGTTGGAAATGTTTACATTGCATCACCCGCTGAAGCTGAAAGTGGGTGAAATCTTGTCCGCCCTCATGGACAGTGGTACTGTCTACTCTATGTAGGTAAAGATGCTGGTATGATCTCCCGTTTTACCGAAGAAACCCCTAGATCCACTACATTTTGCTCTGTAGGCCCCTAGGACTGCTTCCGACCACACAACAAGCTGCAGCGGAGGAAGCCTAAGGATCGCCTTCATCACCGCAGTCGGCGTCGAGGACGTGGCTCCAGTGATGCCTAAACAGGCAATGCTCTGTTCTTTACTAAGCGCGTTGGCCGCAGAGCCCAAACTAGCTTTGTGCCACCAGACCAACGATGCATAAGTTATAGTCGTCTACAGTCAGTGAACCATCATAGGTTTCAGCCCACACGTTTTGCTAAACACACCTCTACAGGCCCAAAAGGCACTCGGGGCTTTGTTTGTTACCTGTTCCAAGTGTGGTTTGTACGTCAATTTGGCGTCCAAAATCACCCCCAGGTATTTGACCACAGAAGATACCAGTATCTTTGAGCCGGAAATGCTCGGACACCGAAGTCCGAAAGCTTCCTTCTTAGAGTGAACGCGTCGTTTTTCTAGAGTTAATAGTTAACCCTTCTCTTTTACACCACTTTTCCACAAGTCCGAGCGCGACTTGCATCCTCTCAGATATCACGCCCTCGAACTTGCCGCAGATCACGATGGTGATATCATCGGCATAGCTCTGCGCATGGACGCCCACCGTCCGAAGATCGGAAAGCAGGCCATCCACCACCAGGCACCACAGCAAGGATGAAAGTACTCAGCCCTGTGGGCAGCCAGCTGTCACGGTCGCCTTTACAGTGCAGAGGTTCTGTGGCACATGCACCATTCTGTTTCTTATCATGGTGTCGATCCACCTTGTCATCGTTGGTTCGACTCCATGTCTTTGCAGTTCCCTACCCATCGACAGAAAGAACGCCCTGTCAAAGGCGCCCTCTATATCGAGGAAGGTGGCTAGCGCGACTTCTTTGTTGCTTAAAGCAATTTCTGCCCGCCGGGCAAGCTCATGAATAGCTTGCTCACAGAGTTTTCCAGGTTGATAGGCATATTGGTTCTCGTTTAGAGGCAGCTTTGCCGATACGGAGTCCCTCAGATGTCTAGCAATTATATTCTCTAAACTTTTGAGAAGAAAAGAGGTAAGGCTGATGGGCCGATACGACTTCGCTTCCGTGTAGGACGCCTTGCCCTGTTTAGGAATGAAGACCACCCGAGCCTCTCTCCAGCTATTAGGTATGTAACCCGTAGCTAAGGTAGACAATGTGGGCTCTTCTAAGTCTTACAATGGAAAGAGTTCGCCGACAACATAATTTTCGTCCGACGCGAGATCAGGTAGGGAGTTAGGATTACAAATTCGGAACTAGGTGAGGGGCGCCAGAAGGTCATGGTAACTTGACGTGTCAACCATGCTAGAGGCGAAAAGTAGTATTGTACTTCGTAAAGGGTATTTTTGAAATTATTCTACAGAAAAAGCGAAAATAGAAGAACAGTATACTTTGAAAGGTAAAGAAGGAGTTGTGTTAAGGAAAGACAGAGAAAGCAATAAAGTAAACTAATAATAAAAAAGAGATAACACGTTGCTAATAATATCTGCTTACGTGTCTCCGCGATCTAGTGTTTGCTCTTCCAATAGTGTACCTTTAACAGCCCGTCTGAAACCTGTCCTTTTAAGAATCTTTAAGTTAGATGGAGTTGCATTATAAAAAGACTCTATGGTGTAGAAAAAACTCTTATAAAAGGAAATTTTATAAGTACAAAGTTCTGTTGGGTATAATATTCACATTGTGTATTAGACCCAACAGAACTGAATATGTGTTCTAAACCTAATCTTAGCAATCAGATATGATGAAGTGCCAGACTGTATAAGTATATTACAAAAGATAATAAAGTGAAATAATCTACGCCTCTGTATACTAAGCCAAGAAGCTACACACAACTTATGGAAGATATAATATACCTATGTTATACGGATGGCCATAGTTACATAGTACCATGAAATGTATTTATATGTTAGTTTATAAACTAGTCAAACAGTGTAATTAAGATATAAGTTGAAATACAAAATACAAAATACCAATTTGAAATACGTATTTTAAATACATGTAATTCAAATACTGCCCAGCTCTGCCTATATGTTAGTTTATAAACTAGTCAAACAGTGTGATTAAGATATAAGTTTCCAAGAAAGTATACAAAATATCCAATGTTCTTGGTTGCTTCATAAACTATCCATACTACATATTTGGATAAACTGTTTTCATACTGTTTATAGTAGAAAGTAACCACAATAAAAATCGGTATCACCACACACCACAACTTTGATTAATTATTCGGGACATGTGTTTTCGAAAATGCAAACCCTTATTATTATTACGAGCCCACAGTCCTTGAAATCACTCAGAAAGTAACCAATTATTTTTTTTTATTTAGCCTTAAAATGCATATGTAACTTTGTGTTGATAAAATTTGTTTATTATAATCTAGCAAAGCAGCTGATATTTTAATGGAAACTTTCAAGTACTGATTAAAATACGTTAATCTTATCAGTAATCATTATTTTCGCTCTCTTGGGGGTCAATGTATCTCTTTTAATTTATAATCAGTAAAAATAGCAACTACATATAATAATAAATGATAAGCACAAATAAATAATTTGGAGTAATGAAACGTATGTGTAACATACAACATATAAATACATGCAAAATAAATCAGGCAATTTTTATGTACCTACCATGACTTGCTTAAAAAGTTTCCAATCTGACTAATTACCGTATATACCGAACAGAATATAAAATCATTTATTACATATATAATGAAAAATGTCCGTGGAATACATACAGTCATTTCAGTACAATTGTACTGATCTTGATATCTATATAAAATTTATGTGAACTATGTACAATAGTTCGAAACCATTCACTTTGAAGAAACTGAATAATTATTCATTATTGTTTCGTCTTTCAGTTCGCTTAGAATTTATGAAAATTGAAATTAATTTGTCTTACGTTATGGAGTACAATAGGTTTGACCTTATTCTCGAATGTGAAATTTAGATTTACGATTGCTAACATATAGTTATGTGTAGTAAATGATAAGGAATGTCTATAAGAAGATACCTATGTAGGTTTGAAAATACGATTCAATTCCATGTAATACCCTAGATACAGTACCGTGCAATCGAATTAGAACCACTGCGTAAAATTTAGATTTTTTTTGCAGAACTTACATAAAAGAGAATAAGATTTAGACATTTCACTTATACATTCATTTATTACTTATAAAGATATCATTGGAACGTAAAATAATAACAAACATTAATATTTCGTTAAACCACCCCTTGCTTTCATAACGACAGCAATTCTTTTGTGTATATTTCTTATGCAGCCATTAGCGATTTCTCTTACATGAACATCGTTCTTCCAAGTTCCTTTAATATTTTCTTTTAAAAGATTTTTCTTAAGTTCTTTAATAGACATTTGTCTATTTTCAAGAATTATTAATCTACATACTTATTTGGCGGGTATCGCGAGATCCAGTCCGACCGGTCGATGTGGACGGTAAGTTCTCGGAGATAGATTTAGCCACTCTACCGACCGTTTGATGGGAAACCTCTTCTTTCGCAGCGATTTGGCGATGAAAATACAACTATGATTTTAGAGAGTTTGTATTTTTAATTTTTTTTCACTACAAATACCTTTACGCTTTCCCACTTACACGAATGAGCGATTGAAAAATTTAATAATAATCAAAAAATAAAAGCTACTTACACAAAATCCGCAACAAAACTAATGATAATATTACTAACACGTTACGCACACAATTGCACATCGATAACTAATAAGCAGGTGAAAAATCCCATGGCATATTCCCTCGATATTTTGTCTTAATGTCACCAGTTGTTAATAGAAGATATTTCAAGAATAAGAAAACTGATATTATGTTTATAAAATTTAGAAAACTTTCGAATTTTCCTAATTCGATTGCGCGGTACTGTATATAATCTAGCAGCACAAGAAAAAACAGCTAAAACACGTTTAATATAAAAGTTAATATGTTCGATAGAACCAATTCAAAATTCCAGACAAAAAGATCAAGATCAAATCAACTTTCTGCTTATATTCTTATTCGATTGTTAGAATACTAAACAAAATTCTACAAAAAAATTAGTCTAAATTAACTGTCCTACATTTTAATCAAATAAGCTTGCATGAATTAAAATAAAATCACGTGAAATTTATTTTAAAAAATTCTAAATATTGATATAAAATGTTCAAAATGCCAATTATTTTTGACAACGTTCAATAACATTTTAGGGATACATAACGTGTTTCGATTAATACTAATATACGTTTGTAGCACTAATTAACCGTCAAACATTAGTACTGGTAGCAGTAGCATTATTGTGAAATTGTTGATTTAAATAATTTATTGTGTTTTTGAATTGTGGACTGAGTATCCATTTGGTTGGTATCACAATCTAATTACCAGTTAAAGTTTCTTCAAAGCTAACAGATTGGGCTACTTTTCTTTGACCATTCAGAAATACTCGTATAAAGTCGTCTCGCGATAACAAACGCCTCGTAAAACTATTATTTTTAGTACTCTTGCCGATGAACTTCTTATAAAATGATCCCTAACCCTGCGATCATAAACTTTTGTAGATTCATTAAGGTGTGTTTTTATAATTACTATCTTCCATGAATAAATTGTTCTTCTTATGTTTCGAATTTCTTCACTGGATCTCTTGGTGCAGAAGTGGAACACTAAACACTTCAACCCACAAAACACCAAAAAACTTTTTACTAAAAACCGACACGTTTGGACAGCAAAGCTATCATTAGTCAATAATAAAACTAAAAAACAGTATTTTAGTTTTATTGTCGAAACGCCTCGGTTTTTAGTAAAAAAGAATTTTGTGTTTCGTGGGTTGAAGTGTTTAGTGTTCCTTGTGTTTGATAAGCTTATTCAATCTTTCATACTCCCTCATATTCTAATCTAGTCCTATAAATATTTAACACTACTCTCTTCTTTCCTTATTTAAGTGAGTTTGGGCAGCAAACTCATTGTTGAATTGAATATAGTTGATGTTGAAATAAGTTGAACACAAATGTCTTTCATTTTCTTCATCAAAATTATATATTCTGTAATGACAAAATTATTAAATCTTGTTTACTAAATCAGTTTTCAACAGTAATCCATACCATGTCAACATAAGTTCGTTCAATTGCACATATCTCTTTTTAAACAAGTATTGCACATTTGTTGGGTACCTATGTACTCGTAAAATTATTAATAATAGGTCAATAATACCTTGCAATTCAATTAAATATTTAGTGTTAAGATAAGTTTAACTACTAATTTTAAAATTACGATTCTCACTGATTCTGATCAGTGATAAATCGAATCTCAAACACGCTAAAGTTAGATTGTGTAAAGTTTGTAGTTTTCTATTTAGATTGCACTATTGATAATTGAATTGTTGGCATAGTACAAAGTTTTAATTCAATCTTATCTCATATGTATATCAACTGGTAAAAGGTGACAGATGTTAAATGATAGCGTATCGATACTATACAAAAGCATACATACATATACATATGCCTATACATATGTTATATATCAATCAGCAAAACATGTGAGAAGTATGAATCAAACGAAAGTAATCAACCAATATTTCCATGGTATTGTCTACTGTTTCATTACGTCATACATACATACAGGGTCGCTGATATGTATGGAAACGGTCGATTACTGGGTAAAATATACGAGATACTGGAAAAAGTTAAATACAAAAGTTTTAGGGTTTTTAAATGCTTATTAGCTAATAATAATTTTAAGTATACAGGGTCGGTGATAAAGTCGTGGCACGTCAAAGTAAAATTTTTGTAAATGGAACCACCTGTATATTATTAGATAATTCAAATCCTTCTTCAATTCTAAGTAAAAATTGTAATACACACAATGTACCTAAATCCAACCGTTTCCGAGTTATCGATCTTTGAAAGTATTACTTATAAGGGTCGCTGATATGTATGGAAACGGTCGATTACTGGGTAAAATATACGAGATACTGGAAAAAGTTAAATACAAAAGTTTTATGGTTTTTAAATGCTTATTAGCTAAGAATAATTTTAAGTATACAGGGTCAGTGGTAAAGTCGTGGTACGCCAAAGTTAATTTTTTTAACGGAACCACCTGTATATTATTAGATCATTCAATTCTTTCTTCAATTTTAAGTAAAAAATGTACACATAATGCACCTAAATCCAATCGTTTCCGAGTTATCGATTTTTGAAAATATTACTTAAATAGCTTGTCTTTGAAAAAAAAAAAACAAGTATGTAATTGTAAAATTTAGGTTTACAGTCCTATTTTATAAGATGCTATGACATTTATAAGGTGCGTCGTAGCGTACTTAGGTACCTAGATTTTATGTAAGTAATATTTTCAAAGATTGATAACTCGGAAACAGTTGGATTTAGGTACATTATGTGTATTACAATTTTTACTTAAAATTGAAGAAGGAATTGAATTATCTAATAATATACAGGTAGTTCCATTTAAAAAAATGTAACTTTGACGTGCCACGACTTTACCACCGATCCTGTATACCTAAAATTATTATTAGCTAATAAGCATTTAAATACCCTAAAACTCTTGTATTTAACTTTTTCCGGTATCTCGTATATTTTACCCAATAATCGACCGTTTCCATACATATCAGCGACCCTGTATATGTATATTGAGACTGATAGAATATCAAGTTTGTAAATTATTTTTGATGCAATTATAGGCAATTCTTAAGCTATGTACTCACTTGAGCAAATTTACGCGCACGAACGCTGTGCGCACACAAATCCTTTGATAAAGGTGAAGAAACCGACAAGCGATGGATAGCGTTCGTGCGCATATTGGGTGTTTCGTGCGCGTAAATTTGCTCAAGTGAGTACATAGCTTTATATTAATAAACAATTATTTTCTCTACTTTCTGGTTAGTTTCTTTTTCGTATCTAATATCTTTTATCTGATTGTATATGTGGAAATTACCATAAACACAATATTCTTTTGTATTCAAATAATAAATAATCCTATTTATTGGTCACACAATTATTGTCTCACGATAATAATTAACTACAATTAATAACACTTGCTATCATTTAATAATTTTAAATTGAGTTTATATCTTGTTTTCATAATTTATAAATTTATTCTAGCATTTTTTATACTACGAGCAGTAATGTTTCACACTGAAGTTGCAACTGCATAGACTTTACATATATTAAAAATATGATGTTTATATATACAGTGACCCACAAAATTAATGTCTTCCCCGTAATCGTAAGAAAATCAAATTTTACATCCATTTATGTAAAAATTGCTATACCATTCCATTAAAAAAAATCAAGTTATTCATAATTTTAAAGCTGGGAAATTACAGATCCTTATTTAATCACCCTGTAACATAAATGCAACAATTTTCTAATAAAACACGTGCCCTCTTTCATGATTAAGCGAAATCTGAAAGCCGCATGTTTCTAACTTTCGCAGTTACGGAGATATTTCCAAACACCGAAGACGCTGCAGATGTCATTTTTTTCAAAAAACGTCACCTAATTCGGAAACGGTCGAACTTAGACTCAATGTAAGCTTAACAAAGTGCCTTTTAAATTTAATAAGGAATCAAAAGTTGCAATAATATAGGTATAGGGTGTTCCATTTAAAATAATAAAGTTAGTAGTATCTACTTACAGTAGAACCGAAAGTCCGCCATTACTGATACTAATTTTAAAATGTGTAGAATTTGATTCGAGGCAACATTTATTTGAAACATTTTTCCAAAAAATTAATAATAAGTCGGCTATGGACCGTTGCATCTTAGGCTAGACGCCTGTATGTGCACCATTGTTAAAGAACGTGTATAAATAGGGAAAAACGTTATTAAAAATTAAGAATCAGTAATGAATTTTTACAAATTAATAAACAATAGAGAATTGGCGAGTATATAAACGAGGCTGAAATGTACTTATATGAATATACGAGGTCTGATAATTAAGTAATGAGACTATGAGTGTATAAAAATCGTGTATTTGAAAATTATTCAACAACCGCATGATCCTCTTCGAAATAGCTCGCTTGGGCATCGTAGCAGTTCTGGAAAGCTTTGATCGTAAATGAATTCTATTTGCAACAAAAAATAGTCTTGCGACCGATATAAATAGTTTTGATGTAAGAGATTGTATTTATTTATTTGAAATATTTCATTGTTTAGACATTTAGGGCTACATTCATGCTAAGGCGGCGAAGTAAGAGGAAGGAGCGAGTCTAATGCATATAAAATAGGGACATCCATCCTTAAGCGATTCGTCCTTACTTCAAAAATACAGTCCAACTCGTTACCTCTTACCTCGCCGTTCTAACATGAACTTAACTGGATATTAGTATATATAGGTTAGAAACGTTTAGTCACAGAGATAATATTTAAACTTGCAATTTTATTTGTAGTTTAATAACAAGCTGTCAGAGGGAAAAAAAGTACATCAATAAAGGCACCAATTGCTGACTTAGCAAGAAGCCCCTCGTACTGATGCCTATGCCTTTACTAACATATATAGATTAATAGATCGTTAAAATATTTAAGGTAAAGACACATAGTTTCCTGATTTATATATTTTATGTAGAAATGTTGTTGTCAAGGAAAATATGTCACTAATTCAAACCATTTCCTGGTCAGGTAAAATTTACGAAAATTTCGTGCAAACCTTGTGTAACGCGAAGCACATGCAATTATCGCTTCTATTTCGTTGAGTAAAAAATACATAACTTTGAAACCATTCCAGATAATCAATTGAAATTTTGGATTATCAAATCATACTCTTTCTTTTATTGATATAAATTTAATTCAATTTTCACCACTAATGAAAGCTCTGTATTTGCATGCATACTTCAATGCCTATAACTTTGTTCATAATTAACTTATTAGGGAAATACTACACATCTAAGTTGTTTTTGTCGTTAATGATCGATTTGTGGGAACACCTGTATGTACCTGTATGTAGACTTTCGCGAGCAACTGTATGTACCTAATTCTTGAAAAATGGTGCACGCAGATAAAAAGATTTAAGTCGAATGCACGTATAACGCTTCATATACGCATATATAATCTCGAACGCAGCTGCTCAAAATTTGCAATCCAGCTATTTCACAAATAGGGAAATTATTCAGATCAAGTACGTATTTTACAACAAATATAGTCTAGATTGTATTAAACGCTTTTACTTATTCCAAGAAAATGTGTTTGAATCAAAACAAAAATATTCTAGCTTTAAAAATATTTGGGTAAAACAGTATATTTTCTTAATGCAGGATGTCTGTGTGTACAACCGCGGAAAAAATCAGTCTCATTACTTAATTGTCGGGCCTCCTATATCCAAAACAAAACAACGCAACGCGGTGAAATTGATATTGTTAATTTAAGTGTCATTTCATTTATAATAACTTAATTCAAGACTAAATTTGATTAAATTAGGCTCTAGACTAGGTTTTTTTTGTCATGTTTATTCCTTAGTCCTTGAACAGTATTATTCTGGGTTAACAACTAAACGCATTGATAAAGTACTAATGCAATTTGCTTGTATAATTATACTCTTGGATATTGTATCAACTGAAACTTATTCAAGTGAGTCGTATGTAAAAACACTACACTATGTCAAGAGTTTTGAATATGAAAAATATTTACTTGGTCATCAAACACTCCATGCACTATTAGGAAAATTTGTAAACATAGGGCAAGAAAAATCCTTTTTAATACGGCCAAATTTGCAAAATTCCGTTCAGGGTAAGGAGAATAATTTACATTTATCAAAGAAATTCTTATCATTCACACGTTTAACAATCGGATAGATAAAAGATTTCGATGCCTGATTTTCGCTAATTTGTTGATAATTTAGCCTACAGTTTTAATCTGTTGTCGATTTAATATTTTCGATAAAGAAAATTTTCGAAAAAAATTAAATAGCGTCCTCTACCATGCATGTCATTTATTAGATTGACTCAAATTTATAAGCATTAGGTTGCTCTTTCCAACAAGGCTAAGTTTGCAAAATTCGGTTCAACAGACCCAGAGTTATAAGCGGTCCTTTAAAACAAAGTTTCCCCTCCACCCATTTGACAAAATACAAAAATTTTTCCAGCCTAAAATATGTGGAATATTCAAAAAATTCCAATACAAAAATATCTAATTAGGGGGTGTATCTCTATGATGCCTCAATAAGGTTTTTAAACAAAATGTCAAGATTCACACAATCAAAAGCTCGATTAAGATCACAAAAGATTTCGACATGGCACCACGTTGCATACGTTGAATAATACTCTCACTGAAGCTATGTCGGACAGTAGAAATATCAGAAAATTTGTGAAGAAATTTATGTAATCCTTTCAAAAAAATAGTATTAAAAAATTTAATAAAAAATAAATTAAGTATATAGTAATAGATCGCCGATTAGAAGCAAAGTGTTTTTATGTAGATTTATTTGCTTTATTAATCTTCATAGCAGTTATGGAAGATTGTTTCGGATAAATTAACGATATATGGTATGTTACAGGTGATGCTAAAGATTGAGCAATTGTTTCAGCGAAAAATTGTGCAATGTCATCATAACAAGTAGCTAGGGTTTTAATTTTGTTAGAACATTTAATAATTTAAATTCAGTCAATGGTTGCAAGAAAAATGATTTATACAAAACTAGTATTAGAAACATGAAGAATTAGAATAGAGTGTTGATGTTTGTGTTTATTTGGAATATTTTTATTAATCATATTATTGTCTTTAATTGAATTACCATTTTACTAATCATGTTCATCATGTCATTCTTAAGTATCATTCTTGATACGTAATTTCATAGCCCAACGCATCGGTTTTTTGTAGTAGACAGATTTTAACATAACTATGTTGTTTTTGTGGTTCATCAGCTTTTAGAAATGATTAAATGGTAGAAGAAACAACTTAATAAGGTAGGTAATTTATTACTCTGCACTAAAAACAAAAACAAATATAGGTTAAATTTTAATAATTAAAATATATCAGGTCATAAGAAATACCGATATTAGAAGTCAACATTTCTGGTCTGCAGTCCGCTGACTAAGCAAACAGAAACAAATTATTACTTCATTCCCCTAAGGCTGCCTTGAAAATCACCTGAAAATGTATGCACCTCAAATCATTTTAAGCGGTATATTTGTCATTGTTAAGGCTTATGTGAAGAGTGGCAGCAACAATTCTGCAATTTTTCTTCGCACTTTATTCAGGCTTAGGACTGACAGTCGAAATTGGCGTGTTTAAAAATTGCAGTTTTTCTCTATTGGCAACTGCGGGTTTTAAATTGCAGTCTTTCTCTATTGGCAACTGCGGGTTTTGTTGGTTTAAAAAGTGGTAAATGGAACACATACCTTGTTTTGATTGACTTAATAAAATGAATCTTATTTGTTGTTGTTGATATATTATCACAGTGACACATACACCAGGATGAGTACGATAACAAACGTTCGACGTCAACATAATTTAAATGTTAAATTGACGGAAAATAGTCAAAGTGATAAAATTAACACTTTCTGTAAGATGATCAATGTGTTTATTAGGACACAATTCGAATTCGAATCGTGATGCCTAGCTACAACAACAAAATCACATTGCAGAATTTAGTTAGCTAACTATTACCTGCAATACTTTTAAGACAACTCAAATTTGAGTAGTCTTATTTAAACAAAAACATGTTAAATTATACAATTTAAACACCATTACAGAATAGCAACTGTTATTTAGTATAAAAAAGAGATAATAAACATAAATTACAGTATCGATATCTTATTTTAATATATGCGATAAGATAAAGTGATCAATATTATAACAAAACGACTGGTAAAGCAACTTAGCGAAAATTAGAGTACTCTAATATTAAAACAACATTTCAAATTATGAAACTTAGGCGCCTAAGCTTTAAAAATTCATATGTACATATCTATAAAGCATAAAGATAATAAAAAATACCACATTATAAAATGCAATATAAGCAGGCATAAAAATAGTAAATCAACTCAAAATGGAGTCATCTTACAACACAAAAATGTTAAGTATACATGATCAGACAGCTTAAAACTGACTCGGCAATTAAAAGAAATATAGTGAAGATTTTTGGCAATTTGGCCGGGTTTGGTTATTGCAAGAAGAATCAAAGACCTACATTTGCGAGTTTAATAAATTTACTTTAACTCTTGTACCGATACACTATATCACTTTTAACACTTGCAGCATTATCGCCCATCAACAAAAGAACAAACGTAAATTTGAGTAGTTCATTTAAGAAAAGAAAGCACGGAATTCAACAAACTCATACTGAAAGCAATAAGAATTTGTCTTTCGACCCTGTACAATTGTACACGGTATTAGATTTCACCGTTTATGTTGCTGAAAAAGAGATATTACATGTATACTTATTTTTTTTGTAATGTGTAGTTTTCGATTGAATTCACAAATTCACGTTCTCTGATGCATGATCACTTCCACACAATAAAACAAAACATCACGCGAGACAATTAAGAGACAACTCAAACATGAATTGTCCATTAATGTCAAAATGTCCGATTGGTAGATTTTAGACGCTTAAAGACCTATTGTACAATTGTACAATTTAGGTACACAAACGCGAAACATATAAAAAACAACTCAAACTTGAGTTGTCCATTAATGTCAAAATGTTCGATTGGTAGCTTTTAGACGCTTAAAGAGCTATTGTACAATTGTACAATTTAGGTATATAACATAACGCCAGACAATTAAGAGACAACTCAAACTTGAGTTGTAGAGACAACTCAAACTTGAGTTGTCCATTAATGTCAAAATGTTCGATTGTTAGATTCTAGACGCTTAAAGAACTACAGTACAATTTAGGTACACAACATCACGCGAGACAATTAAGAGACAACTCAAACTTGAATTGTCCACTAATGTAAAAATGTTAGAATGGTAGATTTTAGACGCTTAAAGACCTATTGTACAATTGGTACATTTAGGTACACAACATCACGCGAGACAATTAAAAGATAACTCAAACTTGAGTTGTCCATTAATGTCAAAATGTTCGATTGGTAGATTTTAGACCCTTAAAGCCCGATTATACAATTGTACAATTTAGGTACACAACATCACGCGAGACAATTAAGAGACAACCCAAACTTGAATTGTCCGTTAATGTCAAAATGTTCGGTTGGTAGATTTTAGACGCTTAAAGGCATATTGTACAATTGTACAATTTAAGTACACAACATCACGCGAGACAATTAAAAGGCAACTCCATCTGGAATTGTCCATTAATGTCAAAATGTTCTATTAGTAGATTTTAGATGTGTAAAGTCCAATACAGTCAGTACTGTATTAAATGTTGTTAAAGTCTGTTGAAGTCGTTTTTGTTGGTAGAAAATGACGTGCACATATGAATTGGCATTGGTTACATTTTACAATAAATAAAAAAGTCGAGTCTGTCATCAATATCTAGGAACAAAACGACCCTGAATAGAAAGTTTTAACCAATTTTTATTGTGAGAAGTTAGTAAGTATTATAAATGAAGACTCGCGAAACAGAAAACGAATCTGAATGAAATAATGGTTAAATAATAATAGATTTCAGTTTAGCAGTGAACTAGTAGTTCACTCTATCCATATGTCATGCTCAAATACGCGACCTAGTACACATTTAAATTAATTAGTAGAATACTCAGCCGATATACTAGCTTGTTCATTACTAGGCCGAATAGTTTGCATGTGTAGATTCAGTTAAGATACGACGAAGAAATATACTTACAAAACTTCACTTCGCTCGAGAGCTAAACGAAAAGTATAAACATTTTTGAAATACATGGTTAAATATATTTTAAAATCTTTTTAAGAAATACTGATAGTGTCTTAGATATTGCAATTTTTGTTGTACATACCTCATGATGTATCTACTTCTACATACCTTCATTATTTGTTTCACTACCCATTCTACACTGCATTCACTTCTATCGTCACTTATCTGTTTTTACGAGACGATGCGTACGTTACGAACATAACTCAAACTTGAGTTATGAACTCCGTTTAAACCGATTTTGACATTGTTACATTTTACAAGGAACAAAACATTTATCCCCTACAATACTGATGTGTGTATGTATGTATATAATTTATGCCCTAAGAAGGGATTACATAATGTATTAAATAGATCAAATTTGAATTGAATAACAATCCATTCTAATTTCTTGATAATGGCGAAAAATACAACAAAATATAATTTCTTGTTCCTTGTATTTATTTGCATTAGGTCTTCAAACGAAGAAAAAAGATATTAGTCTTGCCTAATTGTTTTTGTTTAAATGGCCGCTTTAATTTTCGTATTAAAATTTAAATTAGATCTCTAGAAAATTATAATTTGATATTTTTATACTAAGAACATTTTTCAGTTAATTCTTTAATGATTCATAATTTAAGATAGTTTCTTATAAATAAATTGCAATTTTTATTATTATTATTAACCGTACTGTCTTGAAAAAGTTAATGAAATATAGCAATTTCAAAGCTTAACTTTCAAAAGTTTAGAATTGAATGTGATTATAATAAAATTTAAGTTCACTTATCTAACTTGAAATACACGATATGGGCGCAAACGTTTCAAATGTGCTCTTCATGTATAATAAGACAATCCGCAATATACATGCAATAAAGAAGAGCACCTACCTTAACCGCAGATCTGCATGTAGACTGGTCACATGTCGTCCTCAGCTAGCCTAGCAGTTGCTTCACATTCGTCCAATTTATCTGTAACAATAACAAACCATTTAGTAAAATATTTCAGATACCAGATTTAAATTTTACCTTTGAATCTTTGAGATGACGTGGCAAAACCTGGAAAACGAAGTTGCATCTACGTCGAATTTGTGGATACACAATAATAGCAAATAGATACACATTTTTGACATGCATGTATAAAAAACAATGACTATTATCAATATTGTTTAGTGCCAGCAGTGACTCTGATGCCCTTTTTGAAATTGGCGCTAGGTACACGTCGGAAAATACATTAAATTGATCACTAACCTGGATCCAAGTGCTACGGAACTGTAATAAAAATATATATATTAGTATAAATTAAGTTTATATAAAATGTTATTATAAGATTTACCTTGAACTTGTTTGGTCCTAGCTGTCCTCTTGATTCCTACAGCGACAGCATCCAAGGCACTAAGGGATCCAATGTTTGGTGGCACTGAAAAAAATATATTATGTTTAATTTTTTTTCGAATAAACTCAACGCGACTTTATCATGCCGAAAATTCTTAAAATAGTGATTGCTAGGATGAGTGAACTTTTATATTATTGCATTACAAATAAAATTAGCTTTATTTAGGACCTATTAATTTGATTAACATCTTAAGAAATTATTGTAGTTGTTTACATTAAATCGAGTTCGACTATATCACAAAAAAACCCTTCAACTGTTTTTCGGCGTTTTTTCGGCGATTCGTCATCTAAACGTTTTCCGTTTAAACCTATCCAAAACTCAGTTAGAATTTACGCCTGAAGTGGTGAAGACGGTTTCAATATTAATTTAACTTAATACAGAGTGTAATAGTGATTTTTAATTAACTCGTGTAACTTTTAATTAAAGTGTGTGAAATTACTGTAGTGCCGCATCGTTTAAATTGGTAAGTCGGATTTTTATAATTTCTAAAAATTTTAGTATCATGTCTACTCCATTTTAATTTGTAGAAATAGCTTTACATTATCCTTACTCTTTCTTCTTACTGTTATTAAAAGCTGCGTTTATTTAATCTAATTAATTAAAAGAAATCTACATACTGTTGTTTGAAAAATTTTAAAAATGTATTTTTGGCTGACAAGATATGGCGTTCTTCATAAATTGTTTTAATAAATTATCTCATTACTTGAACACGATTTAAATCAATTTTTTTCCAATATTAAATATTATTCAAATTTTTTAATAATACGTAAAATTCTGTTTGGGACTGTGTTTTTGTTTTTTATATTAAATCGAGCTGTTTTTCTTTGTTGATGAGTCAGCTATAACTATCATGGATGTATTATTATATGGATGGCGCCTTCTGTTCACCGATTGACTCCAACATTAAAGTGAGATAGAGCTAGAATAGGCATGGATGTATTATTATATGGGTAGCGCATTCTGTTCGCGGATTGACTCTAATATTAAAGTGAGATAGAGCTAGAATAGGCAAAAGATTCATATATACACATGTAAGATGTTCATTGTTATTTTGCATTTGTTGGCGTATTATCTGTTTATCTCATTTAATATTCATCAGATACCGACCAATACCGACTTAAATATATGAAATATGCAGCGGAATAAATAGACAATAACTTGTAAAATGTATTTTTCGCTGACAAGATATGGCGTTCTTCATAAATTGTTTTAATAAATTATCTCATTACTTGAACACAATTTAAATCAATTTTTTTCCAATATTAAATATTATTAAAATTTTTTAATAATACGTAAAATTCTGTTTGGGACTGTGTTTTTATTTTTTACATTAAATCGAGCTGTTTTTCTTTGTTGATGAGTCAGCTATAACGTTACTTAACGTTTTTGGTTTAATTCTATTCAAATATTTTACATGTGAAGTACCAAGAGGCTTTGGATATTAACTTAACTTATAATATAAAGTGTAAGAGTGACAAACTTAACATATTTTACTAAAATTCTGTTATATTATATCACCTACAAAAGTCATTTAAGTTGGTAAGCCAAATTATTATTTTTTTATTTGTTTAAATGTGTTGAAACAGTT
The DNA here is from genome assembly GCA_023690525.1 of Holotrichia oblita. NCBI lineage: Eukaryota > Metazoa > Arthropoda > Insecta > Coleoptera > Scarabaeidae > Holotrichia > Holotrichia oblita. The sequence goes on along the minus strand of CM043015.1, from coordinate 148,578,406 downwards.
TTACATTTAAAAAATCATATGTTATTGTGAATAAAATTGATTCGTGAAGGGTGTAAGAATAGAAAATAGCTATTTTAAACCTTTTAAAAAAGTTTTTAGTCAAAAACGTTACATGTAATTTTTTTTCTTAAAAATACCGTCTGTTTAAACTTTCAGAATTAAAAGAAATTAATATTATAACAGTTTTATTAATAAAATTTGAAAAAGATACATCTGATCTGTTGTAATAGTACAATTTAGTAAGGAATGTATTTAAATCGAAACAATGTTTAGCGGCTTTCATAATTTCTTAAGATGTTAATCAAATTAATAGGTGCTAAATAAAGCTAATTTTATTTGTAATGCAATAATGTAAAAGTTCACTCATCCTAGCAATCACTATTTTAAGAATTTTCGGCATGATAAAGTCGCGTTGAGCTTATTCGAAAAAAAATTAAATATATATTTTTTTCAGTGCCACCAAATATTGGATCCCTTAGTGCCTTGGACGCTGTGGCTGTAGGAATCAAGAGGACAGCTAGGACCAAACAAGTTCAAGGTAAACCTTATAACTTTTTATATAAACTTTATTAATACTAATATATATTTTTTTATTACAGTTCCGTAGCACTTGGATCCAGGTTAGTGATCAATTTAATGTATTTTCCGACGTGTACCTGGCGCCAATTTCGAAAAGGGTATCAGAGTCACTGCTGGCACTAAACAATATTGATAATAGTCATTGTTTTTTATACATGCATATCAAAAATATGTATTTGCTATTATTGTGTATCCACAAATTCGACGTAGATGCAACTTCGTCTTCCAGGTTTTGCCACGTCATCTCAAAGATTCAAAGGTAAAATTTAAATCTGGTATCTGAAATATTTTACTAAATGGTTTGTTATTGTTACAGATAAATTGGACGAATGTGAAGCAACTGCTAGGCTAGCTGAGGACGACAGGTGACCAGTCTACATGCAGATCTGCGGTTGAGGTAGGTGCTCTTCTTTATTGCATGTATATTGCGGATTGTCTTATTATACATGAAGAGCACATTTGAAACGTTTGCGCCCATATCGTGTATTTCAAGTTAGATAAGTGAACTTAAATTTTATTATAATCACATTCAATTCTAAACTTTTGAAAGTTAAGCTTTGAAATTGCTATATTTCATTAACTTTTTCAAGACAGTACGGTTAATAATAATAAAAATTGCAATTTATTTATAAGAAACTATCTTAAATTATGAATCATTAAAGAATTAACTGAAAAATTTTTTTAGTATAAAAATATCAAATTATAATTTTCTAGAGATCAAAGATTTATTCACTAATTTAAATAAATTTAATGCGGAAATTAAAGCGGCCATTTAAACAAAAACAATTAGCCAAGACTAATATCTTTTTCTTCGTTTGAAGACCTAATGCAAATAAATACAAGGAACAAGAAATTATATTTTGTTGTATTTTTCACCATTATTAAGAAATTAGAATGGATTGTTATTCAATTCAAATTTGATCTATTTAATACATTATGTAATCCCTTCTTAGGGCATAAACTATATACGTACATACACACATCAGTATTGTAGGGGATACATGTTTTGTTCCTTGTAAAATGTAACAATATCAAAATCGGTTTAAACGGAGTTCATAACTCAAATTTGAGTTATGTTCGTAACGTACGCATCGTCTCGTAAAAACAGATAAGTGACGATAGAAGTGAATGCAGTGTAGAATGGGTAGTAAAACAAATAATGAAGGTATGTAGAAGTAGATGCATCATGAGGTATGTACAACAAAAATTGCAATATCTAAGACACTATCAGTATTTCTTAAAAAGATTTTAAAATATATTTAACTGTGTATTTGAAAAATGTTCATACTTTTCGTTTAGCTGCCTCAAAGTGAAGTTTTGTAAGTAGGTATATTTCTTCGTCGTATGTTAACTGAATCTACACATGCAAACTATTCGGCCCAGTAATGAACAAGCTAGTATATATCAGCTGAGTATTCTACTAAATAATATAAATGTGTACTAGGTCGCGTACTAGAGCATGACATATGGATAGAGTGAACTACTAGTTCACTGCTAAACTGAAATCTATTATTAAACCATTATTTCATTCAGATTCGTTTTCTGTTTAGCGAGTCTTAATAATATTTACTAACTTATCACAGTAAAAATTGGTTAAAACTTTCTATTCAGGGTCGTTTTGTTCCTAGATATTGATGATAGACTAGACTTTTTTATTTATTGTAAAATGTAACCAATGCCAATTCATATGTGTACGTCATTTTCTACCAACAAAAACGACTTCAACAGACTTTAACAACATTTAATACAGTATTGACTGTAATGGACTTTACACGTCTAAAATCTACTAATCGAACATTTTGACATTAACGGACAATTCCAGATGGAGTTGTCTTTTAATTGTCTCGCGTAATGTTGTGTACTTAAATTGTACAATTGTACAATATGCCTTTAAGCGTCTAAAATCTACCAACCGAACATTTTGACATTAACCGACAATTCAAGTTTGGGTTGTCTCTTAATTGTCTCGCGTGATGTTGTGTACCTAAATTGTACAATTGTACAATAGGTCTTTAAGCGTCTAAAATCTACAATTCAAACATTTTGACATTAATGGACAATTCAAGTTTGGGTTGTCTCTTAATTGTCTCGCGTGATGTTGTGTACCTAAATTGTACAATTGTACAATAGGTATTTAAGCGTCTAAAATCTACCAATCGAACATTTTTACATTAGTGGACAATTCAAGTTTGAGTTGTCTCTTAATTGTCTCGCGTGATGTTTTGTTTTATTGTGTGGAAGTGATCATGCATCAGAGAACGTGAATTTGTGAATTCAATCGAAAGCTATACATTACAAAAAAAATAAGTATACATGTAATATCTCTTTTTCAGCAACATAAACGGTGAAATCTAATACCGTGTACAATTGTGCAGGGTCGACAGACAAATTCTAATTGCTTTCAGTATGAGTTTGTTGAATTCCGTGCTTTTTTTTTTTTAATGAACTACTCAAATTTGAGTTGTTCTTTTGTTGATGGGCATAATGCTGCAAGTGTTAAAAGTGATATAGTGTATCGGTACAAGAGTTAAAGTAAATTTATTAAACTCGCAAATGTAGGTCTTTGATTCTTCTTGCAATAACCAAACCCGGCCAAATTGCCAAAAATCTTCACTATATTTCTTTTAATTGCCGAGTCAGTTTTAAGCTGTCTGATCATGTATACTTGACATTTTTGTGTTGTAAGATGACTCCATTTTGAGTTGATTTACTATTTTTATGCCTGCTTATATTGCATTTTATAATGTGGTATTTTTTATTATCTTTATGCTTTATAGATATGTACATATGAATTTTTAAAGCTTAGTTTCATAATTTGAAATGTTGTTTTAATATTAGAGTACTCTAATTTTCGCTAAGTTGCTTTACCAGTCGTTTTGTTATAATACTGATCAGTATATCTTATTGCATTTATTAAAATAAGTTATCGATACTGTCATTTAAGTTTATTATCTCTTTTTTATACGAAATAATAGTTGCTATTCTGTAATGGTGTTTAAATTGTATAATTTAACATGTTTTTGTTTAAATAAAACTACTCAAATTTGAGTTGTCTTAAAAGTATTGCAGGTAATAGTTAGCTAACTAAATTCTGCGATGTGATTTTGTTGTTGTAGATGCGGTGCATCACAATTCGAATTCGAATTGTGTCCTAGTAAACACATTGATCGTCTTACAGAAAGTGTTAATTTTATCACTTTGATTATTTTCCGTCAACTTAACATTTAAATTATGTTGACGTCGAACGTTTGTGATCCTACTCATCGCGGTGTATGTGTCATTGTGACAATATGTCAACAACAACAAATAAGATTGATTTTATTAAGTCAATCAAAACAAGGTATGTGTTCCATTTACCACTTTTTAAACCAACAAAACCCGCAGTTGCCAATAGAGAAAGACTGCAATTTAAAACCCGCAGTTGCCAATAGAGAAAAACTGCAATTTTTAAACACGCCAGCGATTTCGACTGTCAGTCCTAAGCCTGAATAAAGTGCGAAGAAAAATTGCAGAATTGTTGCTGCCACTCTTCACATAAGCCTTAACAATGACAAATATACCGCTTAAAATGATTTGAGGTACATACATTTTCAGGTGACTTTCAAGGCAGCCTTAGGGGAATGATGTAATAATATGTTTCTGTTTGCTTAGTCAGCGGACTGCAGACCAGAAATGTTGACTTCTAATATCGGTATTTCTTATCTATGACCTGATATATTTTAATTATTAAAATTTAACCTATATTTGTTTTTGTTTTTAGTGCAGAGTAATAAATTACCTACCTTATTAAGTTGTTTCTTCTTCCATCTAATCATTTCTAAAAGCTGATCAACCACATAAAAAAGATAGTTATGTTAAAATCTGTCTACTACAAAAAAAACCGATGCGTTGGGCTATGAAATCATGTATCAAGAATGATACTTAAGAATGATACTATACACAATTCTAAACATGATTAGTAAAATGGTAATTCAATTAAAGACAATAATATGATTAATAAAGATATTCCAAATAAACACAAACATCAACACTATTCTAATTTTTTATGTTTCTAATATTAGTTTTGTATAAGTCATTTTTCTTGCAACCGTTGACTGAATTTAAATTATTAAATGTTCTAACAAAATTAAAACACTAGCTACTGGTTATAATGACATTGCCCAATTTTTCGCTAAAACAATTGCTCAAACTTTAGCATCGCCATAAATCGTTAATTTATCCGAAACAATCTTCCACAACTGCTTTGAAGATTAATAAAGCAAATAAATCAACATAAAAACACTTTGCTTCTAATCGGCGATCTATTACTATATAATTTATTTTTATTAAATTTTTTAATACTATTTTTTTGAAGGGATTACATAAATTTCTTGACAAATTTACTGATATTTCTACTGTCTAACACAGCTTCAGTGATAGTATTATTCAACGTATGCAACGTGGTGCCATGTCGAAATCTTTTGTAATCTTAATCGAGCTTTTGATTGTGTGAATCTTCACATTTTGTTTTTTTTGTTTTTTTTTTAATGTGTGGTGGGTGCTTAGTTGCAGTGACTCCGTAAGCTGTATTACTTGTCTGGCTATCACTGCAACTCTTGCGGTGTAGTTTTAGTGTGTGTAAGTTGTGTTTAAATGGCTTTGTGACAGCATCATATCGCCTTTTATGATGCCGCGCTGTTAATCACTTTGCTCCCAACAGCGAATGGCAAGTCGATCCGGGATTAAACTCTCTGAAAAAATATCACCGTCCCTCCAGAGAATTGAACCCCGGCACCTATCGTCCTCTCACAACAATAGTCAGCCGCCTAACCACTGTGGCCATCGACCCTTTTAAAAACATTATTGAGGCATCATAGAGATACACCCCTTAATTAGATTTTTGTGTATTGGAATTTTCTGAAAATTCCACATATTTTAGGCTGGAAAAAATTTTTGTATTTTGTCAAATAAAGAGAAGGGTGGAGGGGAAACTTTGTTTTAAAGGAACGCTTATAATTCTGGGTCTGTTGAACCGAATTTTGCAAACTTACCCTTGTTAGAAAGAGCATTGCTCCTCCAACCTAATACTTATAAATTTGAACCAATCTAATAGGTGACATGCATGCTGGAGGACGCTATTTAATTTTTGTTTTTTATCGAAAATATTAAATAGAAATATACATTTTTGACTACAGATTAAAACTGTAGGCTAAATTATCAACAAATTAGCGAAAATCAGGTATAGAAATCTTTTATCTATCCGGTAGATACATATATAGATATTTTTTTAACGTGTGAATGATAAGAATTTCTTTGATAAATTTAAATTATTCTTCGTACCCTGAACGGAATTTTGCAAATTTGACCGTATTAAAAAGGATTTTCCTTGGCCTATGTTTACAAATTTTCCTAACAGTGCATGGAGTGTTTGGTGGCCAAGAAAATATTTTTCATATTCAAAACTCTGACATGGTGTAGTGGTTTTATATACGACTCACTTGAATAAGTTTCAGTTGATACAATATCCAAGAGTATAATTATATAAACAAATTGCATTAGTACTTTATCAATGCATTTAGTTGTTAACCCAGAATAATACTGTTCAAGGACTAAGGAATAAACATGACAAAAAAAACTATTCTAGAGGAAGAACACGCGATGTGCATCTGAGGCATTACCTCAGTGGATCAATCCATATCATATTTTGGCGCAAAAGTGGGAGAGATAGAATGCTCTCAAAACACTTGTGCTGCAGGATCTGCTTAAGTTAAATAAGGCAAAGCATGCACTCGACAGAGCACTGCAAACACCATCTATATGAGTAGGCCAATTTAAATTTTCATCGAAGAAAATACCTAATATGTTAGTGGATGGCGTAAATGCAGAAACATCATTGTTTAAATGTATACCATGTAACGTATGCTTGCTCTGATTTTTGAATAGGATACAGTTCATTTTTTCCAAATTCAGGATCAGTTCATTGGCATCCGTCCATTTTTTAACCTGTTCAACGAATGAATTTGTAGTATCAAGCAGATGATCAATATTTTCTGAAGTTATCACTATATTCACATCATCAGCATACATTGATAATTAATGAAAGTATTGAGACATTTGGGAAAATAGTTGACATATACAGGTTGGGGCATTAGTGCGACGAAGTCTAATTACTCCTGTTTAATAAGAGAAATGAGAAAATGTTATTAAGATAAAAGTTGGAGCGCATGGGGGGGGCTATAGCCTAAAAATATTTTTAACTATACAGTGTAACTATACAGGTGTCAAATAAAGACAGTGTAAACTAAACTTACTTTATTTTAAATGAAGTACCCTGTATATTTTTACTGTTTACGATTCTTCTAGGTCATACCTTTATTATAATATAGGGTTTTGCTATGTTATTCAGTTACTTTAGAAGATATGGGAAGTTTTGCATGAATTTAATAACAAAGTTGGCGCCTCCTACTGTACTAAGGCTTCCATATAAAATAATTCGTTTGCGCTAGAAACATTTCTAATGTAATCTCCTTTCATCAGAAATTATTTATTTATCGGCGTATTCAATATTTATATACAGGGCGACTCATAACTCGGAATGTTTATTTTCTCACCTATTTCAAATGGAACACCCTGCATTTTATTATTGGCGTAAACTCTCCTCTTTATTATTTATTAAACAATCCCTATAGCTCAATGTGCTACTTTTTGAGTTATTTGCGTTTCTATAACGAGAACATGATTTGAAACAAAAACGGGTTTGATTTTAATTGGTTCACCGTGATGCTGAGCTAAGAAATAATAAAATACCTATACTACTACGGTTGCAGTTTGTTTACAATCGAAATAGTAGCAAAACAACTAGTAGTTAAGCTGAGACAGAATTGAATGAGAATATTGAGATTGATGATAATATTAACGAGCTTGAAGTTTTGATATAACAGAATAATTTTAATCCTGTTTAGAAGTATAGATTGATATGCTTTTTGTGGTGGGAGGAAGTAATAAGAATATTTTACTCGCAAGAAGACTTTATCAGCAGCAATTATTCTCTAGTAGACGACAACCAAGAACACAAGCTTTTGAAATTTTCTTGCAACGATTTTGTCGGACCGAAACTATGAATTATGAAAAATCTAAATGAACTAATACTGTTTAAACAGAAGAATAAATGCATCTGTATTAAGTGCAACGACACTAAGAGTGGACTGCTCACGACCATAGAGAGACCATAAAAATAAATAAACAAAAATAAATAATTCTGTAATTAATCCATGGTTTTAGCTGTTTCTTTGTGGTACATTTTGTAATAAAAAATAAATAATACTTTAGTTTGTTAAACCACTTTTTTTAATATTGTTTACTGCAGTTTCAACCTTCTTGGATTATTCTCAAAAGTCTTTAGCTGGTCCAAGAAGGAAACTGCAGTAAACAATATTAAAATGTGGTTTAACAAAGTAAAGTATTATTTATTTTAAATTCTGCACGGAAAACCCGAGCTGTATGCAGTAACCAAATGATTTTGTTGGCATATATTTTGTTAAGGATACTATACGCATTGCTACTTTAACTGAATACTAAATCAAAATTTGTTATTACCAAACAAATTATTTTGTTAAAGGATTTACGTGACGCAACAAAATAATTCGATAAAATACTTTCTTAACGTAATGGTAAACAAATAAAACAATTGTTTCAACAAAATCTATTTGTTGTTATTAACCAAGTTGATTATACAAATATAATATTGGCTTAATTCAAAGAAATATTTAGTTAAAACACTTAAATATATCCAACAAAATTATTTATTACCAACAACTATATATTTGTTTGCCCATATTCAACCAAAAAATTTGGTGAATGCAAGTAAAATTTGTTTGGGTCAAACAATCCAGTCTTTCCGTGTGTAATTCGTTCCTACTTTACTCTTTTTTTTTGTATTTTTCAAGTTTCATAATGAAATGTTATATTATTAACACTTTGTGTTTACTATTTTGTCATTTTCCCATTTAAACAACTTCTAATTCTAAAATAAATTTCACACAGGTCAGTCATAGTCACACAGGTCAATCATAGCGAATACTGTTCTTTTCACCCAACTTTGCGTCAGATAATGATAATTTTAGCGATTTAGGTATAGAATTGTATTTTCCCAGCTAAGTAGCAGTTTTCGTCTAATATTGCTGTTCAACTAATCGAAATCAAACCCGTTTTCACTTAAAATCATGTTTTTGACTTATAGAAACGCTAATAACTCAAAAACTAGCACATTGAGCTATAGAAAATGTTTAATAAATAATAAAGTTTGTGAAGAGAGGAGTGTAGTGTAATAATAAAATACAGGGTGTTTCATTTGAAATAGGTGAGAAAATAAACATTCCGAGTTATGACTCGCCCTGTATATAAATATCGAATACGCTGATAAATAAATAATTTCTGACGAATGGAGATCACATTAGAAATGTTTTTAGCACAAATGAATTATTTTATGTCAAAGCCGTAGTACGGTAGGAGGCGCCAGCTTTGTTGTTAAATTCATGTAAAACTTCCCATACCTTCTAAAGTAAACTGAATAACATAGCAAAACCCTATATTATAATAAAGGTAAGACCTAGAAGAATTTTAAACAGTAAAAATATACAGGGTGTTCCATTTAAAATAAAGTAAATTTAGTTTACCCTGTCTTTATTTGACACTCTGTATAGTTAAAAATATTTTTGGGATATAGCCCCCCATGCGCTCCAACTTTTATCTTAATAACATTTTCGCATTTCTCATTTCTTTCGCATAATATAGGAGTAATTGGACTAATGCCCCACCCTGTATAAGAAAAAGTGTTGGGCCTAATATGCATCCCTAAGGAAGCCCGATATTCGTTGTTAATAGGTGCCATTTGGTACCATAGCACGACACCTTTTGAGTTCTATTACGTAAATATGATTAAAACCAGGTGTTAGTAATCCCACGAATTCCATATTGTTCTAATTTGTGCAGGAGTATTGTGTGATTTACGCAATCGAAAGCTTTAGACAAATCAAAACATAATCCTAAGCAAGGAAGTCAGGCGTCAGTGCTGAGATGATCCGCTTAAAGAAGTTAAATAGAACGGTATCAGTAGAATGGTTGTGGCGAAAGCCATGCTGATTAGCCGAAAATAAATTGAATTAATCGAAGTAACGAATTAAATTTGTATTCATAATGCTTTCAAAAACTTTCGAAAAAGCCGACAACAGACTAATAGGTCTGTAGTTGTTGACATCATTACAGTTTCCTTTCTTAAAGAGCGGTTTAACGATGGCCATTTTGAGTATATCGGGAAAAATACCTTCATTAATAGAAAAATTAAATAGATAGGTATACTAGGGGATCCAAAAGCGAATGATAGCAATTCTTAAGAAGAAAAGAACGCATAGGGTCATCAGCGGAAGTAAACGAAGAGGTAAGACGTAAAACAGCTTGTTTTACATCGTCCAATGTAATCGGAGACATATAATAAGATTCCTGCGACACAGCAATGTAATTGTCAATTTGCGCGAAATCAGTGCGATGCGAACCAATCGCAGTATCAACTAATTTTTTAGCTAATGAAGCGAAATGTGAATTAAACACTTCAGATGTATTGTGTCCATGAATTCTGAAATCAGGAAGCCGCGTTTCCCGTATTGATTGTGTAGGTATTTTGTTGTTAATGACGGTTCATTTTTATTAGTTGAATGCATGATGAATTGATCGTTGGCATCTTTCTCGTTTTGCGCAATAAGCTTTTTGTAAAAGGCCTCATGTCTAACATATATTTGTTTGAACGTCGGATATTTACTAGAAATTAGAAACAATTGGGGTGTCTTTTGCAGCTATAACTTCATCATTAATCCATGTAGATTTCTACTTCCGGTTAAACACAACTTACACACACCAAACTACACCGCAAGAGTTGCAGTGATAGCCAGACAAGCGATACAGTTTACGGAGTCACTGCAACTAAGCACCCATCACATAAAAAAAAAAAAGCAAAATTTTATTAATTTGAATGACCGACTGCCAATGTTCAGTAAACATTATTATATAAACATGAGAGTTAGACAACAGTACATTCAGTTGTTGAATTTTATTACTAATACAACAAATGTTTTGATGCATGATGTTCAAAGAATTACTCACTACACGTAATTGCACAGTATTAACTACACTAACGTCACATTTGAATCCTCTTGATTTCGAGTCTTCTGAAAAAACCTAAAGCGACGTATTGAACTCCGCTGGCCCACAATTCAGCATTACTGACGGCATTTAGATGAACAAAATCAAATCCAAGCTTAAAAGATGAAAATGAGCCCTTACTATTTAGATTATCCAAATTGAAATCGATATTGAAAAATTTCTTCTTTATGTAATTTGTAACATCTTCTATTTTTACTGATTTATTTACACGTCCAACATATAACCAAGTTTTCTTGGAAGCCCCTGAGAAATCTTACTCTGCAGGTGCAGTTTTTACTGTTTCCACAGGCTTACGTATTCTACGCGAAATCGATTTAAATACCCCATTTCCTCCAAAAGTAGCTAACGCGTAAGTTTTTTGTTCATTTATCTTGACCTGTGTGGTCGCAACTTAGTTTTATTATTTTAATCATCATCAATACCGAAAGATCTACATTCAGATTAATCCGTCGATTATCTGATCTATCATATAGACCAACAACTATATACGAGTACTATAAACAACAACAAAAAAGAACATCTAAACCAAACAAGATCTAAACAATGAGAATATTTGCAAAAATTATTCTAATTATTTAAAACTACTTTTATTATATGTGGTGGATGCTTAGTTGCAGTGACTTTGTAAACTGTATTACTTGTCTGGCTATCACTGCAACTCTCGCGGTGTAGTTTTGTGTGAGTAAATTGTGTTCAAATGCTTTGCTTCCAACAGCGAATGGTAATTCGATCCGGATTTTAACTCTCTAAAAAAATGTCACCCTCTCCAGAGAACAGAAAACCGGCTTCTGTGGTCCCGCCACAACGATAATCAGCCAATAATCAGTCTTGTTCATATCGTTTTATACCAAAAAATAACGCAACAAACTTTTTGCACTTTTAAGTGAAATATGCACTAAATCTTAAACAAACTCAATTCTTGATTGAAGAACCAATGAAGACAAGATTTTGTTAGCTAAGCGAACTATGTCAATTTTATTGGACAAATACTTGAGAAAATATTGCGCAGCTGATTCCTTCAAACCCACCTTACCTTAGTATGGGCAATAATAATTCATAATTATTCATAATGCTAAATGCTTTGCTAAAGTCATCAATTCGGAAAAGTATTCTTTTTTATATAAGCGAAAAGAGACAAGGTAAAACAATCATTTTTATCCTAATGCTGTCATCATCAATAAACTGTAACTTTAGACACATAATTTAAAATAGAACAGTTTCTGTTTTTATGTTTAGAGTAGATAAACTAGTAACTACCTAACTAGTAACTTAGTATCTAAAGTGAGTTGGAACTGGAAAATAGTTATTATAAGCTAAATATGTCGCAATATATGCTTTCTGATCTAATTGCAAAAGTATAGTTAATAACAATTTATATTACTGCCAAGCGGATGTTGCTAAAAATTGTTTGTTTCCTGTCTGTATCGTTTGAAAGTTTCATCAAGAATTTCATGTTATTAGTCATCTACAGCAAAGACGGTTTTGTAATTACTCTTACCCTATGCATGTAAGTCAAAAATGTATACTTGATTAAGAAAAGGTAATTTTTACATATACGTCTGGTAGGTGTAGGGACCGAAGTGGGAATCCTCAATATGTACAGTGGACAGCAGCATAATCGAGACCGTTACGGAATTTCCTAAACCTTAATAGCAATGTAGAGGGGGTTATGTTGTGCGACCTTCAGTTAGGATTTATAGTAGATATTATTATTAGTAGATAAGGTCAACGTTAGATTGCGGTGGTGTCGATTTAAAAGCTGGGCACTGTAGATACATAGGTGTAGATAAAGTCTGGAACAAAATTAATATTTCTGTTATCTTCGGTTTGATGGAAAAACCCTGAAACAGGACGATTTTGTTTTTATCCCGTGCACTTTATAACATCGTGAATTTGATTCTGTCGTCATCTCGTTGCGCACGGGCGTGACATCATCAGTTTTTTCAAATGATAACCCGCCACATTTATTACCCCTTGTCGTTAGGTATTCCATTGTGCATGCAACGGTATAAAAAGTTTGGTACCTTACATAAAAATTTTTGGGAGAAATATGCTTTCGAATTTCAAAAAATTAAAATTTTATTTCTAATGAAAAAATAATCAAAAATTATTTTAAAAAATTAGATAAATTATAATCCGAGGTTTATCTTGGATTGTCGTGAAACAAGACACCAAAAAAATTTCAACGGAAGTGTTCAAATTGTCCACCATTGGCTATTTGACACTGGCCGAAACGGACGTACACGCTTTCTACGACACGTCGTATTGTCTCTGCACCAATATTTCGCATTTCCTCGTGGATACGATGTTTCAGATCATCCAAGTTATTTGGCTTATTGGTGTACACCTTTAATTTCACATGATCCCATAGAAAAAAAATCAAGTGGTGTGAGATCTGGCAAACGGGCAGGCCATTCAATTGTTCCCCTTCGTCTAATCCATCTCCCGGGGAAAATTTCGACGAGGTAACTCCGAACATGCCGGCCAAAATGTGGAGGTGCTCCATCTTGTTGAAACCTGATTCTGTGGTGAGGTTTGTCGAAGGTGTTTTCATCCGGAAATAATTCTACCAATGTTGGCACTAGCGTAAATCTTAGAAAATGTAAGTATGTTTCAGCGTTTAAATTTCTGTCCAGAAAGAAAGGACAATGCGATCTCCCACTATTCCCGCCCATACATTAACTTTTTGCCCGTGTTGGGTGTGCTCCTCTCGAACCCATCGAGGATTTTCGCCCGACCAGTACCTACAATTGTGGCGATTGACTTCACCGTTCAAAGTAAAAGTTGCTTCGCCACTAAAAACCACATTGTCGACAAATCCGGGGCTTTTATCGCACCAGCATGATTTGTTCACAGAACTCGAGTCGGCGGTCGAAGTCATCTTCATTCAGTTCCTGAACCCGATTGATATTGTACGGATGAAGTTTTTCCTTCTTCAGCAATTTGGCTACTGTGGTAAAATCGACTGCATGATCCCTGGCAATGTTCCTTGTTGAAGTGTGGGGGTTGTCCTGAACTTCCAAGAGAATATTGAGCCTTCTATCTTCCTCAATTCTTGGTCGACCTTGACGAGCCCTGTCTTTTACACTACCAGTTTCAGTAAATTTTGCAACAATTTTGCTCACCGTTGACCGCGAAATCGGTGCGCGGTTTGGATTTTCTGCATTGAAAAACTGACAGGCTTCTTCATGGCTACGTATTTTATCACCACAACCAACAATAATGAGAATTTGAATCCGCTCTTTTTCGCTCAAATTCACCATTTTCGCAATGCACGTTCAACACTACCAATGCAGCAAGTATTTTGAATGGATAAGTTTAAACACCAAGTAATTAACTGTCAATATGACGTGTCGTAGAAAACGTTTACGTCCGTCTCGGCTAGTATCAAATGCCGCAAATGGTGGACAATTTGAACACTTCCGTTGAAATTTTTTTGGTGTCTTCTTTGACGACAATCCAAGATAAACCTCGGATTATAATTTATCTGATTTTTTAAAATAATTTTTGATTAGTTTTTCATTAGAAATAAAATTTTAATTTTTTTAAATTCGAAAGCGTTTTTCTCCCAAAAATTGCTATGTAAGGTACCAAACTTTTTATAGCGTTGCATGCACAATGGAATACTTAACGACAAGGGCTAATAAATTGTGGCGGGTTACGATTTGAAAAAAACTGATGACGTCACGCCCGCGCGCAACCAGATGACGACAGAATCAAAGTCACGATGTTATAAGGTGCACGGGATAAAAACAAAATCGACCTGTTTCAGGGGTTTTCCATCAAACCGAAGATAACAGAAATATTAATTTTGTTCCCGACTTTATCTACACCGTGTATATCAAAGAATGAATGTGTGGGAAAGTAAACATCTAGAACACTCGGCACTTCAAATTGTTTACAATTGAATGCGATAATATAATCTCGTAATGTGACGAAATCTAGAGCTATTTCATTTGTCTCATTAACTAATTATATTAAATTAAGTAATTTCAATAAGGTGTCAAAGTTAAGTATCTGGCTGGTATCAACAGCCAACGCATTTGCATTAAAATCACTCGAACATAGGATAGCATGACAATTGGGAGGTATCTTAAGGTATCTAAACCCTATCAAAAACACAATAGAAATTTTAACGATCTTTATTGCAAAGAAAATATCTAAAATGAGGTTTAATAAGCACAATCAATACCAGCCACAGTGTGCGATCCTTCAAGATATAAAAATGGAACAATTCAACCTAAAATATAGAAAACAGCAGATAAATAGAATTTGATATACACTAGATATTGAAAGAAATGGGATAGAAAAGGCAATGATAAAAGAAAATCAGAAAATAATTTTAAAAAATAGGAAATTCAATTTAAAAAATGGAAACTAGGTACATGAAACGTCAGATGTATAACAGACAAAGAAAGAGAACTAGAGGAAGAATTCGAGAAAATGAGTTTGGATACATTGGGCATAACTGAGGCAAAGAAAAAGGAAAGGGAATAATGAAAACTGTTATACGGTGGAGTTCCAGAAGAACATAGAGCTGCTACTGGCATTGGATGTATAGTAAATAAAAAGACTGGAAACGCAATTAAATTGCTGGAGTACTTAGAAAGAATTTTGACAATAGAACTAAACGGAACGAATACGTAATAATAGAAAAGTCGTAATGGATACAAAAGTCAGACAAGGTCCAGAGATCGGCAGTAAACTTAAATAAAAATTAAATTAACCTAATATAAATGATTAGAAGAGAGTAGTGGGTTGATCGTTCCCTATGCAGTGCTGGGTAGTCGGCCAGGAAATTCACTAGAGTTTCGTCAGCATTTACGTCCAAGTCTTCTCTCCTAAACGCCAAAAAGTACATGCATTGGGGCATGTACTTTTTGACGTTTTCGATGCATCTGAAAACTAACCGGAGATTTCTCGCTATCATTCACAGATACAAGCTTTAGTGCGCCGATTCTCTGGAGAGACGGTGACATTTTTCTCGGAAAATTGAAACCCGGATCGACTTACGGGTCGGTGTTGGGAGCAAAGTGATTAACAGCGCGGCATTATAAAAGGCAGCGTTTGTTCAATGTGATTAAATATATGAATATATTATATATCCGTAAATTATATCAACATGTATGGTTAAATAATGACACTGAAATTGTATTTTACAAATTGACTGATATGAAAAAGAAAATTGAGAAAGAAAGGTGTGGATCTGGGTAATTAACAAATAATAATAAATTAAATTAAATAATAAAAGATTCCTGGTTGTAATAGCAAGTTCTCTGTACAAATTATATGCCAGAAGAGAAAGAAAAAGGAAATAAACATAATTATTAATAACAACATTGTTCATGGCTGTCGCAGGATTTAAGTTGATGGTGTTACTTACAAGAAATAATTTTTCTCAGTATACTGATATTTTTATGATGTGTAGTTTATATTGTTACTAATATTTCCTACTACGTCGCAAATAATCTAACTACACTTGTAAAAATGACTTGGAATGTTTTGATGGATTTTGGATCAATAGTCAATGGCCAGAATGGATTATTTGTAACAAAGTGATAATTTCTGCAATAATTGTTAAAGTTGGAGGAGAAAATCTGCCTAAATTATTGTTTTTTTAATCTAAACTTTTATAGCACAACAAACAAAAGATTACATCTTGAATCAACATACACCTACAATTGGCACTAAATATGACACTGATAATATTGATAATGCCAAACAAAAAATATGTAATCTGGCAACCGTTGACCAATACAATTAAGTAAAAAGATAAGATTATCACAATACCATTTTCTCAAGGCCGTTTTTGATTTATAAATTTGTGTGACGCAAATGTAAGCTAATTATAGCATACAGTGGAATACTTAAGTGGAAACTTTTCAGATGCAATGAAGATGAAACAATATATATAATTAGCCGCCAGAAAAGGTAATTAGTTTGCTTTTTAGTATTGTTATTAGAAGTACGCCATTGCATTGTTCTGTTTTTTGTTCTTGGTTTAATTATTGGTTAGGTTCATGCTATAATTTAGCAAACGTGAGTACTCTACTCACAAAACACCCTATACATATATGACTAATGATAGTAAGCAACATAATTTACATCAGTCATTGAAATATATTATAATCAATTTTGTCGTCAATAAAATTGTTCACTTCGCACATTAAAATAATTAACACGTTATTGAGTGCCAATAATTATATTTAATTAATTTGAATAGTTTGGATAACGAGAAAAATGAGGAAATGTTTAATGTGTAAAATACGCGAAACTGTTATAACTCGAGTCGCAAAACAACGCAATATTGATGTTATTATGGAAATTAATATGGCAACTAGTATTACATTTTATAAAGAAATATATTTAGGTTGTAAACAGCAATATACAAGTGTCCCGTATAGTTTTATTCAAACTTTGGGAATGTAAACTATATTCAATTTCATTGATGAACACCTTAGAAATGGTAGCTCTGTTAAGTGGGCTCACCGATCCTGGCATATACAGGGTCCGGCAACGAAGCGAGGACGGAAGATTACACGCTTATTTGAAAGTTTGTCAAATATTCAGTCATCGGATATTCTTCCGCACCATCAAGTGCACGTTTTAAAAATATTTTGTTTTATGCAGGGTGTTCCAGATGGAAATGCCAGACTAAAGTTGCATTTTTTTAAATGGAACACCCTGTATATTAATAGAGAAAGTGATCCGCGCTTGAAAGCTGGTTACAACGATATAATGTATAGGTCTAAAGTTGATAGTTTCTGCGTAAACAATGATTTCACTTGATAAATTGATACATTTCAGTAGGCTATTCTGCATAGGGAAAAACAAAAGATTCGAAACCAACAGAGTAGAATATTTTTTACTAGTATGGACTGTCGTTACTATGTGTAATAAGTTCTGCAACTGCTCGCTTTATACAGGCTGTTCATAATTTTGCAAAATCGAAGAAATCTCGAAATGTTTAAATGGAACACCCTGTATATTTTTTGCTCATTAGAAAGCCCTTTTACTACGCTTTCTATTGATACCTCATTTGATGCACCTAGGATAGATCATTTTCTAATTATTTCTTTTTAAAGTTGAATTATTGAGAAATGCTTATATTTTTAGTAGATAATTTGCACTTTAAACCTACTGTAAGATTGGATATTCAACAAATAATCCATAAATTGTCTATAACAAGAAGAAACTCCATTTAGTATGAGAAACAATTGATTTTCACTCAGCGGTGAAAGCAAACATTAAATTAATATAAAGTAATATAGCATTTTCAATAGATTCACTGCTAATCAAGTTATCTGGTGTTTTAAGCTTGTGTACTTAATAACCAAGTTGTAAAAAATTTCGTTTTGTGTTATACAGTATTCGGTTCAATCTTTAAAAGCAGTTGTTATATTGACTAATTTTAGTAGGCACCTACGCAAGAAATGGTAAATATGATATTTATTCTTGAGGAGTGTACAAGAAATTGTCTCCTAGCAAGTAGAGTATATGCAGAGAGATTTCCAAATCTTGAAAGAAGACCGGAAGCATTTGAAAGATTATTAGAGAAATTTATAGAAACTGATGGTCTAACCTACAAGAAGGGAGAAACAAATAAACCGGTAATCAATAAACAAAGCGAACTGCCCGCATTATTAACAATACAGAAAAATCCACATACAGAAAATTTAGAGCGAGTAAGGCTAGCTAGAAAGAGATAGATCTAGAGTGGGGTGGTTGTAAAATATATACGGAATTAACGCATTGGCGAGCGTGCTATTCCGTATATGTTTTACAACCGCTCCACTCTAGATCTATCTCTTTTCTAGCTGGCCTTAGTCGATCTAAATGTTCTGTATGTGGAGAGATGTAAGTATAGATGGTATTTCAAAGGTAACAGCTATTGAAGGTAGGAGCTTGCGTTTGTTGAGTATCTACTAAAATTAGTCATTTTAACAATTTCTTTTAAAGATTGAACGAAATACTGTATAACACAAAAGGAAATTTTGTACAACTTGGTTATTATACAAGCTTAAAACTGACACCTTCACTTTATATTAAATTAATGTTACCTTTCACCGCTGAGTGAAAATCAATTGTTTCTCATACTAAATGGAGTTTCTTATTATTATAGACCATTTATGGATTTATGGATTTGTCGAATATCCGATCTTACAGTAGGTTTGAAATGCAAATTAGCTTCTAAAAATACAAGCATTTCTCATTAATTCAACTTTAAAAAGAAATAATTAGAAAATGATCTATCCTAGGTGCATCAAATGAGGTATCAATAGAAAGCGTAGTAAAAGGGCTTTCTAATGAGCAAAAAATATACAGGGTGTTCCATTTAAAAATTTCGAGATTTCTTCGATTTTGCAAAATTATGAACACCCTGTATAAAGCGAGCAGTTGCAGAACTTATTACACATAGTATCGACAGTCCATACTACTAAAAAATATTCTACTCTGTTGGTTTCGAATCTTTTGTTTTTCCCTATGCAGAATAGCCTACTGAAATGTATCAATTTATCAAGTAAAATCATTGTTTACACAGAAACTATCAACTTTAGGCCTATACAACATTATATCCTTGTAACCAGCTTTCAAGCGCGTATCAGTTTCTCTATTAATATACAGGGTGTTCCATTTAAAAAAATGCAACTTTAGTCTGGCATTTCCATCTGGTACACCCTGTATAAAACAAAATATTTTTAAAACGTGCACTTGATGGTGCGGAACAATATCCGATGACTAAATATTTGACAAACTTTCAAATAAGCGTGTAATCTTCCGTCCCCGCTTCGTTGCCGGACCCTGTATACGACACGACTGCATACTAATTTGCAATTCTAGGTTGTTTTTCTTCGGCCGTATTATTTTTTTACTATATATATGTATTTCCTTTACTATTTATATATTTTTAGTTTCTTTAGATATACAATTTTACAAAATGGAATTTAATAGAAAATCATACAAATTTACCGAAAAAGTTTATGCTGGCTACAAAACTTTGCTTGAATTTTCGGAACAGCAATAAGTTCTCCATTATCTACTGTAATGGCAAATTTAATAATGGAGGAGCTAGAGAAACATAACATTAAATAAAATAAACTGTCGTGTACAATTTTATAAGCAGTATGTAGAATATGCATATGATCCATACCAGATTGTAGATCATGTTCTGCACACATTTAATTGATATCATAACTAAATTCATGGCTAAAATGTACATTTGAAATTTCATAATTTTTAAATATTGGGATAATACATAATAACATTCACATGAAACAAATTGGTACATTAAACCTATTTTTCCAACATTTAAAAAAGACACATCCTAAGTTTCGAAAAGAGAATTTAAGCAAAGCTAGGTTAATGTTAGAGAAAATTAGTCGCCCAAAAGAGATTTATGATAAATTATTTAAAAAAATAATAAATAACATATATAACAGAGGGATCAAGTCGTAAAATATGTATGTACATATATCACACAATACCATACAAACAACTTAAACGGAAAATAAAATTCACTTTTGCATCTACTAACAATAAGCAGATATTTAGTGATTTGAAAACAACAATTAAAAAAAGATAATCAAAGCAATGTCATCTATAAATTAGACTGCAGAGATTGTAAATATGCCATAAACAATAAACAAAAACTTATTTGTCTAAGCAGTCTAAAGATTGTATACACAATACAATTTGATTTCGATAATGCCAAGGTTTTAAAAAAGGAAAATATTATGAATTATAAAAAAAATAGATAAAATAATATATGTATGTATATCAAAGATGGAAACAACGCGGTCAATTTTAGAACCGCTCTTAATAATTTAAGTGTTACAATAATTTACTTCACACTCGAATTTTATTAAATTAAGTTCTTGATTACATTTATTATTATGTTTTTCCCTAGTCTTTGAACAAAATTGTTAGAGCTTGACAAAAAGCAACAGTGACAGGAATAATTCAAATCATTTTTATAGTCATACTGGCTGGCCCGGCCGACTTCGTTCTGCCTAGAAAAGTATTGATTTAGATATTTAATGTTTTATTGTTACGGGTACCATCCCTCGTGCCCCGCCCGTCCAGTACCACCCCCCGTGTCCCGCCCGTCCCGTACCGCCTCTCGTGTCCCGCAAAACAATTGTCGCAAAATATTGTAAAAAAAAAATTTTCGGGTATATTTCGGGAATTTTCTTGGGTATTCTTCTTGTTTGACCGGAGACCAGTCCGAATTGATAGCGTATCGTTAACTGAAATATGAAGCATCAAATTTACGTCTTCAAAATTATGTGGATGTATACAAAGCCGTCTAAAATTAACGTTCATTTCAACTAGGTTCGTTTCTTTTAAACGAATGCCCGTACATTATTGGCTTTTTGAATACTTTTAATAATTCTACACCGTTCATTATTATGCATATTAGGCCATATTTTTTACACTTTTAGAGTTATATGCTCTTTTCTACTGAAAGTCCCAAAAATACGCCTTTTCACTATATTTTGATAGCCCAATAATCCTTGATTGTCAAAACAATTGGTGTTTACGTATAATATAAATACACATAGTCAATATTTGTCAAACAAAATGGCGAATGAATTAAGAATTACTATGGAAATATTAATATCTTATATTTTTTTTACATTCTTGGAAAACAAAATAAAATTGTGAATAGGATATACCAAGTATTAAACGACATATACCCAAACAGCATTGGGAAAAAATAAGTTAAATATTTTTATATGGCAGTCGTCCCGATCTGATCGTAGTTGACTTATTCCTTAAAGATGCTGTTTAATTTGCTTGTTTAAATTTTTGTATTTATGTAATTTGACATAAATTGGGATATCTGTGGTTAAATACTTCTATCCGCATTCTGTATGAATCTATTATTATAGACGGAGAGACAGGGAAGGTAGGGGTGGCGGCGTTGGCATGTACACTTATTAACTATCCTGTAATTGACACACGGATTACGGATGCTCTTGAAGAAGTTTGGATTAAATTTTCTGTAAAAGATAGAACAATTATTCTTGGTGTTGTTTATAGGAGACCTAGTAATAGTTTTAAGACTGTTTTTGGAGGGTTTCGAGAATAGCATAGTCTTAACTTTACCTGTATGCGATGAGCTCTTGTGTATCGGTGATTTTAATATTAATCTGCTAGATGATTCCAACTCTAACGTTCTTTTCTTTAATAAAGTGTTGGATACTTACGGTCTCGCACAGATTATATCTGATCCTATCAGAGTAACTGAACATTCGGTATCATTAATCGATCTTATAATAACAAGCAATACTGACATTATCCTGAATACCCTCGTGCAACCAATTCACAATTTTTCTGGTCACTTATGTGATACCGGTGATTTATCTTTACCACTTACACGCATTGAACGAAGATTAAAAATGTTTAGGGACTTCAAATATTTTCATTATGATTCCTTTAATGCGGATCTAATTAATGCTCCTTTTCATCTTATCTTTGATGCTGAAGTTATTGATGATAAAACTAGTGTCTTCAATTCCCTGCTGGTCAGCCTTCTTGATGCCCATGCTCCATATAGAACATGTAGAACTGGAATGGTTTATAAGCCATGGATTACCGATACGATCAAGGACGTTCAGAAGCTGAGGGATTATGCTTTGAACAAATACAAACGCACACGTAATCCTTCTCATTTCTCATACAAGTCCTTAAGGAATTTTGCAACAAGTGCTATAAGAAGGGCAAAAAAGTTTTATCTTGATCATCGTGTCCGGAACACTAATCAAAAAAAAAATGTGTATAATAGGGGTCTTAGGGATTTAGACATCGTGTCTACGCCTTCCAGGAATAATGTTTTACCTCCTAATCTACTTAACGCTGATGCTACTAACTATTATTTAAGTTCAACCTGCCCCTCAACAGCTGCTGTTAATCCTGACACTGTCAACTATTACCTGGGAGAGACGGATGACGGCTGTGTTAATGACCACTTTTACTTCAAGCCAGTGACTGAGAATCAAATATTTGGTGTCATACGTCGGATCTCATCCAAGTCAATCGGCTGTGATGAGATTGGCATAGAGCACCTTAAACTTTACTGTCCTCATCTCCTTCCATTTATGGCTCATATATTCAGCTGTTCCATATATTCTGGCTTCTTTCCAAATGTTTGGAAGAAGTCGCGTATTATTCCGTTGTTAAAAAATAAGAAACCTGAAGTATACGCCGACTGACGTCCCATTAGCATCCTATGTGTTATGTCGAAGATTTTTGAGAAACTATTGGTAACTCAAATCAGAGAGTTTATTAATAAACATAATATTCTTCCCGCTTACCAATCTGGATTCAGACCTCATTACAGCTGTGTCACTACCTTATCCTCTGTTATGGATGATATCTGTAGGGCTACTGACTCAGATAAAATTATAACGCTGATTTTACTAGATTTCTTTCGCGCTTTCGACGCTCTTAATCATGACCTACTTATTATTATTTTAAAGTTACCAGGCTTCAGTAATAATGCATCAGCATTAATCAAGAGTTATCTTGACCGATGTCAAGAAGTATGTAGTTTTGAATAATAAAACTTCGAATACCCTGCCTGTCCGGACTGGCGTACCTCAGGGATCTGTTCTGGAACCTCTTTTATTCACTCTTTACACATCCAAGCTGCATAAGTCCCTTAGGCATTGTTCTTATCACCTACACGCAAATGATACTAAAATATATTTCTCATTTAATCGTGAAGACATAGTTGCTGCCAGTGCCACCATAAATTCTGACCTTGCCAACATTGTCAAAATGTCAACCGAACACTTTTTACACATCAATGCTAAGAAAACTGCCGTTATTGTTTTTGGTAAAAAGGCTGACATTGACTTCGCAATAAAAAACTTACATCCTGAGATTAATAATCTACCTCTGCAGTGTAGCAGTACGGTCAGAAATCTGGGGTTGTATATGGATTCAGAACTTAGATTTAAAGAACACGTGGGACAATGTATCAGGAAAGCTTATTCCAATTTGAAGAAGCCTCAGCATCGATAATTGTTATTGTGGCCTTTACATCTTGTTCACATATAATTGTGAAAAATTATAAATGGAGTCGTGTCGACGGTAGCGCAACGGTGTTGTGAGTGGGCCGCGATAGCCATACTTTGTGGTTCGACTCCACCTTCGTACGACATATTTTTAAAATAAAAATATGTTTAATTTATTGGCGGTTGGAAAAATGCATTATATATTGTTGTGTCTGAGATAGGTAGCACGTTAAAACACTTATTTGATGAAAGCATTTAATAATATACGGTGATTACTAAAGATGTATTACTATCACTATATCGTTCGTCGCTCACAGATGACTGCACTATATTCTATATATGTATTGCCGTACTTGCATGTTTACCTGTGTGCTACGACAAAAAGTACACAAAAACACTACATATGTGGTTGTGTAAATGTTCCTTTACGTACGAGTACTAGTGTAAATAGTATATATTTATGCGAGCAATAACATTTTATACATGTAGTGTTTTTGTGTACTTTTTGTCGTAGCACACAGGTGAACATGCAAGTACGGAAAGGATGGAAGCCGAAGTTTATCGAATCGAGAGGGGGAAATAGCGGAAATGTGGTAAACCAGGCCCAATCGCAATCACGGAAGGAGCATACAAAAAAGGAAGTTAACGGATACTGTCGAGCATGCGGAAAACGAGGTCATCTAGAAACAAATTGTAGGTACAAAAATTATTCTTGTAATTTATGTCATGTTAAAGGTCATTTAGCAGTTGTTTGCAAAAACAAACGTCAAAAAATGTTTAAATTAGAATGTCAGGATTCTACTAACCCCATTAATGTAAAATGTGAAATAGAAGGCGTTGTATGGAGTTTGAATTGGATACGGGTGCTGCTGTATCCGTAATTTCAAACAAATGTAAAAGAAAATTTTCAAAAATATTCCTCTTAAAATTAACGATAAAATTTTAATTAATTTTAGCGGACACCAAATTATTCCAGTAGGTTATTTGGATGTATCTATAAAATATAGGGATTGTTTTAATTGTATTAAATTATACGTTGTAAGTGATGATGTTCCACCACTATTGGGACGAGACTTTTTCAAGCAATTTAGTTTAAGTATTAATAATATACAGGAACTGGATTTAGATAACTTATTTACTGAATTCAAAAATGTATTTTCTGATGATTTGGGACTATTTAATAAGTACACCATCCATTTGAATGTGCAAGCTAACGCGGTACCGAAATTTTATAAACCGCGACCCATACCGTTTCCTATTCGCGATAAAGTCGAAACCGAAATTAAACGTTTAGTCGATTTAAAAATATTACGACCTGTTAATTATAGTAAATGGGGTACTCCTATAGTACCTATTTTGAAAAATAATGGATCTATAAGAATTTGTGGCGACTACAAAGTAACTTTAAATCCTGTTTTGGAAATTGATCAGCATCCCTTGCAGCGAGTCGAAGATATTTTTAGCAAATTACATGGCGGAGAAAAATTCACCAAATTAGATTTATCGCAGGCTTATCAGCAAGTTAGTCTTGATAAGGAATCTTGTAAATATACTACAATTAGTACACATTTAGGTTTATTCGAATATAGTAGATTACCTTTTGGCATTGCATGTGCTCCTGCCAAGTTTCAAAAATTAATTGAAAGGGTGCTACAAGGAATTCCAGGGGTCGTATCATTTTTAGACGATATTTTAATCACAGGCTGTAACAAGAAAGAACACTTGACTAGGGTTAAACAAGTTTTAGAACGTTTTCGTGAATGTGGCTTAACTATTCAAAAAGAAAAATGTCAATTTTTTATGGATTCTATTGAATATCTCGGTTACAAAATAAATAAAGAGGGGTTGCATACATGTAGTGGTAAGATAGACGCTATTGTTAATGCACCAGATCTAAGGAATGTTACTGAATTAAAATCATTTCTAGGATTGGTCACTTATTATAATATTCCTAACAGTTCAATTATTTTGAAACCATTATATAACTTGCTACAGAAAAATTGTAAATTCGTTTGGTCAGACGAGTGCAGTGGCGCTTTTTCGAGAATAAAAGATATTCTAGTATCAGCGGAGATACTTGCTCATTATGACCCTGATTTACCAATTAAATTATCAACGGATGCTTCTCCGTATGGGGTTGGGGCGGTGGTGTCACACGTTTACTCGAACGGGGAAGAACGGCCTATTGCATACGCGTCGCGAACTATTACTAAATCACAAATTGCATATCCTCAAATAAAGAAGGAAGCTTTGTCTATCGTATTCGGTGTTAAAAAGTTCAGTCAATATTTATACGGGAAGAAGTTTATATTAGTTACAGACTCAAAACCATTAGTTACTATTTTTGGATCGAAACGAGGGATACCAGTGTTATCCGCAGATATATTACAGATATTGAAAATCTAGTTAAATCTTGTACAAATTGCTTACGCAGCAAAGCTTCACCAAATCTAGGAAAATTAATTCCATGGAAGTATCCAAGGGATGCTTGGAGTAGATTACACATTGACTACTTAGGTCCTATGTATGGGAAATATATTTTAGTTGTAATAGATGCTCATTCCAAGTGGATAGAAGCTATCCCCACACATAGTACCGACAGTAGAACTACTATAGAACATTTAAGAAATTTATTTTCACGATTTGGTTTTCCTGAACAGTTGGTTTCCGACAATGCTACAACTTTTGTGTCGGAAGCTTTTCAGAATTTCTTAAAGTTTAACGGGATTAAGTTCCAGTCATTAACACCATACCATCCTGCCACAAACGGTGCAGCAGAAAACGCTGTACAATCAATCAAGCATGCCTTAATCAATGCTATTGGTAAGGGACCAAGTAATAATTTAAATTTGCTACTAAATAGATTTTTAATGGATTATAGAAACACACCTCACTGTACAACTGGTGTTGCTCCAGCAAAATTATTACTTGGCAGAACTATTAGAAGTAGATTAGATTTAATGTTACCTAAATGTAATAATTATAATAAAAATAGAACTGATTTGGAAAATAATGTAAAACAGAAACAGAATAAACAAATTAGAGATTAATGACCTAGTTAGTGTAAGAGATTATAGATTTACTAAACCATCCTGGATTAAAGGCATTATTAAAGAAAAATTAGGATTAAGAACATATTTAGTTTTCATACCAGAAATACAAAAGACATGGAAAAGACATTTAAATCAAATTCTAGACGCATAAATATATACTATTTACACTAGTACTCATACCTAAAGGAACATTAACACAAACACACATATGACATATATACATGTACTTACGCCAAGAAAAATAAATACTTCGGTGTTAGAATAAATCTAGATTTCGTTTTTTCCATCACGGCCTTGTATATATCTACATAATGTTGAAGACGTAAATTATGTGCTTCAATTTCAGTTAAAAATACGCCAAATATGAGGTCTTCATCTGCAATAATATATTCGGTGTTCCATTTAAAAAAAGTGAGTTTCATCGATGTGAACTTACTTGTTAGTTGAAATGAGCGTTAATTTTGGACGTCCCTGCATACATAGACATAATTTTGGAGATGTAGATTTGATGCGCTGTATTTTAGGTAATAACATGTCAAATATGTAGTCTTTACCTGCAATGCTCCCGGAAATACAGAGTTTTTAACATAACGTTGCAGTTGACCGTATACTTGAAAAAAATTGAATAACTCAAAAACATCTCTTTTTGAGTATAAGATTCTTTAATAAAGTTTGATACATGCGCGATCTGAAACATTTATAAAATGTGCCATGCTATTTAAATTAAGAAAGTTGATGTGAACTTCAGGTCAAACGCAAATGATACAAATTTCACTAATGATACCAGACGAACTATGCCTAACTACAAGACGACCCTGGTCAATTTAAATCATTTTTACGAATATATGACAAATACGGTTTTAATACTTTCTCAGCCTAACAATGTTTTATAAAAAGAACACAAACATCAAAACACTTCTCACACCATGAAAGTAGTTTGGTAGTCAATTCTAGTCTGAAATGTAACCATAACACCCTAGAAAATTGACGAAAAATTAGAGCAGGTTCTAATTCGTCAATTTATTCGTGAATTTATTTGATAAGCAAAATTCACGACAACTTTAGCGTATACACATTCCAATAAGTTCATGTTCAAAAACTTCATGAATTTATTTGACCGTGTAAACCTAGCTTAAGAAAGTTGGTATTGTTTTTACCATATGAACAGCTGAGTGTGTCATCAATGTACCTCAACCATGACTTGGGTTTTAAATTTGCATGTTCTAAAGCTGTTGCCTCAAATATATGAAGATATTAGCTACGAACGGAAAATGGGGAGAACCTACAATGGTACCAGAGGTTTGTTGGTAGTATTTTTCTTGGAAGGTAAAGTACATTGAAGTGAATTGTAAAAGGAAGTATTTTCTGTATATTTTGCCATAAGTGAGCGAATCTATTGTGTTAACTGGTAGACGGAATGGTATGTTTTGTTTACGGATTTTTGGAAGACCAGACAATCGAGGTGGTTTCGATTCTTAGGATATTATACGTTTTTTGGCTGAAGAAATCTAAGGGGATCTAATATTGTGCTTTATCGAGGATGGCAATAGCGTTTTCTTTGTCAGCAGGAAGAATGACTATGTCTTTGTTGGCATGGAAAAATTTAGAGGAAGCTTTGCGGAAGAAAGACACCCGGCTGCTTCAAAACGTATAATATCTGTATTTTTTTAGGAGAGTATAAATAGATAATTCTACTAAGAATATAGTATCGTGTTTCACAATTAACAGTTATTAACAAAATTAACAAAGTTAAGTAACAAAATTACCTTAGCTGATGTCCTTCTATTATTTGTAATATTTTTTTCCTGTATTAGTAGCTGTTCTTCTATTGTTCAGTTTCTGTCATTTTCCATTTACTTGGTTCATAAAACTACACAACTCATTTATACGTTTTGGATTCGGCGATTTACTTTTTTTCTTCTAAAATATACAATACAATGCATAATCTTACAATGCATAATCTTTCCAATACAATATTGAAAATAAATTTTAACCGACGAAAATGTGATATAGGTAAGGTTCAAATTCGATTAGGAAACAGTTAATCATTGGATCAGTGCGAGCTATTTTACAACGTGACCGTATTAAAGAATAAAATATACTTTCGACCTTGAAGCAATATAATTGTTATATAAAAATGTAGATCATATCTAAAGCTCTTACTATAAAATGCCCTATAAAAAGCTTAAAATATTTTCGCTCTATTAATCGAACAGTACCAATACTTTCCAAAGATAGAGTCGATTTTATTTCCAAGTTGACTTTCTCTGTGAATATGCGCACCCGTAGCAAGGTAATATTAGCATTGGGTATTCTAGGGGGTATTCTTGGGGCGGCCTTGTTTGTGGTAGGCTTTATTTTAGGATTTTCTGGAGCGTTGGATGGACCGATAAACAGGGAAATAGAAAATGTAAGTAGACGCTTTTATATGTGCTTATTTCCATTTAAGAGATTAAAATATAAAGAATAGTTTTCTATATACAGAAAACCATAGCAACACCTTCATAGTGTGACATTAACAATTGCTCTAAAACAAATACGAGTTAAAGAAAGTTCGCAGTCTAGTAATAATGAAAGAAATATTTTTACATGTATAATCGAAATTAGATATACATCATTTACATACATGTATTACAATTTGGGGTAAATGGTGACTATTATTTGTAGCTAAAAATACCTATTATATATTAACAGGTATTAAAAATAAAAAAATTCAATTACCAAACATTTTTATATATCGAAGATTAATCAAAAATGTTGCAAATGGATTTTTTTTCGCACCCCTTTGCTGCAATTATGTAATCTTTTTTTATATACTAGTCTCCCATCCCCAGCCAATTTACGCCGTCTTCCTTTACTTATATTATCAGCATAATTTGTTGATTTAATAACATAATCGACGAAACCAGTATCTGAGCGTCTATTTTTAACTTTAATTAGTAAAAGTTAATTATGTAAGGACAATGGAATATACAATCTTAAACTATTTTATTTCTGTGGCTAAACACCAGGCTCAGATTTTGTGTATTTGAGCTTATTACCGGCCAATTATACTAAAGTATCAAAAAATAAAATAATTTCAAGTCAAATTGATTTGATCAGATTTATCCTATTTTTTCACTCTGTGCTTATAAATAACTTTACAATCTTTTTTAATGAATCTCTGTTTCTTTAAGTTTCTTCACAGTTTCTACATTTTTTTGGCTCTCGCTTGTCGTATCCTTAATTTTACAAATCATATCAAGATCGAAATCCACTAACATGACAAAAACGGTCGACCCTTCCCTGTAATATCTATTACGCAAGAAGTGTTCTTCTACATTCGTTGTATTTTTATTTCATTTAATTAAACAAACAAAATTATTATCATTATTTGTTTAAGGTAACTTATGCTAGATATGCAATCTAAAATGATAGATGATGATATAAATTGCTTTGCTGAGAACAATAAATGTGTTCTGATCTCCTGCAAAAGTAGTGCAATAATTTTATGTTCTATCTGCTACTATCTATGTATGCATGTAGTTTTATCAAATTGTACAACTTTTTATTTTTTAAAGGTGTTTAGACAAAACTGTTTCATTAGTTGATACTGTACATGTACAATACGCGTCAGCAAAATTTTTCTTTCTTTTTGATCAGTAAGTTATAAGCGTTGACTACTTGACGTGTCATCTCGATACATGTCAATTGTACCAGTTGAGAGTTTGTGTTTTTCAACAATTGATTTGTAATAGATAATGTCTAAGTTGTTTTTTAAACAGACTAAAGTTAGTTAGATTTTTTATATTACAGGGTAATTTAGTAAAAAACTTACAACCAAGATAATAAGGACCTTTTGGGTAAATTGCTTTTCTATGAAACGCAGGTACAAGATAATTATTTCTACGAGTGTGATATTCATGAGAATAATTATAAACATAAAACTCTTCTTTGTATTTATAAACAAAACAAGGGGTTTCAAATATGAACAAATCATAGAAAGTAAATACCGAATAGGTTTTAAAAACACTCTTACATGAATCTCTATAACTTAAGTTAAATATACTCTACCGGCCAAAAATTTTTGTGAAACTAAAGATATATTCAAAGGAAAAACATATATTTTTTATAAATCAATATAATATAGAAACGGATAATGTAATATATTTTATTATTCTTTAAAGTAACCACTTATACTGTATAACTTTTTTGCAAATATTTGGCAATCTTGTGACTAGTTTTTGGAGGATATCTGCTGGTATAGTTTGCCAAGTAATTGTTCCCATAGTAGTTTTTGAGATGTTGGACAATGGTGTCGTACATTTCTGTCTAATTCATCCCACAACAACTGGATGGGATTAATGTCGGGCGATTGCGGCGGCCAAAACATATTTATGAGGACACCTTCTCTTTCTTTTTCTTGCAAATAATTTTGCACTTGAGATAAATTGGCAGGGAGATCATATATGTTAATTAGAAACAGTGTAGGCCCCAAAACAGAGCCTTGAGTGTTAACATTAAGAAAAGAAGATTGATACATGGCTATAGAAACGCTCTGCTTTCTGTTTTCAAAGTAAGATGTAAACCAATTTAATGCGACTCCATTAATTCGTTAACGTTGCAACTTACACAAGAGAATATTGTGATTAACAAAGTACAATACTTTTGACAGATCAATAAATATTCCTAAACAATGTTTGTTAATATCCAAGTTACCATAAACATTCTTCAAAAAATCAAAAAGCGCAGTGTTTATAGATTTATTTGGGCAGAACCCATGTTGATTGGGATAAAGTAAATTAAAGGTTTTTAAATACTCAGTTAACTTTTTGTTCATAACTGATTCGTAAATCTTACTAAAAGTAGATAACAAACTAATAGGGCGATAGTTAGAGAAATCATCATAGTCTCCATTCTCAATAGGCGTTTAACGGTGGATAGTTTAAGTTTTGAGGTAAATTTCCTCTTTTCAAAAGAAAACTTTATTATATAAGTCAAAATGGTGACAATAGATGGTAATAAGTGTTTTACAATAAATTCCGTTAGCATTGTTTTGACAACAGTCATTATATCCTGTACCACCAAAGTGATAAAGAAAGAAGACATCACAGATGGTAAAGGTCTTAAGTGCTGTTTGATTAAATCCCATTGAATTTCATGATTAATGGAAGATTTTTTAGATAGTAAATAATTAATATATGTATTTTTTGACCTTTATGTACTTATCTTTTAATTCCTGATTTATTTCCACTGAAGAAGTTATTTAACGAAAACATATATATGTTATGGAATAAATTGGTATTTAATTATTTATTGTTTTATTGACCTCTAAGTGGAAATAAATCAGGAATTAAAAGATAGTAAATAATATGGTAGAGTTGTAAAATATTGATTAAATTTCGATTTACTAAAACTATCAAATAAAATGTTTAAACATTTATTGCTGTGATATTAGCATTTTTTCTTATAATAAACCATGCAGCTTTAGATTTGTTAGGAGATGATTTTATAAATAATTCATTCTTATCAAATTGACTTTTCCGTAAAAAATCTTTGTATATCTTTTCATGTTTCTTATTAGATATAAATTCTGAATAGTGTGAACCTCTTAGGAATGGTAGAGTATGCTTCATATGTAGAACTTCAGGTGTAATTAACCGATCATATGTGTTTACTTTATATTTTAAAATAGGCAAACAAAGATTATGGTAGCAGGTGAAAATATTTAAGAATATTATGAATGCCATATCCGGACAACTACATTTATATACAGAGAGTCAAGTTTCTTTCGCTAATAAACTATTCAAGGTATTTAGAGAATTTTTACAAAACTTATGTCTATATATGTACATAGTCTGGTACATTAGAGTTAGAAAACAGCATTGTTATTGTTGTGTCTGAGATAGGTAGCACATTAAAACACTTATTTGATGAAAGCATTTAGTAATATACGGTGATTACTAAAGATGTATTACTATAACTATCGTTCGTCGCTCACAGATGACTGCACTATGTTCTATATATGTATTTCCGTACTTGCATGTTCACCTGTGTGCTACGACAAAAAAGTACACAAAAACACTACATGTATAAAATGTTATTGCTCGCATAAATATATACTATTTACACTAGTACTCCTTTTCACCTTCAACTATTTACACTAGTACTCATACGTAAAGGAACATTTACACAAACACATATATAACAGTTATTTTAATAATTTGTGTATAATGATCAGAGAGACTATTGTCCATTGATGAGACAGTATAATTGTTTTCTGTTAAGTTTACAAAGAAATTATCCAAACATGATTTGGAATTAGTACCCACATGACAGCACGCACACGGGTGCGTTCAGTTAAAGTGTGATTGTGGAGAACGATAGAGCACTACCAACACAATATTAGCACATAGTGTTAATTCCACTATACATACTTCAAGAACATTATTTAAATTAAAGTTTTTGACATCAGTTCTTATTTTTTCACATATTTTTTTCTTTACAATACATTGCACCGTGCTTATTAATAACACGACATGAGAAAGCAGCGAATCGAAAATTTTGTAATGCTATTGCATTAATTTGTTCTTCAGATTGCCAATGCTCGCTTAGTAGTAGTCAATATTACATTCTTCTAAAAGAACTTGTAATTCAACAATTTTATTATTCAAGCAACGTATATTTTGATGCATAATTTTTAAATCAATTACCTGATTTCTTTCTTTTTTGATAGGCTGCATAAAAGACGATTAATGCAAGCATTTTCCGGCCAAAATTGGGAAGTATTCATTTGTGCATGAGACTTAGACGGATACGACACTGAAAAATGCATATCTATCAGGATATTTCCTTTCTAGCAACTGACACTCAGCTCCATCGATTTTCTTTTATTTCATATAATTATGTATATCATCAGCAGTAATTTTTGGATCTAAATTATGAACGTGTAAGTGATTATAACTTATCTTACCTATAAAGGTTGCTTTGCGATTCTTCAGCACATAGGTATAACATTAAAATTCTTTAATCCATATTTCTTTCTAATATTTATTTACTTGCATACATATATAAAGTATGTGACTATATACCATATGTACAATACAAAATAGTATGTATATATAGTAGTATAAAAATGCAAAAATTGGTAGGAGCACACATTTTGTATAGATTGTACCCCGGTGCAAAGTTGCACTAGGGCCAACATGATTCTTCGTTTATTTTCCTGAAAATAGGAGTACCGACTTATTTACAGCAGTTTTTGTTAATCCTTTTATAAATATGTAACCTTTGCTTATTTTTGCAGAGTGTAAGATTGGAGAATAGCACAGCTCAATTTGATAGATGGGTAACACTACCATTTCCTTTACAATTTAAAATATATGCTTTCAACGTTGTTAATCCAGATGAGATTTTAAAAGGCGCAGTACCAATAGTAGAAGAAGTAGGACCATTTGTTTACAAGTAGGTTGCTGTAAATTTGACTAAATTGATTGCGAGCTAATTAAGTGTAGCCTCAATTTAGTTTGTATCTGTAACAGGCACCACTTTCTTATCCGATTAACTACTTTTACTTTCTAAATATCAAATAATAAAAAATAATCATTCGTCGATCATATTTTGGCCTTTGTTATTAAACAAACGTGAACGATGAAGTTTTAAATATTTGCTAAATACATCATGGCGCCATACGGATACAACTCTCAGTAATGTATGTATGTAGTACGTACAATAGGGAAATGATTTAGTTTATAAATCCTACGTTTCAGATTATTAGAAAACAAGAATAAAGAATTCGTAAAGCCAACATTTTGATTTGGACATGATATACATATCTCTTTGCAGTCTGTATTTTAAACACTCATTAAATCCTTTCTACGCTGAGAAAGACGTAGTTGTAAAGGACGCGATAAATTTATAATAAAAAGTAATATCATCCGTTCATGGAACAAACGCCACCATAAATCATATTAAAATGAAATCAACATACACCAATTGTATGTGGCTATACAGCGTGTCTCACGGTGACTGTTCATTTACTCAAATCCTAGTGATATTATGAACGCTTTCGCTACCGCCTTCTCTGATAACGGAGTACCAACCAGCACACCTCAGATTGAAGTCAGCTTCTCTTACAATCTTCCCCACAAGATCCTACCTACAAGTGAAGAAGACATTATTCGTGTAGTGAATGGATTAGCCAACAAACACACTGCGGGAGACGACCGGATTCCCAGTTTTTTGTTTAAAGACTGTAGATACGTTCTTGCTAGACCACTTACATTTATTATAAATCTATCTATTAAGACAAGCACCTATCCATCCCGCTGGAAAAAAACCAAAATATTTCCCGTACACAAAAAGGAGACTCTGCTCTGATAAATAATTATCGTCCGATATCTATCCTATGCAACTTTGGAAAGGTCTATGAAAAACATTTTGTATTCGTCTATATATCATAGTATTCGTCCTCTCTTATCAGAACATCAACACGGATTCATGTCGGGTCGATCAACACTCACTAACTTAACCTGCATCACACAGTTCATCAGTGAAATTATGGACACTAGTGGTCAAGTTGACGTTATCTACACAGACCTATCAAAGGCATTCGACACCATTGATCACGGATTGCTGCTCACTAAGTTTATATCTTTTGGTTTCTCACCAGCAACTGCCAAACTTATAAAATCTTATCTTTGTAATCGTCGATGTTATGTACATTATAATGGATACCATTCTGATGAATTTACTCTTAGATCCGGAGTACCACAAGGCTCAAATCTTGGTCCTCTGTTATTAATAATAATAATAATAATATCCTTTATTCAAAAGCCAATAAATATTGGATGGAATAAAAATTGTCGAGCAGCAGTTTTAAATGACTTGTAAGAGGCTATAGATTTCAAATAATCAGGTAAGGCGCTATTCATCTTTAAGCATATAAATGATGGCGACTTCTCATATAAGGACGTTCTATGTCTAGGTATCAAAGGATCGTTAATAATTAATATCTTCATTGACGGATTACTGCATACTTTAAACTGTCCAGTACTAGCATATGCGGATGATATCAAACTGTACGCTGCAATTAGATCGGATGATGATGTATATAAGTTGCAAGAAAATTTAGATATGTTTGTTGAATGGTATGACACTCACAAACTCCATTTAAACGTAGATAAGTGCTCTATCATTTCCTATACACGATCGACTTTCCGTATCACATTCAACTACTTGATGAATGGCACTCCTCTCCTGAGGAAATCAGATCTTAGGGATTTGTGGGTAGTATTTGATAACCAACTAACCTTTAAACTCCACATACAGACGCAATGTGCGAGTGCTTTGCGGTCACTGGGATTTCTAATGCGTGTTTCTCGCTATTTCACAGACATCGATCTCATTAAGAGCTTATACAACGCATACGTTCTCAGCAAGTTAGAGTACGCTGACTTAGTTTGGTACCCACTATATGCCTGTGATGCTATACAACCGGACCGTGTTCACCGTAAATTCTTGAAATTCCGTAGCGTTAGACAAGATGGTACCTATCCTGAAAGAGGAATTTCACAAATTCAACTATTAGAACGCCATAATATGGATTCTCTATCAACAAGAAGAAGTGCACTTTGTGAGCGAACGTTAAAGAAGTTACTGAGCTACAAAATTGATTGCTCATTTCTGTTGGAGAGAATTACACCTCAGTTCTACAAGTCCGAAAATATTAAAAATTTGGAATTAAGTATAATTCATTATTCTCTCCTTATATAAATTATTTTCAACGATCTAGCATCTCGGCTTATATCGGACGTCGTCATAAACTTATTTTAAATAGAAAAGCCTATGTATGTATTTAGCCAGTAGGTATGGGGGCACCTTGGGCACCCCCCACCACTCCTATTTTCGCTAGGTGACGGTGGCCTATCCCAAAGTGCTCTCCCTCCCCCTCCTTCCTCTGCCCCTTAAATGCGGCGCGAAGTTTGAAATACAGGCACGGTGTGGGAAGAATTTGAAATTACCAGCGCGGGGTGAGGCAGGGGTGTATTACCCCACGTGACTCGAAATTAACGTCCTTTTGGTTGTAGCTGTTACGGTTAGGGAGTTGGGGGCGCGCGAGCGCGCTGACTCATCTCATCTGCCTCAAGAAGTAGGGTTAGTGTGTGACCTTGATTGTGCCTATGCGTTGTATCTTGTATAAGCCGCTGGTAAGTTTAAGTTAGGCGCGCTGCGGATACCAATGCGACCTTATCTACGTTTAATATCTCAACGGTTCATATTCTATAAATATTTTGTAATTAAGTAATTGTAGAACCGTTTATAGCGGGCGCAAAAGCCTAAAATAAATTATAGGGAAATACATAGGCTAGTTGTCGAAAAACAAGTATAATTTATCAGTCGTCAAGAGAACCGTATGCACCGTCTTGATCACTGCGGCCACTGCTCGTTTAATTACTGTCTATATAATACAGCTAATACCTACGCATCGTTGTAGAGATGATTTCCTCGCACCCATGCGTGACGACCACTCGGTTTATACTGATGAAGCAAGGACAGATACACCAAACTTATACGCTAATTATAAATATTTACAATATAAACAAGGAAAGAAGTAACGGAGTGCTTTGTAACTATAAGACCAATTTGCGCTTGAAAAAACTCCCTCAAAGAATATGTAGGCAGAAATAAAGATGGAAAACACCTTATTTATTATTTCTTTATTACAAAATACCAAATTTTCGCCCAAAATATGTAGGCTTCATCAGGGTACACTATCGAACAGAAAAAACGAAATACAAGTCAGTCAAAGAACATTAAAACAATAAATAAACTACTTACGTAAAGTGGAATATCATAAAATATAAAAAATATTAAGGTCGTCATGATCACGAACGTACGAATGAGATAACAGTTGACCGCTCTAGAGCGTATATAAAGTAAAGACGAGACATCAGTTGAATGAACTTTTTTTTTTGTCGGTATACGTCAATACAGATACAAAAGCAATGCTAATGAAAGGAGAAAAATCGCAATGTAGGAAAAACGCTGACAATTGCAAACTAAATGCAATACTAGAAACAGCTGATACAATATAATTACAATATAATCCGTGGAATAAATAGGTGAATAATTATTACGCAATATTTATCATCTGTTCGTACGCGTTTTAACGACCAGATAAACGTGTGTATAAACGCTTTCTTTATACTAATTTCATTATGCATAAATACCTTCTTGAAATATAAACAGTATATATATACAATGAATTATGTCCCATATATTTATCGTTATTTGCACGATAGACATTGTAGAAGTGCTATATTACCCGTCGGATATATGTAATTCGTAAATTAAAATTGATAATTTATTACGCGTTTTGAAAACCGTTGGTGCATCTTGACCATGATAGAGGCACTTAATAGGTGTACATACGTTTAAATACATTGGTTCTTACGGGGACATGTGAATATCGGTCGATACATACGCCTTTTTGCATTGAATCTTATGGAAAATAGACACAATATCACCGCGATAAAAGATAATTATCTCTAGTGTTTTATACGCGGTACGTGTAACTCTTATGTTAACTAGTCAATTACAACGAACAGCATCAATTTACCTAAAGCATCCATATCGCTAACACCGTAGGTACGGATGACTCATCACTAAGTTCGCGCGGTTTCTTCGAAACCTTTATACCTACTACATTTTTGACCAAAATTTCGTATCATACACACAGATACATGTTTAAAGTGATTGAACAAATAGTTGTACACACCTGAGTTACCTCAATTTTACAAACTTAACACTCAACAGTGGTAAGCGAGCACGAACGCGATAATCGCATGACGTGTCTGTCCTAGCTATTGCAGAACTTTATCGCTACAGACTCTTATCATCAAAGAAGATTCGTCATAGCATTATAAATATACGTTGCACAGTGAGTACTTGATCTTTTTTTTTTTTATTATTCAAAAATGAGGTGTTTTGGTCTGTACTATTATTTGTATTTGTTAAATTATGAGCCCGATAACACGGTTTTGACAAAATTTTTAGCGTATAAGTATAGAGGTATAATATTTATCGGCTACCCTCACTACCATTGTTTAGAATAATATTATTAGAGATATAAAAGACCACAACAAGTTGTTTTTGCTATTAACTATTAACATTTCACACGGTTAAGACGTATGTTCTTTCTTCAAGAAAACATGGAAAACTACACCGTCGTAAAAGACACCACTAAACTAGTTCGTCGTTTTGGGCTCAGAGGCCGAGCGCTGGAATTTAAAATAAAACCAATACCAGCCGACAAAGATCCTGTTATCTGGATCAAGGACGCTATTGAGCAGATCGTAGAGAGAAGTGTTTCTGGCCTGGAGGCTACTGACAAAGTCGGTTTCACCTTCTGTTCTAAGGACTTTACTCGCGGAGAAGGCTGGACCCGGTTCAAGAACGCTGAAGAGGTTACCTTCGACAGTATATGGAAGCTGATATCTTCCATATATCAATCAAACTCCTCGGGCCTCTCCACCGAGACATTCTGCCTGAAGACCACGGCGGTGCGTATGCCCACTGGCAAAGGTCGTGGAGGGTTGTACAATACTTTTGAGGAAGAATGTAGGATGCGCAAAGGAATCATTTGCATAAAGAACGAAGATAATCTTTGCTTACCTAGAGCATTAGTTGTTGCTATGTCACACACTACTAAAGACCCCGAACATGCCCGTATACGCCGCGACAGACAAAAACTGCAGACTATAAGAACTCACCAGCTGTTGAAGGATAGCGGTGTGGTCATCCCAGCTGAAGGAGCGGGAATACCAGAATTAAAGCAGTTACAGGCACACCTTACAGGTTATACGATAATTGTCTATAACTACGGTAGTAAAGGTCGAGAAGTGATTTTTAGAGGACATGGAGGCCCAAAGAAATTGAACCTGTTGTGCCACGATGGTCACTATAATGTGATAACATCCCTGACCGCTACCTTCGCATGTGATTATTTCTGCGAGGATTGCAGTGTAGCGTATAACACCAAAGAGAGACATAGATGCGGAGGTACGTGTCCCTGTTGCAGCAGCACACCGCCATGCCCCACCACCGAACCGACTATTAAATGTACAGACTGTAACAGATCATTTCGGGGCGAGACCTGTTACACCTTCCACAAGTCCAAGATGTGTGCCCAGATCCGACGATGCGACAGCTGTCTTAAGACAATAAAGACGGGTCGCGAACACACTTGTGGTGAGGTGTTTTGCAAAGTCTGCAAAAAACACAAACCTGAGGGACACCTATGCTATATTCAACCGGACAACAGGCAACCCACGTTTAAAGACATGTTATTCGTGTTCTACGACCTAGAGACGCAACAGGAGAAAAAACATGGCGACTCTCTTCTTCACACACCTAATCTCTGCGTATTCAAGCAGTGCTGCGACCAGTGTATCGACACAGAGCTGGAGATATGCAAGAAGTGTGGCGTAAGACTGCAGAAAATCTATTGCAGCGACGTAATTAGCCCCTTCGTACACCATATCATGACAATTAGGAAGAAATTTAAAACGGTGGTTGTAATGGGTCACAACGCTGGTGGATTCGACCATCAATTTCTCCTGCATTATATACTAACGCAGACGGACATAACACCCGAACTCATAATGCGGGGGACAAAGTTAATAGTAATGACAACCGGTAATGTGAAATTTCTCGACTCCCTCAATTATTTCCCTATGGCCCTCGCCAAACTACCCACAGTTTTTGGCTTCACCGAGCTCAAGAAAGGCTATTTTCCACACCTGTTCAACAAAGCGGAGAATGAAAACTACGTTGGCCCCCTACCAGCTGTTGAATACTATGACTCCGATAACATGAAGACCGAAGACCGGCAAAAATTCCTCCAGTGGCATGAGGAATTATCAAAAACAGAGTATGTGTTCGACTTTCAAAAGGAGATCGTCGAATATTGTATATCGGACGTAGAGATTCTAACACGGGCCTGCCTGGAGTTTCGTAAGCTACTATTAGAGAGCGGTAACGTGTGTCCATACACCGAAGCAACAACCCTACCATCAGCCTGTAATAAAATATACAGACGAAATTTCCTAGAACCAAATACAGTAGGAATTATCCCTAAAGGGGGCTACCGATGGCGGGACAACCAATCCATAGTAGCTATACAATGGCTTGTGTGGGAGGAACAACAGCGTGGAATAAACATCGAACACGCGGCCAAAGACCGGGAGGCTATGATTCACGGCGTGAAAGTGGATGGTTATTGTGTCGAGAGTAGACAGATCTTTGAATTTCACGGATGCTACTACCATGGGTGCCCCAGATGTTTCCCTTACGACAGAGATAGCCCATGCCATGATAACCCCTCAATAACAATGTATACTCGATACGGGGACACACTCGAAAAAACAGCTAGATTACGTGCGAGCGGTTATGAAGTAGTGGAAAAATGGGAATGCGATTTTCGTAACGAGATGACAGAAGAGATGAAAGTTTACGTGGAAAACCATGAACTATTACGTAACACACCGCTCAACCCTCGTGATGCGTTCTATGGCGGTAGGACCGGGGCCAGCAAGCTGTATCATAGAGTCGCAGAAGGTGAAAAAATAAAATACGTCGACGTCTGCTCGCTATACCCGTATACGAACAAGTACGGTAAATACCCCGTTGGTCATCCCAAAGTGTACGTAGGCGAAGACTGCCAAAAGTTGGACCTGCAAACAACAGAAGGCCTAATTAAATGTAAAATCCTACCTCCACAAGACCTATATCACCCAGTACTACCCGTCAAACAAAACCATAAACTTATGTTTTCATTATGTCGCACATGTAGCGAACAACTAAACCAAGGCGAGTGTACACATACACAAGAGCAGAGAGCACTGTGTGGTACATGGGTGGTAGATGAGGTTAGGAAGGCAATAGAAAAAGGATATACGGTCTTAGAAACCTACGAGGTGTGGGAGTACCAAATTGTTAAGGGTTTATTCAAAGAATACATCGATGAGTACCTTAAAATAAAGCAGCAAGCGTCTGGATGGCCAGCGGGTTGTGATAATAGCGAAGAGAAACAGAAATATATACAGCAATATCTAGAGAAAGAAGGTGTGCAGCTGAACCCCGATAAAATCGAGAAAAACCCCGGGCTGAGGCAAGTCGGTAAAGCAGTTATAACCAGCTTTTGGGGAAATTTGGTCAACGAGAAAACCAGCAGAAGACGTCGATTGTCAATAAACCTGAAACGTTTTTTAGCATGCTAGCTAACCCCGCTGTTAACATTAATACTGTACAACCTGTAAACGAAAATGTAGTTGTGGTGGGTTGGGAGTATAAAGAAGAAACTGTTGACCCTCTCCCTACCGTTAACGTTGTTCTAGCAGCTTACACAACGGCACAAGCCCGCCTTAAACTGTATTCCTACCTGGAGCAGCTCGATGAAAGGGTTCTTTACTACGACACTGACAGTGTAATTTACGTCTCAAGATCTGATGAATGGGACGTGCCTCTGGGAAGTTTCCTTGGTGAGATGACGGACGAGCTGGAGTGTTATGGTGAGGGGAGTTATATCACCACATTTGCATCGGGAGGGCCAAAATTGTACACCTATCGTGTATTTTCCCCGGCGAAAGACAAGTATTACGACACGATAAAAGTGAAAGGTATAACCATCAACTATAACACTTCGAAGACGGTAAATTTTGAATCGTTGTGCGGTATGGTCCTGGAAGAAACTGAGCCAAAGTATATAACAACTAAAAACATTCGACGCACCGCCGACCACGACGTTGTTACCTGTGTGGAAACAAAGGTGTTCAGACCAACCTTTAGTAAACGAAAACGTGTCGAAAACTATGACTCTATACCCTATGGCTATAAGAGGGTTAAACAATAAACCGTACTATTTAAGTCGTTAAACACATAACGTAGATTATTAATTAACCTTAATACTATTTATGTATACCTGTAAATATACAATATTTAATTACTTTTTATTATTTTAAGTTTATACGTAGATTATATACTTGCAATTAAAATTACTATAAATAAAACGTGTTTTATTTCTACTAAATAAAGATGTTGCGGGTGATAAAAGTCGAAAATAGTTTAATAGACGAGATTGTAGAAGCCGTCAAGAAGATGAATAAATTTACGGCTTTTTGTTCCAACGAAGGCTACGACAAATTATTTGAAAAATGCAACTGCGCTAATTATGGTATTATAAATGATTGTATCATGTTTAGGTACCCATAACTTTGTATTTTATAGGAAATAAAAGTTTAAAACGTTTATTGTTTTCCTAGAAACATATTAAAACGAACCCTAAAATAATACTATACGGGTATCTCTAAGGGTCGCTACAGAAAGAACTTTGATAGCATTATAGTTATATAAGATGCAATAATCATCAGTGCTACCTACTGTACCATTAGCAGTTGATGGGTGATATATGCATTAAAACCCGCTTACCTACTTCAGACTTCATATACCTGGTTCTAAACACACCTTACCTGTGTTATTTGACAAGAGAATAAATTATACCTATACAACTTCTAGCTGTTCTGAAATTGCGGGAAAAAGTCCACACGATACCTAATCAATACGACCGAACACCTTCTGAGCATCTTCTGGCCTACTTCTGGACTACTTCTGGTCCACCTCTGGCCCGCTTCTGATCTATTTAAGCCTATATTCATCTGTAATAACTCAGTTGCTAGCGTCATTCTACGTACTACAGACGCAGCTTAGACTTGAATCTCGTGCATCACGAGAATGGAGCAAGTTGAATATGATATGGCATTTCAAGCAAAGATGAAATATTTATAGGCGGAAAGGCGTTTCCGAGGTCAGAGGGCCTACACGAATTAATATTTACTAGAAACCCCCAGAATTTTACATTATTGGACCAGCAATTCTATAAACATATACTTGAATTATGTGGCGCCCACAGAAATAAACGAGGCTATCTGAATCAGCAGGCTGATAAAGTTAAGTTTTCACGGATAATTAAACCGCTGTTTAAAAATAAGACCAACCCGAAGATAAAACTACCTAAGCCGCAAATCGAGGAGGACACACTGGTCGAATGGACTGATGTAAATGATTTGCCGGAAATAAAACTGCCTAAACCACAAGTCGAGGAAGACACGCTGGTCGAATGGGTTAACGTAAATGATCTGTCGAAAATAAAACTACCTAAGCCGCAAGTCGAGGAGGACACGTCGGTCGAATGGACTGATGTAAATGATTTAGTAGATATGTGCCGCCGCTTATCAAAGGAAGCCGCCAGACGTGTGGCGCCAGGTGTGATGCAGCATACAGGGCGATACAATATGCAGGGTGCCTTGTAAATATGTGACTACATGCGTATACAGGGTGTGAATACTTAACAAATGTGCGGTGCGTGCTTTGAAACCTGCTAGGTACCCGCTAGATACCTGCTAGGTACCCGCTAGATACCTGCTTTGAAACCTGCTAGGTACCCGATAGATACCTGCTAGGTACCCGCTAGATACCTGCTAGGTACCCGCTAGATACCTGCTAGGTACCTAGCAGATTCCAAAGCAGGTATCTAGCGGGTACCTAGCAGGTATCTAGCGGGTACCTAGCAGATATCTAGCGGGTACCTAGCAGGTTTCAAAGCAGGTATCTAGCGGGTACCTAGCAGGTATCTAGCGGGTACCTAGCAGGTATCTAGCGGGTACCTAGCAGGTATCTAGCGGGTACCTAGCAGGTTTCAAAGCACGCACCGCACATTTGTTAAGTATTCACACCCTGTATACGCATGTAGTCACATATTTACAAGGCACCCTGCATATTGTATCGCCCTGTATGCTGCATCACACCTGGCGCCACACGTCTGGCGGCTTCCTTTGATAAGCGGCGGCACATATCTACTAAATCATTTACATCAGTCCATTCGACCGACGTGTCCTCCTCGACTTGCGGCTTAGGTAGTTTTATTTTCGACAGATCATTTACGTTAACCCATTCGACCAGCGTGTCTTCCTCGACTTGTGGTTTAGGCAGTTTTATTTCCGGCAAATCATTTACATCAGTCCATTCGACCAGTGTGTCCTCCTCGATTTGCGGCTTAGGTAGTTTTATCTTCGGGTTGGTCTTATTT
This sequence comes from Holotrichia oblita, assembly GCA_023690525.1. NCBI lineage: Eukaryota > Metazoa > Arthropoda > Insecta > Coleoptera > Scarabaeidae > Holotrichia > Holotrichia oblita. The sequence goes on along the minus strand of CM043015.1, from coordinate 148,533,434 downwards.
TTAAACAGCGGTTTAATTATCCGTGAAAACTTAACTTTATCAGCCTGCTGATTCAGATAGCCTCGTTTATTTCTGTGGGCGCCACATAATTCAAGTATATGTTTATAGAATTGCTGGTCCAATAATGTAAAATTCTGGGGTTTCTAGTAAATATTAATTCGTGTAGGCCCTCTGACCTCGGAAACGCCTTTCCGCCTATAAATATTTCATCTTTGCTTGAAATGCCATATCATATTCAACTTGCTCCATTCTCGTGATGCACGAGATTCAAGTCTAAGCTGCGTCTGTAGTACGTAGAATGACGCTAGCAACTGAGTTATTACAGATGAATATAGGCTTAAATAGATCAGAAGCGGGCCAGAGGTGGACCAGAAGTAGTCCAGAAGTAGGCCAGAAGATGCTCAGAAGGTGTTCGGTCGTATTGATTAGGTATCGTGTGGACTTTTTCCCGCAATTTCAGAACAGCTAGAAGTTGTATAGGTATAATTTATTCTCTTGTCAAATAACACAGGTAAGGTGTGTTTAGAACCAGGTATATGAAGTCTGAAGTAGGTAAGCGGGTTTTAATGCATATATCACCCATCAACTGCTAATGGTACAGTAGGTAGCACTGATGATTATTGCATCTTATATAACTATAATGCTATCAAAGTTCTTTCTGTAGCGACCCTTAGAGATACCCGTATAGTATTATTTTAGGGTTCGTTTTAATATGTTTCTAGGAAAACAATAAACGTTTTAAACTTTTATTTCCTATAAAATACAAAGTTATGGGTACCTAAACATGATACAATCATTTATAATACCATAATTAGCGCAGTTGCATTTTTCAAATAATTTGTCGTAGCCTTCGTTGGAACAAAAAGCCGTAAATTGATTCATCTTCTTGACGGCTTCTACAATCTCGTCTATTAAACTATTTTCGACTTTATCACCCGCAACATCTTTATTTAGTAGAAATAAAACACGTTTTATTTATAGTAATTTTAATTGCAAGTATATAATCTACGTATAAACTTAAAATAATAAAAAGTAATTAAATATTGTATATTTACAGGTATACATAAATAGTATTAAGGTTAATTAATAATCTACGTTATGTGTTTAACGACTTAAATAGTACGGTTTATTGTTTAACCCTCTTATAGCCATAGGGTATAGAGTCATAGTTTTCGACACGTTTTCGTTTACTAAAGGTTGGTCTGAACACCTTTGTTTCCACACAGGTAACAACGTCGTGGTCGGCGGTGCGTCGAATGTTTTTAGTTGTTATATACTTTGGCTCAGTTTCTTCCAGGACCATACCGCACAACGATTCAAAATTTACCGTCTTCGAAGTGTTATAGTTGATGGTTATACCTTTCACTTTTATCGTGTCGTAATACTTGTCTTTCGCCGGGGAAAATACACGATAGGTGTACAATTTTGGCCCTCCTGATGCAAATGTGGTGATATAACTCCCCTCACCATAACACTCCAGCTCGTCCGTCATCTCACCAAGGAAACTTCCCAGAGGCACGTCCCATTCATCAGATCTTGAGACGTAAATTACACTGTCAGTGTCGTAGTAAAGAACCCTTTCATCGAGCTGCTCCAGGTAGGAATACAGTTTAAGGCGGGCTTGTGCCGTTGTGTAAGCTGCTAGAACAACGTTAACGGTAGGGAGAGGGTCAACAGTTTCTTCTTTATACTCCCAACCCACCACAACTACATTTTCGTTTACAGGTTGTACAGTATTAATGTTAACAGCGGGGTTAGCTAGCATGCTAAAAAACGTTTCAGGTTTATTGACAATCGACGTCTTCTGCTGGTTTTCTCGTTGACCAAATTTCCCCCAAAAGCTGGTTATAACTGCTTTACCGACTTGCCTCAGCCCGGGGTTTTTCTCGATTTTATCGGGGTTCAGCTGCACACCTTCTTTTTCTAGATATTGCTGTATATATTTCTGTTTCTCTTCGCTATTATCACAACCCGCTGGCCATCCAGACGCTTGCTGCTTTATTTTAAGGTACTCATCGATGTATTCTTTGAATAAACCCTTAACAATTTGGTACTCCCACACCTCGTAGGTTTCTAAGACCGTATATCCTTTTTCTATTGCCTTCCTAACCTCATCTACCACCCATGTACCACACAGTGCTCTCTGCTCTTGTGTATGTGTACACTCGCCTTGGTTTAGTTGTTCGCTACATGTGCGACATAATGAAAACATAAGTTTATGGTTTTGTTTGACGGGTAGTACTGGGTGATATAGGTCTTGTGGAGGTAGGATTTTACATTTAATTAGGCCTTCTGTTGTTTGCAGGTCCAACTTTTGGCAGTCTTCGCCTACGTACACTTTGGGATGACCAACGGGGTATTTACCGTACTTGTTCGTATACGGGTATAGCGAGCAGACGTCGACGTATTTTATTTTTTCACCTTCTGCGACTCTATGATACAGCTTGCTGGCCCCGGTCCTACCGCCATAGAACGCATCACGAGGGTTGAGCGGTGTGTTACGTAATAGTTCATGGTTTTCCACGTAAACTTTCATCTCTTCTGTCATCTCGTTACGAAAATCGCATTCCCATTTTTCCACTACTTCATAACCGCTCGCACGTAATCTAGCTGTTTTTTCGAGTGTGTCCCCGTATCGAGTATACATTGTTATTGAGGGGTTATCATGGCATGGGCTATCTCTGTCGTAAGGGAAACATCTGGGGCACCCATGGTAGTAGCATCCGTGAAATTCAAAGATCTGTCTACTCTCGACACAATAACCATCCACTTTCACGCCGTGAATCATAGCCTCCCGGTCTTTGGCCGCGTGTTCGATGTTTATTCCACGCTGTTGTTCCTCCCACACAAGCCATTGTATAGCTACTATGGATTGGTTGTCCCGCCATCGGTAGCCCCCTTTAGGGATAATTCCTACTGTATTTGGTTCTAGGAAATTTCGTCTGTATATTTTATTACAGGCTGATGGTAGGGTTGTTGCTTCGGTGTATGGACACACGTTACCGCTCTCTAATAGTAGCTTACGAAACTCCAGGCAGGCCCGTGTTAGAATCTCTACGTCCGATATACAATATTCGACGATCTCCTTTTGAAAGTCGAACACATACTCTGTTTTTGATAATTCCTCATGCCACTGGAGGAATTTTTGCCGGTCTTCGGTCTTCATGTTATCGGAGTCATAGTATTCAACAGCTGGTAGGGGGCCAACGTAGTTTTCATTCTCCGCTTTGTTGAACAGGTGTGGAAAATAGCCTTTCTTGAGCTCGGTGAAGCCAAAAACTGTGGGTAGTTTGGCGAGGGCCATAGGGAAATAATTGAGGGAGTCGAGAAATTTCACATTACCGGTTGTCATTACTATTAACTTTGTCCCCCGCATTATGAGTTCGGGTGTTATGTCCGTCTGCGTTAGTATATAATGCAGGAGAAATTGATGGTCGAATCCACCAGCGTTGTGACCCATTACAACCACCGTTTTAAATTTCTTCCTAATTGTCATGATATGGTGTACGAAGGGGCTAATTACGTCGCTGCAATAGATTTTCTGCAGTCTTACGCCACACTTCTTGCATATCTCCAGCTCTGTGTCGATACACTGGTCGCAGCACTGCTTGAATACGCAGAGATTAGGTGTGTGAAGAAGAGAGTCGCCATGTTTTTTCTCCTGTTGCGTCTCTAGGTCGTAGAACACGAATAACATGTCTTTAAACGTGGGTTGCCTGTTGTCCGGTTGAATATAGCATAGGTGTCCCTCAGGTTTGTGTTTTTTGCAGACTTTGCAAAACACCTCACCACAAGTGTGTTCGCGACCCGTCTTTATTGTCTTAAGACAGCTGTCGCATCGTCGGATCTGGGCACACATCTTGGACTTGTGGAAGGTGTAACAGGTCTCGCCCCGAAATGATCTGTTACAGTCTGTACATTTAATAGTCGGTTCGGTGGTGGGGCATGGCGGTGTGCTGCTGCAACAGGGACACGTACCTCCGCATCTATGTCTCTCTTTGGTGTTATACGCTACACTGCAATCCTCGCAGAAATAATCACATGCGAAGGTAGCGGTCAGGGATGTTATCACATTATAGTGACCATCGTGGCACAACAGGTTCAATTTCTTTGGGCCTCCATGTCCTCTAAAAATCACTTCTCGACCTTTACTACCGTAGTTATAGACAATTATCGTATAACCTGTAAGGTGTGCCTGTAACTGCTTTAATTCTGGTATTCCCGCTCCTTCAGCTGGGATGACCACACCGCTATCCTTCAACAGCTGGTGAGTTCTTATAGTCTGCAGTTTTTGTCTGTCGCGGCGTATACGGGCATGTTCGGGGTCTTTAGTAGTGTGTGACATAGCAACAACTAATGCTCTAGGTAAGCAAAGATTATCTTCGTTCTTTATGCAAATGATTCCTTTGCGCATCCTACATTCTTCCTCAAAAGTATTGTACAACCCTCCACGACCTTTGCCAGTGGGCATACGCACCGCCGTGGTCTTCAGGCAGAATGTCTCGGTGGAGAGGCCCGAGGAGTTTGATTGATATATGGAAGATATCAGCTTCCATATACTGTCGAAGGTAACCTCTTCAGCGTTCTTGAACCGGGTCCAGCCTTCTCCGCGAGTAAAGTCCTTAGAACAGAAGGTGAAACCGACTTTGTCAGTAGCCTCCAGGCCAGAAACACTTCTCTCTACGATCTGCTCAATAGCGTCCTTGATCCAGATAACAGGATCTTTGTCGGCTGGTATTGGTTTTATTTTAAATTCCAGCGCTCGGCCTCTGAGCCCAAAACGACGAACTAGTTTAGTGGTGTCTTTTACGACGGTGTAGTTTTCCATGTTTTCTTGAAGAAAGAACATACGTCTTAACCGTGTGAAATGTTAATAGTTAATAGCAAAAACAACTTGTTGTGGTCTTTTATATCTCTAATAATATTATTCTAAACAATGGTAGTGAGGGTAGCCGATAAATATTATACCTCTATACTTATACGCTAAAAATTTTGTCAAAACCGTGTTATCGGGCTCATAATTTAACAAATACAAATAATAGTACAGACCAAAACACCTCATTTTTGAATAATAAAAAAAAAAAGATCAAGTACTCACTGTGCAACGTATATTTATAATGCTATGACGAATCTTCTTTGATGATAAGAGTCTGTAGCGATAAAGTTCTGCAATAGCTAGGACAGACACGTCATGCGATTATCGCGTTCGTGCTCGCTTACCACTGTTGAGTGTTAAGTTTGTAAAATTGAGGTAACTCAGGTGTGTACAACTATTTGTTCAATCACTTTAAACATGTATCTGTGTGTATGATACGAAATTTTGGTCAAAAATGTAGTAGGTATAAAGGTTTCGAAGAAACCGCGCGAACTTAGTGATGAGTCATCCGTACCTACGGTGTTAGCGATATGGATGCTTTAGGTAAATTGATGCTGTTCGTTGTAATTGACTAGTTAACATAAGAGTTACACGTACCGCGTATAAAACACTAGAGATAATTATCTTTTATCGCGGTGATATTGTGTCTATTTTCCATAAGATTCAATGCAAAAAGGCGTATGTATCGACCGATATTCACATGTCCCCGTAAGAACCAATGTATTTAAACGTATGTACACCTATTAAGTGCCTCTATCATGGTCAAGATGCACCAACGGTTTTCAAAACGCGTAATAAATTATCAATTTTAATTTACGAATTACATATATCCGACGGGTAATATAGCACTTCTACAATGTCTATCGTGCAAATAACGATAAATATATGGGACATAATTCATTGTATATATATACTGTTTATATTTCAAGAAGGTATTTATGTATAATGAAATTAGTATAAAGAAAGCGTTTATACACACGTTTATCTGGTCGTTAAAACGCGTACGAACAGATGATAAATATTGCGTAATAATTATTCACCTATTTATTCCACGGATTATATTGTAATTATATTGTATCAGCTGTTTCTAGTATTGCATTTAGTTTGCAATTGTCAGCGTTTTTCCTACATTGCGATTTTTCTCCTTTCATTAGCATTGCTTTTGTATCTGTATTGACGTATACCGACAAAAAAAAAGTTCATTCAACTGATGTCTCGTCTTTACTTTATATACGCTCTAGAGCGGTCAACTGTTATCTCATTCGTACGTTCGTGATCATGACGACCTTAATATTTTTTATATTTTATGATATTCCACTTTACGTAAGTAGTTTATTTATTGTTTTAATGTTCTTTGACTGACTTGTATTTCGTTTTTTCTGTTCGATAGTGTACCCTGATGAAGCCTACATATTTTGGGCGAAAATTTGGTATTTTGTAATAAAGAAATAATAAATAAGGTGTTTTCCATCTTTATTTCTGCCTACATATTCTTTGAGGGAGTTTTTTCAAGCGCAAATTGGTCTTATAGTTACAAAGCACTCCGTTACTTCTTTCCTTGTTTATATTGTAAATATTTATAATTAGCGTATAAGTTTGGTGTATCTGTCCTTGCTTCATCAGTATAAACCGAGTGGTCGTCACGCATGGGTGCGAGGAAATCATCTCTACAACGATGCGTAGGTATTAGCTGTATTATATAGACAGTAATTAAACGAGCAGTGGCCGCAGTGATCAAGACGGTGCATACGGTTCTCTTGACGACTGATAAATTATACTTGTTTTTCGACAACTAGCCTATGTATTTCCCTATAATTTATTTTAGGCTTTTGCGCCCGCTATAAACGGTTCTACAATTACTTAATTACAAAATATTTATAGAATATGAACCGTTGAGATATTAAACGTAGATAAGGTCGCATTGGTATCCGCAGCGCGCCTAACTTAAACTTACCAGCGGCTTATACAAGATACAACGCATAGGCACAATCAAGGTCACACACTAACCCTACTTCTTGAGGCAGATGAGATGAGTCAGCGCGCTCGCGCGCCCCCAACTCCCTAACCGTAACAGCTACAACCAAAAGGACGTTAATTTCGAGTCACGTGGGGTAATACACCCCTGCCTCACCCCGCGCTGGTAATTTCAAATTCTTCCCACACCGTGCCTGTATTTCAAACTTCGCGCCGCATTTAAGGGGCAGAGGAAGGAGGGGGAGGGAGAGCACTTTGGGATAGGCCACCGTCACCTAGCGAAAATAGGAGTGGTGGGGGGTGCCCAAGGTGCCCCCATACCTACTTTAGCCATTTCTAAATTGCCGTGATGATACAGAATATTTTTTATTAAGTCATTATCACTACATATTATCATTTCTTGTCTTTGAGATAAGAAGTGTTTTCTAACATTTTGACACCTAAATGAGGTCTTGGAAAAAGGTCTTTAACTTCTCTTGACGATGCGATAGAAAGTTGAAAAATAAAATCAAGTTGTTGTCCATACATATACTAAGTACTCAAAATTAGGTTCAAAAGTTTTAATTTTTTGTGCCAACTATTTAAATATGAAAACCCTTACGTAATGTGAAGTAGAAATTATTAACATGTTTGCGTATATTTTTTATAGCCAACGACGGCAGAAAGAGGATATTGAATATGACGAAGAAACAGATTCCTATAAATACACTCAACGCCAACTGTTCGAATTTGATGAAGAACTTAGTGCTTTCAGTGACGACACTATTATCACAGTTCTGAATATGCCTCTACAGGTAATTAAGAATTTTTTATTAGTAGGTGGTACAATACAATAATTAGTAAATACTTCGACATGTGAGAAGTATGAAGCATGCAGAAATATATTATATTAATTGTACAGTTAATATAATACTTTGATTGGTACATACGAATCAAAGTACCTTTTTGGCAAACGTTATAAAGTATTATATTGTCATAATTAAGCGCAGAACTACAGTACTGACAATTTTACGATCGTAAGAACTTCCTTTATGTTTAAACAAAGCGACATAACCACACGTCCATAGCTATCATATAAACAAAAATAACAAAAAAATTAAAAACAAAAAATTCTTGCTGCCCAACATTACACGACAATCTTAATATTTGTCTATTCTAGGGAATATTCCTTACGATAGAGGGTACCAGCAGAGTAACTAGTATAAACGAATTTTGGGACAATATGTTTAGCAATGATGGATACTTCTTAAGTGTAACTGCGAGGGAACTATTCTTCGAAGGATATCATTTCTGTATTTCAGCAAATTTAAATGTAATATTGAGATTAACCTGTAATGTTCTGAAAGGTATGATTGAAAGTTCCAAAACAATGACATCTGATAGTGAGAAAATTACGTTCTCCTTTTTTGGACATGTAAGTATATATGTATATATTATATGCTATATACACACATATTTTATATGCTGAAATGTATAGTACATATTTCGTAATGTAATAAATTAAATATAACTGAGAAAGTTACGCGAGGACATTAACAATCGACTATTAGATTTTTAACATGCACAAGAGCGTATACAAACATTGTCTAAATTAATATTTGTATTACATTTCCTCTTTTTAAAGAAAATATCCCAGATAAGGTATAGTGGCATAATAGAAACACTAGTAGTGTTTATGTATGACATTAATGTTTCGCCAACAAATCATATAATTGTGCCTAAATATTGCTTGTTTACGAGCTACCATCTATCTGTGTCAAACTACAGATTTTGAAAGAGAACTATTTCTTGTCTCCAGTGGTGTAACGATCGTTACACCCACGTAGAATATATTAGAAAAATATGACATGAAAATCATAGTAAAATTTTACATCAAATATCATAGTAATTTATTTATTACTATGATTATCATTAATATTTTACAGATTTTGGTAAATGTGTATTTTTAGTAGTGATTTTGCTGTATATACGGTGCTTTTTGAAAATTGGGCTTCATACACAGATTTCTACAAATGTTTTACATCCACATATACAATTTTGTCTATATTAATATTTGATATTAACTTCACAATCCTTCTCCCGTTTACCTTGATACGGTAATCGAGATTACTCCATTAATTTTTAGATTTAATTACTGAAATTTGCTATGAGCATTCAAAATACGTCTACACATGTGTGCATCAAGCCCGATTTTAAAATACGTTTTAAATAAATTATAAAAACATTATATTAAGAGGGTCGTCTACCAGCTGATTATTTTACAGCGGTGCCATATCTACATAATTCTATAAATCGTTTGCTTGATTTTATTTCAATATAATTTGAAAAGTGGGCTTCATACACATATTTCTACAAATGTTTTACATCTATATATACAATTTTGTCCATTAATATTCGGTATTAACTTCACAATCTCTTTTCCCGTTACAGGCCGTTACCTTGATACGGGAATCGAGATTACACTATTAATTTTTAGATTTAATTACTGAAATTTGCTATGAGCATTCAAAATACGTCTACACATGTGTGTATGAAGCTCGATTTTAAAATACGTTTTAAATAAATTATAAAAACATTATATTATGAAAAAAATTAACTGTGGCAACATCGCCAACTGTCAGACGGTAGTCGGGCCTCTTAAGAAAAAATTTAACTGAGGCAACACCGCCGCCTGTCAAACGGTAGTCGGGCGTGTTAAGTGAGCAAAGTAACCAGGCAATATTACAATTCTATGAGTAAAGGTACTATGCAATTATATTATCTCCGTTTTGTTTTACCATGTACTTTTGCATCTTGATTTGTAAATATACTTTTACTCAGTAAATATGCCACTAATCAATGTAATTTCGCAAAGATTTTGTTTTCTGTGTACAGAACTGTGCAGCATTATTCATGTTTAGATTAGAAATGTGATATTTCTTTTACTATTCCCGCGTATATGTACACTCTGTTTTTAAAATAATGTCTTCTCCCTGCTGATGAATTCATATCAATAACACTTTCCACTAGCGTATTGTGTTAATCGGAAATCTTCGGCTAAGAAAGAGGCCACAGGGGATACAACACAGATCGAACGTGTATATAACGTGTATAATTATAATGCTAAATCTCGAAATGTGCCCTGCTAGAGGTAGAATATAGTACTTTATTTAACCCTACTTTTATACCGTATGAGGGTCAGTTTTCCTACGTTATTTCAGAGATGTATTCTTTTAATTATTGTTCGCCGTTTTCTACACTTTTATATCTTGGATCGTATGTACAAATATGGACTAGTTTCTTGATCGTCATTGGATAATCTTGATTTGAGTTAATTATCTATTGTCGCTTTTGTTTCGTTCATTTTTACATGTACACATATGTTGTCGCTACCTTATGTAAAGTATTCATCTTCAGATAATTCGATCTAAAAGAATGCATAAATAAACATATATGTAGGCGCCACTTTAAATAGCTTTAAAAGAGAAATTAAAATTTCAATATATTGCCAATCAATCTTCTTTCATATTAAAGTAGCAATCGTACTATACGTCTTTCTATCGTAAGTATGTTTATGGAATTCCAGAGAGTTTTGAAATATTGATGTGTAGATATTTGCAATCGTTCTCGATAATTTTTTTTTTTTTTGTTTAGAAGATGAATGTAATTTTCATTTGTTTAGCTGGTTGCACATTATTAAGAACCCCGATAATTTGTACAAACTCCTATTTTGCAGTTTACAGCAAACTACGTGCTCATGGAACAGAGTTTGTATCTCCATAAATATAATAATCATGACAAAAGATTTAAAATAATTTGAAAATATTTATATTTATATTGTAGTCCTACAAGAAAGTTCTAATATGTTAGTAAATAGACTGCATATGAAAATCTAATATGTTATCGCTGAAAAACTCAGAAGCGTAAACATTTTATTTAAAAAACAAATATGGCGATGATATATTTTAGGGGCGGTTTCTTGTACAATTTACTTACGTCAAAGATACCATCAACTTAATCACATTTTGCGGAATCATTTCTGTAAAAGAAGTTTACAAACTTCATACTCATAAATAGTATCCTTATAATCATGATTACGACTTGTATTTCAAATGAATTGACAAAATTCCACAAATAATGTACATGTAGTAATTTGTACTACAATAATCTAATTGCCTTAAACGATTTTGAAGCAGCTTGTATAGCAATAAATACTATATGGTGTCGAGAAGTTTTGTTTAATCTGTACGTATCTAATAATTAGAGCTGGCAAATTCGATACACATTCCAGCAGCGTATACATACATACAATTATGCATTTAATTTAAGTTATAAGAAATAAAATCTACTTTGGACGGTTAAGCGAGCTTACCAATCGTGGCATATTTATATACGACAACATACTAATATGCAATTCGAGGTTTCTTTCATTTACACGGCTACCTGCCGATTATGTATGTGGGAATAATATGCCAGCTCCACTAATGATACTGTTGTAATACGTTTCATACATTGTGAAAGTTTGTTACAATTTTTAATAACAATGCGATTATTAGTTGTAGTATATGTATATTTATACAAATTTGTCAACCATTCTTTTATCGTTCTTGTAATAGCTAGTTGTACTATTTGTAACTAATTTAGTTATTGTGATTTAGTGACAAAAAATTGGAAAATTCTCTACAATTGGCAGTTGTCACTAAATATCTTCTATTTAAATTTCAATAAAAATTCCTACTCATTTTTTCCAATGATTAAATTCCACGTCTAACACTTGGGAATATTTCTTTGTGATGTATTCCTGTAGAAAAGATAAAGTTACATATACCTTGCACACAATATTCTACAATAATGTACAAAGTTTTTGCCTACCTCATGAAAAAAAGTGTATTGAGAACTTTCTCAATAATAATAACTTAATTATACAAAGAGTGCCTTTTCGGCATACGTAACAACATTGTTATATTAAATTGAATACTGTACATTATTTCAGTTTAAGATTCGTTTTCTTAGCCTCCATCAATGTATCTAACTAGGCTGATTTTCGTGATATTAAAGATTGTTTTACCATAATGTGCTTTTTTCCAAAAGTACGTCAAAGCCGGTTCAAGCGCAACCCATCAATCAATTCAAAATCAAGTAAGCTGCTTTCAAAACCAAGTACGCACTAGGTGGACATACTGTATAACACAAAATGAGAAATACATGAAATAACAATAAGCTTTATATTATATTTTATCGTTAGCAAAACTATGTATGTGCATATGTTACAGTAAATATTAGCACGTTACTCTTCGTTGAATTTAAATATAATCATATATTAGATAGCTGTTTCTGCTAATGCCAAACTTATGAATGGAATACTTTTAGAAAAACATAGTGATTGGAATTGAACCACTATCATGTATTCTCTGGATAGCGTCTATATTTTTTCATCGGTACAGACATGCAGTAATCCAATTTTTAACTATTCATAATTGTCATGACATTGATGGAAGCAAGTCCTGTAAATAAGCAACTATTCGTACAATTATGTAATATTACATTTGCATTTATATTTAATATTATTTTCTCTTAAAAATCATTCGTTATTTATCTGCTTCACAATAAAAATGTTTATTAAATTCTTCTCTAACAGTTTTAAACTATTTCAAAGTATTTACAGTAATTTTATTACATCAGGCACAAAACTGATTTATCGGCTTAAATTTCCTGTATCAGGTGTTGTAAAGTTTTCGCAGTAATTAAAACGATTTCATCACTAATCTATGTATACTTTGTAGAAGAATAATAGCACTGATGGATTGTATGAAATATCAGGCGGTAATGAAGATATTCACACTCTCGGAGCAATACTCTCATGGGAAGAACAAAATTACTTAGATACTTGGAATGATGGGAACTCTACATGCAATCGTATCCGAGGAAGAGATTCGTCTATATATCCTCCATTTAATAACGAAAGTAGCTCGTTTGATATTTTTAATACAGACCTATGTAGAATAGTAAATCTAAAGGCAAACGGTACAACTGTATATGAAGATATAGAAGGAATTGTTCTAAAATTGGGTATAGATGAAATGATAAGTGACGGTGACAAAAGATGCTACTGCATTAAGCAAACTTTAGATCTGAACGGAGAACCTGAATGTTTACCTGTAGGGTTTGCTGACATGAGTTCGTGTGCTGGTAGGTATTAACATTAATTTATGATTTAGAAATAAGTTCTCCATCGTTTAAATTAATATTGTAAAATTGGTAAAAGCGATATTTTATTGTAGCGTCTATATATTTAGTTTTCACACTCTTCAGTTACATACTAAAAATGTTAAATATAGAACGTCACGCGGCGGAAAGGTTGGACTGCATTATGAAATCGGCATAAAAAACAAATGGAGACTCGATTTTTAGTTGTAAATGCCCATCGTTTAATATACCGGTTGATTTCAGACATAGGATAAATAACGGCGGTAAGGGGCACAGGGTACTAAAATTCGCTAAGAAGTGGGGACGCGTACGAGTCTCTCTATCACAGTCTAGTCTCGTCTAGCCTACAGCGCTGTGATAGACTCGTACGTGTCCCCACTTCTTAGCGAATTCGTACCCTTTGCTCCTTCCCGCCGTTATGTCTGAAATCAACCGGTATATGAATACTATACAGCATACTATATTGCAGTGATAGCCAGACAAGTAATACAGCTTACGGAGTCACTGCAACTAAGCACCCACCACACAAAAAAATACATACACATGTCAAATTTGTTGCGTTATCTGTATTGATTTTACGTTATCGGTGACTTCAATTGCGTTTGAAAGTTTTAAAAACCAATCTTCTATCTAAAAATTGCATCGAATGTTCTGTAATCAAAAAGATTCTCGCATTCTTTGTTTTCATAACACACAAGGACGATATTAATTTTTGCCTTATATCTTTAACGTGCATAAATACTCCAGCAACCACAATAACCAATGCAATCAGTAATTCAACTGATATTTAGTATTAGGACCTTTTTATAGTTTTCTTTTTCTTCAACATAAAGTTATCAATTCTTGCTTTGGCTATAACAATACTATCAATTTCTGGATTTGTTCTAGCGGCACCCATACTCGCATCATACCCACACATGCTTTGGGCAGACGATACTTACGCCAACACAGTGGCAGGTCAACAACCAGATCCAGAGAAACATCAAACTTTTGTTGTCATCGAACCTGTAAGTTCTTTAGTTTTATTTATTATTAATTATTAATAACCCTTACCATCTTTAAAAATGCATTGAGCGAGATAGGATTTTTTAGAACACTGGTACCCCACTTCAAGGTGCCAAGCGGATACAATTTAATATTGTTACACGTCCAATAGAAGGCCTTACCATAACTGAAAATCTGCGTCACAGTGTGTTTCCCGTAATTTGGGTAGAAGAGGTCTGTATTATTTTAATTCCTTAAAAACACCTTTACAACTTCAAAGATAAAAATTACAAGATATTGTTAATTCAAAAAATAATAATCTAAGTAATTAACAATATCTTGTAATTTTTATCTGGAAAAATCAATTTTAACGGCATTTATAATTATTGTAAACACGTACTGATGTAACATATTCCAAAGCGCATTAATCTAACAAGTGAATTTTATCTGGAAACTCACTACAGTCTGTACATGTAATTTTGATTTTCTCTATATTCCAGCCAATGTTTTAAAAATGTTGTTCTTGATTATGGATCTACAAGTCATGCACAGCTTTTTATCAAGACTTTTTTTTTGTGAAATGTAATACATATAAACTTTTTCTCCATTTGTATAAAACTTTTTTGGAACACGCTGTATATATATATGTACATACATGATATATACGATGTTCTAGTATCGTCAGTTTTCCGATTTTCAAAAAAAAACTGAGTAACATTTTTCAATGCTTACTAAGCTACTGTCTCCAGTGGATTCAATCGTCCCACAATCGTTTCAGTCTTGGTGTTACACAATGCGTTATGTTTCATATTGTTTGTCTAAGATGGAGTAATTTGTGTTTAGACTATTCTTTTCTGACTTCGTTTTTTTTTCTCTATAATATTCCCATAAAACGCACAACAGTACTTTATATACAGGCTGCTTCATTAATTATGGAAAATATTTTACCTGGAGATACTACGTCTCAAATAATGACCATTGACCAAAAATAGCTTTATTTAAAATCGCACGGTTTTCGAAATGGTCTTCAAAGTTCCAGAAAAAAATATGTTAAAAAACGATTTTTCTTCTGGAACTTTGAAGACTTTCATCTCGAAAACGGTGCGATTTTGAATAAGGCTATTTTTGGTCGTTGGTCATTATTTGACACGTAATATCTCCAGTTAAAATATTTCCCCTTAATTAATGAAGCACCCTGTATATATAGCCAAAGTGCAAACCAGGAAAAATATTCAAATTATCACAAATATTCCGTTCATACATTGCATATTTTTTTCATATGTTTCTTTCATACATACGCAGTAAACCACATGTACTGATGAAAATTTATTAACATTAGGCAGAAGCACACCTCTTAAGCTAAGTTTAGACAAATCAAATGCTTCTACGTAATAAACCTATAACCTCTTAATAAACCTATACTGAATGTATACCTCTATATCTAATGCAAAAGTTTTAACAATTCTGCAGGATAAACTAGGTATAAACAAAGTATCAGCAAGTAAAGTTCCAGGATTGTTGACTTGCAAGAAAATACTAATTAAACAACAAATTTTTCAAAACAGTCTAGTGTTTTTGGATACGGATGCTGTATTTTTCTTTAACAAGACCACCAGTAAGAAATAAAATTAGAGCCGCGATGCAACAGATCAACAAACGTTTTCTTTGGAAAATATGGCATAAGTGCCTAAAGATTTAGAAAACACTTACCTATACTTATATGTTAACAAAATTATGTACAGGTACTTATCAAATCATTCAGAATTTGTCCTTCAAAAATCTTTCTTCGTCATGGGAATGTTCCATTTTCTCTATTCCTTTTATTTAGACATTTTTTAAAAGTTTCAAAGGGCATGATTTTGCAAGTAAAAAAAAGCAAATTAATGCCTATTGTGATGTTTTTCACACCATGTTAAAAATATTACTGCTATTTTTTATAACGCTTCCTTGAATTAACAATTTACTCTAATACTACTTTTAGGGCTTTAACTTGCCAGATGAACAAGTTCAACAACTCCAGAATGATTTCTTCGCAATAATAAATACGTTGAATGCAGTTTCTTATACATTAATTGGAGTTGGAGCGTTTCTAATGGCCATCTGCATAGGATATCTTATATTTTATTTTTGTACGAATAAAACGAAGTAGAGGTAAATTCATATAAACACAAACATCATTTACCATTTGTAGCATCATTTATCATTCTAAGTAATTTCGTCATTTTTAGGTATTCTTAGCACCTGGTAGTCAGATAAAGCAACTTGGATATCCGAACACCCTCATATACAATACGATTTCTACATATATCGCAGCGCTTCTAATTCACTTGAAAGCGTCGTCAAAATTAATTCTTGTAATAATTTTTTGTTTTTTTTTTAATTTTTATTCTTTAAGTTAAACTATAAGTTGTCTTACAGCAAAATGTATTTATTTATTGTTTAATATATACTATTCGAAAGGTACTAATATATTCTATAGTGATTCTGAATTATGCTTTTTAATAAAATTTGAGAGTAGGTAAACAATTTTATTGTTTTAAAGAGTTATATCTAGCACAAAACTATATTCCCTACAATAATCATCGAATTTGTTTTTTAATATTACATTATAGATTGATAAAATGTGTGGTTATATTAATTAATTAATTATATTATTAATCTTGCAATATTTAAGTATTTGTTTTTGACACAAACAATTTGTCAATTATATTGAATTTTGCAATAAATAGACACTATTATTTTCGATAAACTATAACATATGAGATAATAAAAAAATTCGTTTTGTTAGAAACATGAGAGAGATTAAGTTATTTTTCATTAGTTATCTGAAACTGATAGGGAATAACAACAAATAACTTTATATATTTGAAAGTGTGTTTCGGGAGCTCAATTAATACATGACCGATTTACAAGAGTTGTATAATTTTTTGAATATCTCCTATTCAATTAATCACAATTCAACCGCAGTAATTAAAACGATTTCATCACTAATCTATGTATACTTTGTAGAAGAACAATAGCAATGATGGATTGTATGAAATATCAGGCGGCAATGAAGATATTCACACTCTCGAGCAATACTCTCATGGGAAGAACAAAATTACTTAGATACTTGGAATGATGGGAACTCTACATGCAATCGTATCCGAGGAAGAGATTCGTCTATATATCCTCCATTTAATAACGAAAGTAGCTCGTTTGATATTTTTAATACAGACCTATGTAGAATAGTAAATCTAAAGGCAAACGGTACAACTGTATATGAAGATATAGAAGGAATTGTTCTAAAATTGGGTATAGATGAAATGATAAGTGACGGTGACAAAAGCTACTGCATTAAGCAAACTTTAGATCTCAACGGAGAACTGGAATGTTTACCTGTAGGGTTTGCTGACATGAGTTCGTGTACTGGTAGGTATTAACATTAATTTATGATTTAGAAATAAGTTCTCCATCGTTTAAATTAATATTGTAAAATTGGTAAAAGCGATATTTTATTGTAGCGTCTATATATTTAGTTTTCACACTCTTCAGTTACATACTAAAAATGTTAAATATAGAACGTCACGCGGCGGAAAGGTTGGACTGCATTATGAAATCGGCATAAAAAACAAATGGAGACTCGATTTTTAGTTGTAAATGCCCCTCGTTTAATATACCGGTTGATTTCAGACATAGGATAAATAACGGCGGTAAGGGCACAGGGTACTAAAATTCGCTAAGAAGTGGGGACGCGTACGAGTCTCTCTATCACAGTCTAGTCTCGTCTAGCCTACAGCGCTGTGATAGACTCGTACGTGTCCCCACTTCTTAGCGAATTTTCGTACCCCTTGCTCCTTCCCGCCGTTATGTCTGAAATCAACCGGTATATGAATACTATACAGCATACTATATTGCAGTGATAGCCAGACAAGTAATACAGCTTACGGAGTCACTGCAACTAAGCACCCACCACACAAAAAAAAAATACATAGGTACACATGTCAAATTTGTTGCGTTATCTGTATTGATTTTACGTTATCGGTGACTTCAATTGCGTTTGAAAGTTTTAAAAACCAATCTCCTATCTAAAAATTGCATCGAATGTTCTGTAATCAAAAAGATTCTCGCATTCTTTGTTTTCATAACACACAAGGAAGATATTAATTTTTGCCTTATATCTTTAACGTGCATAAATACTCCAGCAACCACAATAACCAATGCAATCAGTAATTCAACTGATATTTAGTATTAGGACCTTTTTATAGTTTTTTCTTCAACATAAAGTTATCAATTCTTGCTTTGGCTATAACAATACTATCAATTTCTGGATTTGTTCTAGCGGCACCTATACTCGCATCATACCCACACATGCTTTGGGCAGACGATACTTACGCCAACACAGTGGCAGGTCAACAACCAGATCCAGAGAAACATCAAACTTTTGTTGTCATCGAACCTGTAAGTTCTTTAGTTTTATTTATTATTAATTATTAATAACCCTTACCATCTTTAAAAATGCATTGAGCGAGATAGGATTTTTTTAGAACACTGGTACCCCACTTCAAGGTGCCAAGCGGATACAATTTAATATTGTTACACGTCCAATAGAAGGCCTTACCATAACTGAAAATCTGCGTCACAGTGTGTTTCCGTAATTTGGGTAGAAGAGGTCTGTATTATTTTAATTCCTTAAAAACACCTTTACAACTTCAAAGATAAAAATTACAAGATATTGTTAATTCAAAAAATAATAATCTAAGTAATTAACAATATCTTGTAATTTTTATCTGGAAAAATCAATTTTAACGGCATTTATAATTATTGTAAACACGTACTGATGTAACATATTCCAAAGCGCATTAATCTAACAAGTGAATTTTATCTGGAAACTCACTACAGTCTGTACATGTAATTTTGATTTTCTCTATATTCCAGCCAATGTTTTAAAAATGTTGTTCTTGATTATGGATCTACAAGTCATGCACAGCTTTTTATCAAGACTTTTTTTTTGTGAAATGTAATACATATAAACTTTTTCTCCATTTGTATAAAACTTTTTGGAACACGCTGTATATATATATGTACATACATGATATATACGATGTTCTAGTATCGTCAGTTTTCCGATTTTCAAAAAAACTGAGTAACATTTTTCAATGCTTACTAAGCTACTGTCTCCAGTGGATTCAATCGTCCCACAATCGTTTCAGTCTTGGTGTTACACAATGCGTTATGTTTCATATTGTTTGTCTAAGATGGAGTAATTTGTGTTTAGACTATTCTTTTCTGACTTCGTTTTTTTTTCTCTATAATATTCCCATAAAACACAACAGTACTTTATATACAGGCTGCTTCATTAATTATGGAAAATATTTTACCTGGAGATACTACGTCTCAAATAATGACCATTGACCAAAAATAGCTTTATTTAAAATCGCACGGTTTTCGAAATGGTCTTCAAAGTTCCAAAAAAAATATGTTAAAAAACGATTTTTCTTCTGGAACTTTGAAGACTTTCATCTCGAAAACGGTGCGATTTTGAATAAGGCTATTTTTGGTCGTTGGTCATTATTTGACACGTAATATCTCCAGTTAAAATATTTTCCCTTAATTAATGAAGCACCCTGTATATATAGCCAAAGTGCAAACCAGGAAAAATATTCAAATTATCACAAATATTCCGTTCATACATTGCATATTTTTTTCATATGTTTCTTTCATACATACGCAGTAAACCACATGTACTGATGAAAATTTATTAACATTAGGCAGAAGCACACCTCTTAAGCTAAGTTTAGACAAATCAAATGCTTCTACGTAATAAACCTATAACCTCTTAATAAACCTATACTGAATGTATACCTCTATATCTAATGCAAAAGTTTTAACAATTCTGCAGGATAAACTAGGTATAAACAAAGTATCAGCAAGATAAGTTCCAGGATTGTTGACTTGCAAGAAAATACTATTTAAACAACAAATTTTTCAAAACAGTCTAGTGTTTTTGGATACGGATGCTGTATTTTTCTTTAACAAGACCACCAGTAAGAAATAAAATTAGAGCCGCGATGCAACAGATCAACAAACGTTTTCTTTGGAAAATATGGCATAAGTGCCTAAAGATTTAGAAAACACTTACCTATACTTATATGTTAACAAAATTATGTACAGGTACTTATCAAATCATTCAGAATTTGTCCTTCAAAAATCTTTCTTCGTCATGGGAATGTTCCATTTTTCTCTATTCCTTTTATTTAGACATTTTTTAAAAGTTTCAAAGGGCATGATTTTGCAAGTAAAAAAAAAGCAAATTAATGCCTATTGTGATGTTTTTCACACTATATTACCATGTTAAAAATATTACTGCTATTTTTTATAACGCTTCCTTGAATTAACAACTCTAATACTACTTTTAGGGCTTTAACTTGCCAGATGAACAAGTTCAACAACTCCAGAATGATTTCTTCGCAATAATAAATACGTTGAATGCAGTTTCTTATACATTAATTGGAGTTGGAGCGTTTCTAATGGCCATCTGCATAGGATATCTTATATTTTATTTTTGTACGAATAAAACGAAGTAGAGGTAAATTCATATAAACACAAACATCATTTACCATTTGTAGCATCATTTATCATTCTAAGTAATTTCGTCATTTTTAGGTATTCTTAGCACCTGGTAGTCAGATAAAGCAACTTGGATATCCGAACACCCTCATATACAATACGATTTCTACATATATCGCAGCGCTTCTAATTCACTTGAAAGCGTCGTCAAAATTAATTCTTGTAATAATTTTTTGTTTTTTTAATTTTTATTCTTTAAGTTAAACTATAAGTTGTCTTACAGCAAAATGTATTTATTTATTGTTTAATATATACTATTCGAAAGGTACTAATATATTCTATAGTGATTCTGAATTATGCTTTTTAATAAAATTTGAGAGTAGGTAAACAATTTTATTGTTTTAAAGAGTTATATCTAGCACAAAACTATATTCCCTACAATAATCATCGAATTTGTTTTTTAATATTACATTATAGATTGATAAAATGTGTGGTTATATTAATTAATTAATTATATTATTAATCTTGCAATATTTAAGTATTTGTTTTTGACACAAACAATTTGTCAATTATATTGAATTTTGCAATAAATAGACACTATTATTTTCGATAAACTATAACATATGAGATAATAAAAAAATTCGTTTTGTTAGAAACATAAGAGAGATTAAGTTATTTTTCATTAGTTATCTGAAACTGATAGGGAATATCAACAAATAACTTTATATATTTGAAAGTGTGTTTCGAGCTCAATTAATACATGACCGATTTACAAGAGTTGTATAATTTTTTGAATATCTCTATTCAATTAATCACAATTCAAATATAATAACAAAATAACTGTGATTTAGCACAAAATTAATCACAATTCAAATATACAAGTTTGAGTTTTAAAAATAGAAACTTTTTCTATTCATGCTAATTTTAGCAACTTTACAATCACTCTACGTACTGTTTTTAAACCAGCAGTGGCGTAAAGAAAGAATAGTTCAGCAGCCATCAATTATGAGGATGGAACATTTATAAGACGAAAAACTACAAGCATATATAAAATTTGTAACAATGTAGAAAAAAATAGAATAATTTAAGTGAAATAAGCTTTATTAATATTCTTTCTTTTTTCATATAATTTTCCTAATGCAAGCGTTGTACTTTGTGGTGTACCTAATCATAGAGGTATGATTTTATGTATTTCAACTACTGTAAATCAATATTTTTCTTAATCTCTTTATCGGACAATGAAATATTAATATTCAGTTCAAAATGTCATAAATATCTATCGGGCAAAAGTTAATCCACAGCTATTATATTTACCAATGCACTGACTTTCCAGTTCATTTGATAACAACTTTACAGCATTCAGACCTAATCCATAGTGTATAAACAGACTATCCTTCAGTAATTTATTGTTTTATCTTTTATTATTTATATACTAATGTAGTAAAATGTAATATTATCAATCAATTACGAACTATAATAAAAACCGGTAAAACTTTTACTAATTCATGTTTTATTACATATAAAAAAATGCCGTACATAATATTGAATTTTATAAATTCAGAAAATATATTTATAGAGGTTTTCCCTAGTGACTCGTTTTTTTTAATAAGTGATAGCACACATTAATTAATCACAATTTCTAAAAGCACCACGTTAATAAAATTACTACGTAGAAATAAAAATTGGTTTATTGTAATTAGAACGAGAGCCGATGCGATCACCGAACTGCTTTATCGCGTTTACGAATGACCAATGAGTGATTCGATTAGATACTTAGTCACTTTCTAAGCAAACTTGTTCTGGTTTATTTATTTTTTACATTGAGTTGTTTAACTTACAATTGGTCAGTTTCAACTGCATAAATTCCCAAATGAATGCAGATACTTTTAACTTAGGTCTAATATGCTAATTCATTCGGACATATGTTAATAAGAATGTTGCAGCTTATTCATCATCCACAATGCAAGAATCAATCTACCACTCGCTGTTGACGGCAAAGTGATTAACAATGGCGCATTACAAGCGACGAAATAGTGCTGTAACAAAGCCATTGAACCCCTTTACATTAGACAAACTACATAGCGAAAATTTCAGCGGTAGTAAGACAAGCGATACAGCTTAAGAAGACATTGCAACCTGCACCCAACACAGATTAAAAGAAAATCATTTCTAAAAAAACATTACTTATTAGAACAGTATTACCATCTATGTACAACATTACGAGTTGTTTCAAAATCAAGAGCAGAATTTTCTGCCATGAATTTTGTACCAGTAAAACAGTTTTCATGCGCAATGGTGATTTGCACCTAAATAAAATCCACTGTTGGAGTGTTGAAAACCATCATTAAACCGTAATAAAGAATCGCCGTTGTAGATTTCCTAAAGTGCGGGGAAATACAATTAACAATTACTCATTTCGATTGCGCAATCGATTGACAAACGAATTCTTCCCAACTTCCTAAACTGAACTGAACTATTTATCACAAAGTGTCCTATTCAACATTATTTAAGAAATGCACTACATCCGCGACGGTGTACGTACATAGCTCTCAACTCTCCAACTAAACAAGGAGGAACGTTTTTATCGTTATGATATATTGAATATAGAAATAAATTGTCTAATGAAAAGTGTTAAGATGAATTTTAAAAGTAAGTATGAACGGGAAAATTAATTGGCAATATGTCAAGTTTCAATAAATTATTAGAATAATTAGGTTCTGTCATGGGGAAACTAAAAAAAATATTTTTAACAAACCTTTAACATCCTATATCTTGAAAACAAAACACGATCAAACATTAGTGTATAAGTTTATTATTGTATGGCCCTCCATCGCTTGGTAGGTACTATGCATTGTAGTTTTGTCAATGTCACCCTCTGTGTATTAAATTAAGTGATAATTAATAAACGTTAAATTATTAATACCAAGCTCTATAACAGCATATTTTCTTAAACTATTTCATAACATAACAATATTTTATTACTTAGCAAAATATGAACATCAGTTGAATTAATAAAATTTACTAATTCTTATTAGAAGAATGGTGTCAAATATTTGAATTTTTAATCGTTATCGAAAAATAAAGATATAGCGGACATTCTGTCTAGATATAAAATAAAGCCTTGCCAAAATATCATATCTAAAACTCTGGTTGTAAATTATTCCAAGTTACTAATTTTAATAACTTTTCCGTCAATTACCATACAGAACCGATACCGTACGGACTTAATAGTTTTTGAGTTACTTCCAAGCTGTGGGTGAGTGTTGATGGTCATGGTTACATGTGGTAAAGTGATACCATTTGTGGTACTAGCATTGGGGATTCTTGGTGCGGTTATTTTCATATTAGGATTTGTTTTTGGCTTCTCTAGTGCTTTGGATGGACTTATAAATAATCGAATAGAAAGTGTAAGTACAATTGTTTATTTTATATTCTTGGATGTATTGTTATATGGACTTAAAGTTCATATATTGTAAGTAATTTTGCATACACACTAAATATCGTTTAAAACCGTACATATAGAATTGATAAACGTATGATTATTAAAAATGTTAATTTGTAGAAGATTTTTATTGAATAAAATTGTTTTTAAAAATAATGTTAGTTGAAGTTTCAAATACTTTAGTAAGTTGTCTAGTTCATTTTTCTGTCACAATAAATACAGCAATAGATTTTGCTGTTAATAATTTGCCTTGGTATTAGGTTTTTATTACAAATATATTCCTCAAATTGTCTTTGAAATAAACTAGATAAATACAGAACAGAACAAAAGTCCGTGTATAAGAAAATATACCAATGGGATTAGTCATTAGTAATCATAAAAAGCATAATAACAGAATAAATATTCTAATTCCATTCACATACCGATTAATGCTTATTGTATTGTATTGTATTGTTGGTTACAAGAACCTCTCGTCACTGCGACCTATTGATCTATTGTGATTACCCTATTCCTTCAGTGCCCTTCTATTCCAATGTTCTTGACGAACGTCAAGACTAGTTTGGGTGCCAAAGCGTTGGTTTGGTCAGGTGTTAAGGTCACCTGTCCTAAATGATGAAATTTGCCGGTTAATGATTCGCACACGCAAAGTATGTGCTCAGCTCTTTCAGTCCCCAGTTCGTAAAATCGTCACGCGTCTTGATCAACTTTGGCTATCTTTTAAGATGGTATCTTAGAGTCCTTAATTCTGACTTGCTGAGATCAAGTAGCTTTTTATTACTGTTTGGCGAGGAGTTAATAAATTTCTTCCCCTGTGTTTGCCCGTATGTGTTCCCCCAGAGGAAGACCATTTGTTTTGTCTCACACTCTCGAATTTTCTTCTTGAACTGGCTTGTAAGAACGCCAAAGAAGGGTTCCGGTCCAATGAAACGCATGTCAGCGCCTTACTTTGCAACTTTATCCGCCATATCGGATTCTTGTTTAAGTTAGCCCTGACAGAAAGGTCTATGGCATGTATTTCCTCTTGAAAAAATAGTTGTACCCTAGGGCTTTAAACAATTTGGCCTTTGGTCCATAATTCCCAACCCCTACCCCTGTGTTCGTCTTGCATCCGTCTGTGTACCAGATATGTAATCTATTTTTGAATTTATGTCTACCAGAGCTCCATTCCTCGCGGCAGAGAAATATAACCCTGAACGGTCGCTCGTGGTTTAGTTGGACACTTAAGGTGTCCGTTTGCTCTTCACCTCTTCACGGAGGTTGCCTAAAATTCTAAGATGTCGAGGTAAGCACTGCGGTTCTCTCTCTCTCACTGCTACTTTCAGCAGTGGTAGTTCCAGTAGCATCCCCATTGAGGTGGCTGGACAGGTGCGCATCGCTCCTGTTATACCCAGACACACTAGTCACTGCAATTTTTGCAGCCTACTTTGTGCTGCCTTTTCATTACCTTAGGTCACCATGGGTCTTATGACCATCTGATATAACCAGTGTATCGTTTTTGGTTTAAGCCTCCTGGTTTTTCCAAAATGTCTTTGGCATGTCCAAAATGCCATTGCAGCCTTTTGGAAAATTTTATCAAGATGCCGATTCCAGTCTAGTTTTTGAACGAGAGTAATCCCTAGATATTTAACCTCACTGGAGTAATGTACCTGTACTCTATTCAGAAATGTTGTATCCAACGAGTATTTCCTTTTTTTCGTAAATGGAATAACAATGGTTTTATTAGAGTTGACACTAAGTGCTCCCCTCAGACACCGTCTGCTGGTGATGTGTCGGGCTTTCTGCATTTGGCTAGTTATAACTAGGTCATCTGCGTAACCCTGTACGTTAAAGCCTTTTTCGTGCAGCAAATTAAGCAGATTATCGCTGACCATACACCACAACATGGCGATAAAACCGCTTCTTGGGGTTTTAACGCCGGCGCTCACCGGTCTGAAGGTCACCGAACCTCCGCCCAGCTGCACCGTTATTCTCCGACTTTTTAACATAGCACGGGTCCACCTGATTGTGGGAAGCTCTACGCCCCTTTGTAACATAGCTCTTGTTATCGAATCAAAGAAGATGTTATCAAAAGCTCTCCCTACGTCGATAAAGGCACATCGCGCTATTTGCTTGTTATTGAAAGCCCCCTCGATCTCTTTGTCAAGATTGTGGAGGGCTGTTTCCGTAGATTTGCCTACTTGATAAGCAAGTGAAGCTAGTGAGTTCGTAGAAGTATGCAAGCTCTCCACCACGTCAAGGTTACATCCATGGAAGGTATTAATTAACTAGCGTACCTCTGTCATGTTTGTCAAATATTTTTAATGGAAAATAATAGATGCTTTCTATTGCTCAGTATAATTAATTCGAACTGGTATATGTTCTGTTAAATGTTGAGTCATTTTAAGATAATTTTAAGATCTTCTTCCTGATAAATAGTAATTTTTTTAGTACACATATGTATAATAAATTTCCCTTGGTAAATATATGTATGATGAGAGTTTCGACGATTTTAATTTTTCTGTTGATTAGATTCACTATTGAACAAGAAAATGAACATTCTTTTTCTGGGTACATACATTATCAAACAGAGTGACACTATTTTACTAGATTCTCATATCAAACCGCTGGCATCGGGACGTTATACCGGTCGTTTTGAGAAATAGGATAAATAACGCCGCGAAGGATGAAAATTCGCTAAGAAGTGGGGTCGCGTATGAGTATATCACAGCGCTGTAGACTAGACTGTGATATACTCATACGCGACCTCACTTCTTAGCGAATTTTCGTACCCCTTACCCATTCCCGGCGTTATTTATCCTATTTCTCAAAACGATCTGTATACATATATTACTATTCAAACTATTCATGAACGAAATATCGCCAGACTCTATGGTACTGTCAAAGATAACTCTTATCCACCTACTTCATTGAACTGTTTACTGTACAATCTAATAATTCCCGAATGGGAGATGATGATTACTAACAGGCCATCAAGAGAGAGTTAACTATAGATCTTCGCCGTTTGTTGATATTTTGACTACGTTGATAATGTTGGGTAGCCCTTCAGAGGGATTGCAATGTCATGTCGATTATAGCTACGTCTTCATCGCGCAAACTAAACAAAAATTAAACAAGAGAATAGATCTAAACACACAGCATATACATGAATCAGGTGATGAATTGGATTGGTAGGGTGTGGGGGTCCTCTCAATACTCGCAAATGTGATTTTATGAAGATGTCTTACATTACAGACAGCAGCAACACTCCATGAATAATAAACAAATTATATAAAACATAAACATCATTAATTTTAATTTATGGAATATCACTAATAGTACCTACTACACATACCGTAAAATGCAAATTTATTTTTTTCCATTTAAATCTGAATATCTAGAAAACTTTTTCTTAGTGCAGAGGTTTTAGCGTAGAGTATGTTAATTAAATAACCTATGTATCATCAAAGAATTCAAAAATGTAATAATACGAGGAAGCGTTTTTATATTCGCGGAATGAACGGGTTGTAGGGGGGTGATTAGGCGCATTGGGGGCGTGGCCTGTGCAGCGACTCATAATTAGTATAAATACGAAATTTCATTGTTATTAGAGAGTTAGTCTTTGAGCTATCGTCAACCAAGTAACATAATCAGGAGTGAAAAGTGAAATATGGAAAAAATCGAATATCGTGCCGTTATAAAGTTCCTTACCAGGCAAGGAAAATTAGTCGCGACCATAATGAATGAGATGTCATTGGTTTACGGCGACTCTTGTCCAGGAAAAACCATGGTGTACAAGTGGCATACTTTATTTAAACAAGGAAGGGAATCCCTTGAAGACGACCCGAGGCCGGGCAGGAGCATTGAGGTGACCACGCCAGCACTTATCCATAAAGTTGAAAAATTGTACTCGAAGATGCTCGGCTAAAGACGAAACAACTCGCAGAAATGGTTGGAGTATCCGATACAACAATTTTTAAAATCCTACACGATCATCTCGGCATGTCTAAGGTCAGCGCAAGATGGGTGCCGAGAATGCTCACGCCGCCGCAAAAACAACAGCGCGTAGAGTGTTCGCGTGCATTTTTGGACCTCTGTAATGAAGACAAGGATGTTGTATTGAGTCGAATTGTTACTGGAGACGAAACTTGGGATCATCATTATGAACCTGGTCCAAACAAGACTCCGTGCAGTGGCATAAAAAGGGCACCGCACCTCCCAAGAAATTTAAAGTATCACAATCAGCTGGGAAACTCATGGCAACGGTATTTTGGGACTCGGAAGGAATATTGTTGATTGATTATAAAGATAAAGGTGTTTCTATAACCGGAGAATATTACGCTTCAATATTACAGCGACTAAAAGAAGTCATTAAAGAGAAAAGACGGGGAAAATTGACGAAAGGTGTGCTGCTTTTGCACGACAACGCGCCCGTCCACAAGAGCCGCGTTGCGTTAGCTGCCCTGCATAAAGTGGGCTTCGAAATTGTGAATCACCCACCCTACAGTTCAGACCTGGCCTCGAGTGATTATTACCTGTTTCCGAAAATGAAAAGAGAGCTGCGGGGTAAAAAATTTACTGCCGATGATGAAGTCAAGGAGGCAGTTTCGGCGTACTTTGCAGATAAAGAGAAATCATTTTTTTATGAGGGTATAAATAAATTAATTTAAAGGTGTGAAAAATGTATCCGTCTTGCAGGTGAATATATTGAAAAAGAAAAATAATTTGGTTTTTTTATTTCCACCCCGTATCCCCCATTCCGCGAATATAAAAACGCTCCCTCGTATATAGGTGTTCCATAAAAAAAAACAAATAATCTATGGCACAAACAAACTGAACACGCAGCTCCCTAGCGTGTTAATTAGAAGTTTTATAGGTTTAACTAATAAACATTTGAAATTTCAGTACCCTTAAATCAATTCTCATAAAATATTTTTAACTAATAATCACTTCACATTTAAAGGTGTCTATATTTTAAATAGAACGATTTAGCCTTACATTCAAAAACAAGACGTTATTGTGTTCATCGGGCAAAGTGCAAAAATGTAAGTTTTAAATATTGCTATAAGAGGTGCAAAATTGTATACAAGATATTCATAGTTTAATATTTGCAATTCCAATTTAATTTGTTTTTCAAATGAAACGTAGTGTTTCTGACGTGCAATTATATTATAGCCTACTAGATTTTTCTAGTTTTCTATGCAAATCTGTAAAAATGATAGAGGATAACTGTTATTTATATCGCAAATACGTTAGAGTACCAATTTGGATGTATATAATGCTATTGAAGCATTTACAAATTTAAATCAAGAGGCTATCAGAGAGAATTGGTAAGGACAATATTATGTTGCAAAAAGAAAACCAGGACAATATTATGGCGTTTAGAATAAAACGACCAACACTTGTAGTATGGTAGTTATTTCCAGAGTATCCATGTCGAATTTCAATCGCTAAAGTCAAAATACTCTATCTCATAACAAAAAATTAAATAAAAATAACATTGCACATTTATTTTGAATTAATATTATATATAATTAATATTAATCAATTCAGCAAATACCCAAATGATTTCCACTGTTCGCTAGACAGAAGAACTATGGCAAATGCTTCTCTAGGAAACTTGGCTAAATTTTAAGTACTCTTGCAAAATTCTTTGTTTCAATTCCTTAACTGAATTTGGGTTGAGCTCAGTACACTATTTATCTGAAATATCTCCATAAGAAAAATAAAAATAACAACAAATCAGGTGATATTAAGTCAAACAATCTCAAACAAACTCAATAGAATCCCTGTTCCAATCCATGTATTAGGATAATTACGGTTTAACCCGATTCCTACTTGAACATCGTAGTGAAGATGAGCTCCTTTTTGTTGGAAATTTAACTTGTTTTTATATTTGAAACCAGGTTTCCATCAATATCTCATTGGTTGTCTAATTAGTGGTTAAAGGTTCGGTATTGTTTTTCAATACAGCGAGACTGCTCCAATAAAATTTTCAGATATAAGTAATAGCTCAATAATATGTAATGCTACCCAATATACAACCCCAAACATTAGTTTTGTTAGAGTACTGTGTATGCCCTTCTCCAAATATGTAGGTCCAAATCACTTCACTAGCGATTTTGTTTATTAATATTTTCGTTTAAATAAAAAGTGCGTTAATCTACTTTAATACTAGAATTTAGTATTTCATGGCAATAAATCATCAGGTCGATATTAATACATAGTAATTTTACTTCAGTTCTGTGTTGAAGATGAATATCTCGGGAAAGATGCATTCTATCGGAAAGAATAATTATAGGTTCAGATAATAGTATTTATGAGAGATTGCTTAAACTACATATCTATATGTATATTTTGCAAAATGATGTTTTGTTTGTATCAGTAACTAATGATATTTTGTTGTACATTATTAATATTACATACTCATAGGATATCTATTGTTTGTTTGCTGACAAATGTTTTCGTTCACGATATATTATTTGATAGTTGTTCGATTTATTCGACTACTCGACTGAAAACCTATAACAAAAATATGTTGATATTTTGAAATTAATTAATCAATATCTATAACTTCAAGATGGAGTCAAGTCAATAAACTTATTAACTAGGATTTCGTTTTAAAAGTGCGTAAAAAAATAATTATAAAAGATAAAGATATATTTGTATTTTGCAGAGCGTAAGATTGGAGAATGGCACAGAGCAGTTTGAGAGATGGGCAGAGTTACCGTTTCCTTTGCACTTTAAAGTATATGCCTTTAATGTTGTTAACCCGGACAAAATTTTGGAAGGTGCAGTTCCTATAGTGGAAGAAGTAGGACCGTTTGTCTATAAGTACGTAATTAATCTATTAGTGAATATTTTGTCGTGAATTAGGTTCTATACAAGTATTAGAAATTCCGATGAGTAGTTATTTAGACAATTTCATATACATATAAGATGTCAATGGACGCTATTTCTAATTATTTCTATATACACTACCGTCCATAAATGAGGGATCAGTAGCATACAAATTCGTCATTTTAGTAATTTACCTGCCCAAATAGCCCCAATCTAAATAAAATATGTTTGGTGCGTTTGCAAGATATTTACAAAAGGAAATTGCATAAATCGTTACAATAAATAACAAGTTTTCAGATGAGAATAAACAAAGTTCTGTTAATGCGTTTATGACCTGCAGAGGTACAAAGCCCGTTCTTATAGAAAGAAATCGGTAAAGCCACTTATAACACTGCAATATTTACGTAATTATTCTACGAATGAAGTATTTAGATATTTATGATATGAAACACTCATTTATCATAGAAGAAGTATTAGTTTGTGCTTCAGTGCTGTCCGATCAACTTGTGATACGAGTACGTAAGATAAAGAATTGTTTATCCTGAAAGAATGACAAAACGAAAAGAGTTGATTGCAGGGACACGTAGTGCTGTCATTACTTTACATAAAGAAAATTATTCGCTGCGGCAAATTGCGAAAAAACTTAAATTAACTTACCAAGCTGTCCAATGAACAGTGAAACGCTATAAGACAACAGGAACAACGCATTCCGGAAAGCGATCCGGAAGACCCAAAATAACGAACCCGGCTGAAGATCGACGATTGGAAGTAATAGCCAAAAGAAACCGACGCCTAACAGCTCCACAGATTCGAGCTCAACTCAATGAAAGCCGCGAAACGCCAGCGTCCCTTACTACGGTAAAGAGGCGCTTAACAAAAACAGGGTTACAGGGACGCATTCCTGCTCGCAAACCGTTACTGAGACCACAAAACCGTCAGAAACGGTTGCAATGGGCTAAAGAGCATCAAAATTGGAACATTGATATGTGGAAAAAAGTGTTATGGACTGATGAGTCAAAATTTCAAATTTTTGGCAGTAATCGGAGTGTTTATGTTCGACGCAGACGAGGTGAAAGAATGTGTGATGATTGTGTAGTGGCTACCGTAAAGCATGAAGGAGGTTCAGTGCTAGTTTGGGGAGCATTTTCCTTCGACGGTGTTGGAAATCTGCATCGAATCAACGGAATATTAACAAAAGAGCGGTACAAGGTCATTTTAGAAGAACATGCTATTCCTTCGGGGTTGCGATAGATTGGATAAGGGTTTCATTTTCAGCAAGATAATGATCCAAAGCACTCTGCTCGACTTTGTAGAAACTATTTGCAGCAAAAACAAGCAGATGGAATACTTGTTAACATGATTTGGCCTCTACAATCCCCAGACCTCAATCCTATTGAGCTGCTCTGGGATGAGGTGGATAGAAGGGTGAGGGAACATTGTCCATGGTCACAACAACAGCTTAGGGAACATCTATAAGAGGCATGGAACGCAATTCCAGTAGAGACACTTCAACGACTTGTATTAAAAATGCCCAAAATATGTAAAGCAGTTATTAAGTGTGGCGGTGGATATTTTTCTGAGAATAAATTAAAATAATTTTAGTTTTTTATTAAATATTATATGGCTTAGAATTTGTCAATATTACTTTATTTTTTAAGAATTCAACTTTGTTTTATTAGAGTTATGTAATTTTTTTAATATATGCATCGACTAATTTATTATGTTGCGTTGTATCATTTTTCTTCTACTGATCCCTCATTTATGGACGGTAGTGTACATGATTACTCAAGCAACTGCTTCGTTATAACTTTTTAATATTCCTGAAATCTAACAGTTCTGAAAACAGTTAGAGATAGGGACATCTGGTCTCATTAGCAAAATGATTTAAGTTCTTGTATGACTTCTGGTTTACCGGAAGTGCAGGTCGACTTTCTTAATTTAAATAACAAGGTATATTTTCTTAGATTTTTAACCGCTCCTGCAATACCACATAAAACTTATCCTATATATGAAAAATCAGCCGTTACTGAGTTATTCCATTTTTTTTTTTTTCAAATGTACTGCCAATTACAACGTTGTACTAAAAATTATATATTTTTGAAAGTATTGCAGCTGTAGACCTTATATTTAGTCTCTTACTAGCTACAATATCAAGTATTAAACTTACGTCTTCAAAATTATGTTCATATAGACCGCCGTCTGTATGTCTACGCCATTCACAAAGGAAACAGCAGTGCTACCCCAGTTGTAAACCGATTAGAATTGCTACAACTTTGAGATCAGTTTATCAGATTAATTTTGTCGAGAAGGCGAGCCATTTTTCATAAGTTTCCTTCATATGGACTGCGTAGCCAACAGGGATGGATAGATAAACGTTTCCTCTGTGAATAAGGGCAGTTTTCAAACTCAATTTCGAAGCATCCATAAACAGACGCCATTCTTCAGGGATCAAATCGTCGGCACTATTGCAGAATGAAAGACCTTCTTCAGTTGAAAAATACTGTGACTGTTCTTTCTGACGATTATGATAGACCGAAATATGTGCCCGGAGCTAACAGCTTCCATCCTTGAAGTCTAGATCCTAGTATTTCTACTTGAGTTTTTGACAAGATCTCGAATAAGGTCATTTACTTCTGACTGATTTACTAAGTGAGGTCCGTCCTCTAAAGATGGCAAGTATTCATCATCGCTAGTCGATAATAACTCGAACATTTCTTCCTCTGCATCTGTAATGGCATATTCTTCACTCAAAACACCTATAGGTCTTGGTACTGACAAGGCTTCTCAATGAGGTGCTGGATAAGTAACCGAAGACACACTAGCGTAACTAATCTTGTTCTTATTTTTGTTAGAGAATCCGAAAGTTTTCGTGCAGCAAAAGTAGCAATCAGACAAATGCTATTAGACAAATCATCAGCTATCGCAAACAGACTTAAATTGAATCTAACGAGCCGGGCGTAGCTTCTGATATACCAACATCTATAAATTCCTAATTGTATTGGCTTCAAAGCACAAATGGGCGTGGTTCAAATGCTGTGACGTAGAAAACAGGTACGGACATGTTTAGAGATCTCCACTCCATGCTCGGCACTACAATATATCTTGTAATATCTTTCTTATATAAAAATCATTTTGAATTTCTTAAAAGTTTTATGTACCTACTTTTTGAAAATGCTATTTACAAAAATTTCTCAAAATTCTGACTTGATGAAGCAAATTTAAAATTAGTTTCAGAATCATCAAGAAAACCGCTATAAACTACACATAATGGTGTATGAGAAAAAAAATTGTGTTGGACAGTGTAATTAATTATTAAATTATTAATTATTTTCAAAAAATGCAATAATATACAGGTTTCATTAAAAAAAGCGCCTGAAGTGAAGTGCACTGAAGACATCAACTAGGTTAAAATGAATGTTAATTTTAAAATGCGCTGTATATAAATATGTACGTACAGTGATGAGCATTAAAACTGACTCGGTACCATAAAACTTTGTACAATATTCGATTTATAAGAATAATGAATAGTCGATTCCGAACTACCTGGCATAGGTTATCTTCCCATTTGAAGGATGATTATCTCGATACAAACATTGTTGTATTATTTGCTGTATGCTGAACGTAAATTGTATTAAAGCAGTATATATGTATGTAGATCTGTATTTGAAACTGAAGTTATACATAAAAATCACATTTTATAGAAAACTAATCATTTTTTTCTCATAACAAAGGCTGACAAATATGCTAATACCTACTAATTAAGAAATATGGCTGGGTATTTTTAAATAATTTATGAAGCA
Source organism: Holotrichia oblita (assembly GCA_023690525.1). Classification (NCBI taxonomy): domain Eukaryota; kingdom Metazoa; phylum Arthropoda; class Insecta; order Coleoptera; family Scarabaeidae; genus Holotrichia; species Holotrichia oblita. The sequence goes on along the minus strand of CM043015.1, from coordinate 148,498,807 downwards.
TACAAATATTAATATTATTTCTATATTATGATTAATATAATACAAAAAAACAAACATATTAATATAGAGATATAAATTTTCTTTATATTTGCATAATGTAAATTTATTTCATACATATTTTTGATTGAAAAACGTTTATGGCATGTAATAAAATAATGTTATATTTATTTCTAACATTAGAAACAATTTATACTGATATACAAAATGCATGCTAAATACTCGTTAATTCAAAACTTACCTACTGTATTGTAAGATTTTAATTTTAAGAATGCATTTTGTCTCTAATCTAATTGGTCAACTTTCCAGCCGAAATTGACAGTTTAAAAAGTGATTCGTTATAAATTGTACATTACAAACGACAATTAATTTGAAAGTTAAAATATAAATAGAAGGATCTGATAAGAACATTCTATTATTTGTTAAAATTAATACATATATATTCTGACCTTTATGTACTTATCTTTTAATTCCTGATTTATTTCCACTTGTAGGTCAATAAAGCAATAAATAATTAAATACCAATTTATTCCATAACATATAATAATATGTTTTCGTTAAATAACTTCTTCAGTGGAAGAAATTGACATTTAAATTTACATAATTCAAGTCATTTCAATTTTTATAGTTGTATTGAATCATTATATCCTTCATTATTACTTTTGAATATAATTAAAATTCGATATCTCAATGAATTCTTTGTTTTTTAGATAATTTTGTTGATAGGCATGGCAATTTATATTTATATTATTAGTAATTTATATTAAATGTCAATTTCTTCCACTGAAGAAGTTATTTAACGAAAACATATTATTATATGTTATCGAATCATTGGTATTTAATTATTCATTGTTTTATTGACCTACAAGTGGAAATAAATCAGGAATTAAAAGATTATTTATTAAATTAGTTTTAAATTTTATTTAAAGTTTGTAAGTAATATTAAGAATTACCAGTAGTTTCCAATTAAAGAAATGTTTTTATTATATTGTCTTGTGTTGCTTTCGCTTACAGAAACATTCCTTATTTTTATTAAATACATAACAATAAACTGTCTATAATACGAATAGGAAACAAAAATATTCGGTATTTCAATTCAAATCATATTCTGCATACGTATACTATAGATAGTTCTATACACAGTGCTTATCTAAAATATGCTATATATGTTGCTTCTCCCCGCAGCTATATATACATTTCTGCTACTAAATTCCTCTAATTTGCTACGGTGGGACAGCTTATTCCAGAAACGTCTGATTTTACCAAGATAGTCGACTGCCCCTCACGGGTGCGTCAGTAGCAAAGCACATCACTGTACTTGATTTCGAAGACGTAAGTTGGGTGTCTCACATTTCTGCTAGAAACGTTGAAACTGCTAAAATGTTAGATATTCAGCTACAATACTTTCAGAAATAGAGAATTTTTAACACAATGTTGCAGTTGGCTGTATATTTGAAAAAAAAAAATGAATAACTCGAAAACGGTTAATTTTTGACAGAGGGTACCTTAATAATAAATTTTGATATCGATTTGCACGCACGATTTTAAAAACTTAAATTGAGAAACTGGATATCTAAAAACTTAAATCATTTTGGTAATGAGACCGAATGACGAGTAGTTGCCTCTGCTAAAAATGAGTGTATTTCCATAATTTAATATAAATATTAAATACAACATAAAAAACCAAGTTCCCACAAAAGCAACACTATACCTTAGGAACAAATGGAGACAAAATTTACGACGGAAGGAGGCGGCAGACCGCAGAGTTCTAAATTCTTGTGGTATGTTATTATAAATGTGCGATATTTGGAACGAAAAACACTTTTTGAAATTTTCAGGTCTATGAATTGGAGGAGTAAGAGTGCCCTTACACCTGATATTCAGGTTATGCACATCACTTCTAAAAGAATGTCTCTCATAGAGATATGGCGGCTTTCCTGTGAGGACAATTGCGAAAAATAATGTGGCAGAGTGTAATAGGCGCCGGTTTTTCATGTTCAACCACCTCAAATCATACAGCCTATGTGTCACATGATCCCGCCGTCTAATTCCATATATCAATCGTATGCATGAGTTTTGCAATTTTTGTAGTTTACGAGCACTCTCGTAGGATATAGATGCCTGATATAAGGAATCGCAATAATCTACCTGCGTAAGAACTAAGGTTTCACATAGTAATTTTTTGGTCTTGACATTTAAGAGAGCCCTGTTTACATATAAAAGCTTTAAAGCTGAATAAGCACGCTGTAGGGAAACCTTAATATGTTCGTTAAAATTCAAGTCGCAGTCCAACAATACACCCAAGCTCTTAACATTATCTTTAATTTCGATTCTTTCACCCTCAACAAAACTATTGATTTTAGCGCGGAGATCATTGTCGCGTCTTTCGAACCAAAAAGAATTAGATCGGTTTTCTTCGGATTAAGATGTAGTGAATGACATTTGGCAAATTCGCTAAGCTTAGACAGCTCAGTATTTAAACGTTGGCATGCTACATCTAACTGGGATACGGGAAAAGAATAATAAACCTGCGTGTCATCTGCATAAAAATGACATTTGCAAAAGGTAAAACAGTTAGCCATCGCAGAAGTATAGATAGAAAACAGTAATGGGCCCTGTATATATTATTGATACAACGTATTTATTTTATATAATATCCACAATAAATATGCAAAGTAATTTTATGCTATAACGTATTGTTATTATTGTGCTTGTTTAATCTATATATGTATATTATATATACATACTTACGTTACATAGATACAAACATTTAAGAATGATTAATTGTTGGGTAAACTATTTAATATAGCAAACTAATTCTTCCGCATCTCTTGCAGCCAATATAGACGAAAGGAAAATATTCAATATGATGAATTAACAGATACGTATACATATACCCAGCGTCAAGTATATGAATTTAACGAAGAACTCAGTGCTTTAAGTCATGATAATAATATCACAGTACTAAACATAGCGTTGCAAGTAAGTATAAATTAAAGATACATATATGGAAATTGTCAGTATTTAGCACTTCATTATGTCGATTTAATATTATCTAATGTTTTCTTTAGCTAAAAAAAATATAACTAACACATTATGGAGAAGTATACAGATACAGATACTCAATACTTGCCATACAAACACACTGGAAATTTTGACACCATACAACTCGAGTAAAATGGCTTTTTAAATTCCCCTTTTTTAGTGTATGTGTATTAGAATGATCTATTTTAGGTTCCTTTTATTTCTTATTAATTCCCATACAACAATATGTACATATGTAAGGGCTGGCCAACTAAGATTGGCGCTCGGCCATATTTCAGGAAACGGTTTACAGTAGTTTCAAAAAAAAATATATCGCGGACTAAAGTGGCCTCGAGAAACATCTGTAAATTGTTTAGAGAAGTGTAGGATGACTACTAAAGCATATTTTACACTGGACAATTCTTTTATATTTTGTCAAATAAAGGAAAGGGGAGAGAGGTAACATTGTTTTGAAGGAACACTTATAACTCCGGTTACGTTGAACCAAATTTTGCAAACTTAGTCTCCTTGAAAACAGCATTCTTCCTCCAATCTAATACCTACAAATTCGAACCAATCCAATAAGTGAGGTGTATGCTACAGAGCGTTGTTTAATTTTTTTCGGAAATTTCATTTCATATGAAAACATTTATGCCTTTTTCGTGGAGTGGATAACCATAAGCAAATTGTCTTATCCTCGCGATTCACCTCTTTGAATACTATCAAAATCAACGGGTCGATGGTCGCAGTGGTGACGCGGCTGACTATCGTTGTGAGAGGACGATAGGAACCGGGGTTCAATTCTCTGGAGGAACGATGGCATTTTTTCAGAGAGTTGAATCCCGGATCGACTTGCCATTCGCTGTTGGCAGCAAAGTGATTAACAGCGCAGCATTGTAAAAGGCATTGAGCTAGTATACTAAGGAGACGCTATGAAGCATATTTCCTGTATGTTCAAAACGGCGCACTGGGCGGGGCTTAAATGGTTTACCAATCTGGCTGCCTCACCAGGTCCGCTTACGACCCTGCACATTGCTTTTATGTCAAACAATGACCTATGAAATGTTATTTTCGACGAATTCTTCTTGTTAACGCTGTTTCTACTCTTGCAACTAGGTAGAGCACAAGAAACCATTATGTCTTGTAGTAGTTTGCTATATAATATAATATATTGCTATATAATATAACTGTAAGAACTGAAAATAATCAAATAATACAACCATACATGATATATACACTAGAATCTACGTATTTGACGTATAATGGTGTACCAATATGACCGACCTGCGCCGTTTTAGCCATGTGATAGCGTCTCCCTACTTATTCTATCTCAATGGTAAAAGGCGATATACTGCCACAAAGCCATTTTGAACACAATTTACACATACAAAAAGAGAGAGTTGCAGTAATAGCTAGACAAGTAATACAGCTTACGGAGTCACTGCAACTAAGCACCCACCGCACGTAAAAAAAATACAAAAACTAGATAAAATATATTTGTGAACAAAAGAAAAGAAAAACGCAGGTTTTTAAATCATTTGCCATGGGAAAATATGGACAAAGAAACCTAATATAAAAATGCCAATGGATATCAAATTTAGTGTTGTGGAAATTGCCAAATATTAGAAACAGATTAATGGATTTTTCTCAATCCAGTTTTATTGGAATCAATTAACAGGTTTTGAACTGAAACGAACTTTAAAGATCGATTTAAAACCGGTTTTAAAATCGATATTGAAATCGGCTTTAGAATCAGTTTTCAAAAGAATTAGGAGAAAACGATTTTTCGATTACGATAGTTATTTTTATGGTGGTAACTATGCTTTTGAAGTTATCGATAAACAGAAGCTAGTAGTCAATAATTAATTTTTCGAAATAGAGCATCAGCAAATTTTACTTACTTATTTACTTACAATACTAGTCGTTGTAAAAAGTGATTATGATATAAATTCATATAACATTCTCTGGAATGTATATGTACATACGTAAATTTAACGCTATTTAGAATAAATACTTATAATATTTACAAATTTTGCTAATCATAATAAAGTTGAAAATGTATATTTCACAAATTTAGATCAAAGCGATACAAACCGGATTTTAAAAAAATTGTATTAAAATTCGTTTTAAAATCAGCTTTAAAAACCGGTTTTGGGTTTGATCCGTAACACTAAATTATATTTTTTTTTCCAAGTAACACAAAGATTATTAAAGATTGTACAGTTGTCTAACCGTATCTAATACATATATGATATTGCATTTGCAAAAGATACGAGTCTTTTCCTGTCTATGGTGAAATAAATTTAAATCAATCCGTGTGCCTCTTAGGATTGCTATATGGCTCCGCCCTCAAGATAGCCAGACGCTATTTCGTTCCATACCCTGCGCGGAAAAAGAAACTTTATACATACATAATTGTGAATCTCGAGCCTTAAGTCTGTTACACATTTGTCAATTAATTCGTAGAATCTGTGAACTTGATTGAACATGAATTTATAATTGAACAAATTGATGACAGATAAAGATTTTATGCTTAACAATAAAATAATAAAAATATCCATCAAATTCATAGTGACCAATCGTTCCATTACATTTAAATTTATTGCATTGGCTATCACTGCATTTGTCGAATTTGAATTTTAAGAAAACTTGCGCATTAGGATTTCCCCCAACGACGAATACTACATAAGTCGCTAAGATAACTTATTGTCTAATTTTTTTGGTTTTCATTTACAAAAGATAGAAGTAAAATCAGACTTACTCGGAACACCCTGGGAACACAGTCAGGTGCCACGAATTTAAACAATCCATATATTGATAAACCGTGCAAAATATTATTTCTCTATGTAACAATTGTTTTAAATAAAATTAATATTTATGATTAAGTTTTTACAATAATCTACAAATTATTCAACTGATTTTATTTATTATTGTAGGGTATATTTCTTACAATAAATGATAGCGTTGCTGTATCCGTAAATGTGTTTTGGCAAGAGATGTTTGGAGGCGATGGATACTTTTTAAACTTACCTGCAAAATCACTATTTTTCGAAGGGTATCAGTTCTGCGAAACTACCACTGGACAGTTGGATGGCCCGACCATTATATGTACAATGATGCAAGATGCAGTTGCAGATTCTAAGACAATAACATACGATGGTGAAAGATACCATTTCTCCTTTTTTGGACACGTAAGTATCTATGTATGTGTGTATATATTTTGGAAAGAAAAATTTTACTTTTAATTAAAGTTTTAAACCGAGCGAGGATACAGTCGTTGGCATATTCGTTCTGTTTACGTAATTTGCCCCATATGTTCAGATTGCAGATATAATAGCGACTTATCAAAAAGTGCTCCAGTCTCTTTGTGAAAATCGTAGCTGCTACGCAAACGGAAACGTAATTCTAAGAAATAATCGAATAATAACGATTCTTAAAAGATAAAAGTAAATAAAGTCAATAATTCTGCAAAATATAGTTAAATTTTAACCGCAATGTCACTTTATGGACTTTCTCTGCGGTTGTATAAACTGACATGGTAACCACCTTTACGCATGCATAGGCGAACACTAACGGCCGTTTGCACCGTTCGTAGTTAAATCAAGTTAAGTTATAATTAAATTAAATCTTAGTTAAATCGGAATTTTAGTTGCACGGAGATCTAAACAAAAGATTAAAATGTAAATCAATAGTTAAATCTTTTGTTAAGATTTCCGTGCAACTAAAAATTCCTATTTATCTAATTTAACCAAGATTTAATTTTAATTATAATTTAACTTGATTTAACTAGGGACGGTGCAAACGGCCGTAAGTGACGCGCGATCGACGATCGAACTTGCGTGGCTCATGACTAGCGCGTTTTCACATTGCCCTGCGTTGCATACGTATATTGTAACTTCCTATGTTCCACTGCGGGGTGAACCTATGTGTATAATGATTACCAACCTTTTACAGTTCAAATGGAAGTCACTACAGTACGAAATTGATAAAATTTAATTTAATATCAATTACATACATATGTGTGTTTAAAGAAACCATACCAGTCGCTTTTGTTTTAATATATAGACATTTATTTTCATTATGAGTTACAATCCTCAGAGAGGACTAAATTTACAATATAGGGTTGTTATCATTTACAGTTATGCAATTTTAACCGAATTGTCGCAGAAAAGGGCGTCCTACATAAACAAAATAAAATTTAGTCACGCCTTTGTGCAAACAAGTGATCTTTTTCTTAGAGTTTTTATTAAAGACTAGCTGGCCCAGCAGACTTCGTTCAGCCTAGAAAACTATTGATTTAGATATTTAATGTTTTATTGTTACGGGTACCCTTCTCCCTCCCCCCGTGTCCCGCCCGTCCGGTGCCACCCCGGTGTCCTGCTCGTCCCGTACCACCCCCGTGTCCTGCCCGTCCCGTACCATCTCCCGTGTCCCGCTTGTCCTGTACCACCCCTCGTGTCCCGCAAAACAATTGTCGCAAAAAATTGCCAAAAAAAAAATTGTCCCAACTTAACGTAAACATAAACTTCATTTATCATAAAGATGGCGTCGTAAAATCATTCCATACAAAATGTATAGGAAAATTAATTTTCTTGATATTTTTTTTCGGAGATATTTCGGGAATTTTCTTGGGTATTCTTCTTAGGCCGGAGACCAGCCCGAATTGGTGCGAATCATCGAAATCGGTCCAGGCGTATTTCCTTACGCAACCAAATATACAGGAGCGAAATTTTCCCCATTACTTATCAATTTTATATTACTTTTTTATGATCTCCAGCATGCAGTAGTGCTGAAACTACAGATTTTGGTTTTGTTATTCTGTATTAACAACGACGAAATTACAACATTTTTATTTAATCACTTTTTGTAATATTTAAACTGCAAAATACGTTACTTTATGTTATATTTGAGAATATTTTCTATTTAGTTTCAATTAGATTATCTTAAATTTTTGAATTTATTCCTACATTAGCCATAATTCTTTATACTTCCAATTGCTTTAAATAATTTTTCCTCCATTTAGTTGCGTATTTTTTCTTAAAAAAAACTGAATAGATAGTGTGGTAAATTACATTAGCGCAAATGTCCGCCATATTTCTTTACTACGCGCTCTTAAAAGTAAACATATAGTGCGGCTTACGATGGTGTTTTGTGTAGAAGAGAATATATCATTCAACCACTCTGCTTATAAATCGATCGTTCGAGGAGGTAGTATTTGCAAGTATTAAAGATTGTCGCAATTTATCCAGTCCGTCGAAAGGTAGCGTGTGATGGCATGGAACGCTAATGGACTTAGAAATAAGTTTCACGGGGTTGCACAGTTTCTATTGGACGATCCTGTCGATGCTTTGTGCATCGGTGAGACTTGGTTGAGACCAGGCGACAGATTTACCCTCCCAAACTATCAGGTGTACCGTTCTGATCGCCTTATTGGGAGGGGTGGTGAAACGGCTGTCGTTGTCAAGCAACACATCAAACATCATCCCGTTGCTGTTCCTCCACTTCGGTTCCTCGAGGCAACGTCCGTTGATATCTTACTTCATGGTGTTGGTCCGCTACGGATTATTTCTGCCCCCCCCTCCCCCCTCCTCGCCCCCTCCCGACGCGAGCATGTGATACCGACGACTACCAACAACTTCTTTCTTGTGATATTCCGGTCCTGTTGGTTGGGGATTTGAACGCGAAGCGCCCGCATCGGGGATGCATCTCGACCAATGAATTTGGTCGAAAGCTTTTTCGATATTTGTCTGATGTCGAGGTGCATTCCCCGAGCGAGCCGACCTTCTTTTGTCCTGGCGTCAGGCCGGACATCTTGGATATAGCTCTCACGAGAGGATTTCCGTCTTACGTCTCAGTGGAGAGCATTTCTGAGTTGTCGTCGGATCACAGCCCGATCCTTCTTGTCTTTGGCGGGGAGTTGCGGATGTCTGCGGTCGCGCCTCGTGGGACCGTGGATTGGGATCAGTATGTTGATGGGGTCCGCCAGTACATCGATGGACTTGCTCTTGACATTGATGAGGTCGATTCCTTGGAGACTGTTGCTGAACGTCTCACCTTCTGTGTATCAAACGCGATATCTGCATCTACCAAACGTTCCATCCCAAAACCGAATACTTGGCTACCAGTGGACATTATTACGGCGCAAGAGCCAGGCTAGGAGAAGGGCTCAGCAGACCCTCAAGCGGAGTGATATTGGTGCCGTCAATCACCTTGTGCCTAGGCTGAGAGACGAGCTGAGAACCTACAAACAAAATAAATGGTGGCAGTCGGTTTCTTCGGTTATTCCGGACGATGGTTCATTGTGGAAGTCGACTAGGGCACTTAGAAAGAGGGGCGTCCGAAAGGAGAGCGGTCCGCATGGGGGGATGCGGGTATTGTTCACTCCATGGAGGACAATGTTCAGGTGTTCTCTGAACATATTGAGAATGTTTTCGCTGGTGTCGAGAGTCGAGGAGAATGGCAAGGCTTCAGGAGCCGATGGCATCACCAACACCGCACTAAAGCGATTGCCAGAAAGTACCATTGATGCCTTGGTCGTCTTGTTCGGTGCCATACTGAGCCTGAGAACGTTTCCGTGGAAACAGGTTACTTCCATCTAGCTGCAGGCCGATAAGTCTTCTGTCTAATCCGTCCAAGCTAGCCAAAGCCATAATTCTTGAAAGGTTGCGTGACGCCTTCAGTGAAGGTAACTACCTTCCTGATGAGCAGTTCGACTTCCGCAGAGGCTTGTTGGTCGACTTTCAACTCCTCCGACTGACGGAGGAACCGCGGAATGCTCTGGAGCAGCGGCATTCGACCGGTGCTGTGTTTTTGGACTTTGCTCACGCCTTCGACTCGGTATGGCACGACGGCCTGTTATTCAAGATGCGGCGTCTGGGCATCAACCCGGAGCTAACAGCCCTCGTTCAGTCCTACCTATCTTGGCGAGTTCTCGACTCGCAGATCTATACGGGCGGGTGTAACTCAAGGCTCCCTTCTGGGACCTGAGTTGTTCATTTTATTCACTTCGGACATACCGCGCTCACCACATACAAAACTAGCAATATACGCGGATGACACCGCGTTGTTTACAACTTCGCGCGATGAAGCTCTGATTTGCCGCCGTTTGCAGGATACCGTTGACGAGATCGTGGAATGGTCTACGAAATGGAGATTGAAGATCAATCCTTCGAAGTGTGAAGCCTTACGTTTCTCGCATAAGCGAAACCCTCCTCCTACCACCATTGTCATACAGGGCGAACGTCTACCTTGGAGAGCCCATGTTACCTACCTGGGTATAACCCTTAACTCCAAGGTGGTTTTTTATGCAACACTTCTCGAACATCCTCTCCAAATTCTTACGAGTGAGGGCTGTCCTGTATCCGCTGCTATAAAAGCTCTTTGAGTATAAAGATTAAACTTCTGATATATATGGCGTTTCTCCGGCCGACTCTAACGTACGGAGCTCTAACCTGGTCCAGTGCTAGCATTTCACAAATAAGGCGTCTGAATGTGTTGCAGAACCGGGTGCTGCGTATGATTGTTTCGGCACCCTGATTCGTAAGCAATGCACAGATACACAGGGATCTACAACTTCCGACTCTAACGGAGTATGCGCTGGCACTGGCCAAAGGAAGGTTGGACAGGGCATCTTGGTCTGAGAACCCCTTAATCCAACATCTAGCAGAGCTGGATTCGGACACAAGTGGCGGCCAGGTGTGTCCTGCAGATGGCGCAATAGCCTCGAGCTGAACACTTGACAACAGTACTTCACGTGGCTTGAGAACCACGCACCCCATCGATAAAGCGGTTAAAAGAACAATCGCTCCAACCTTGGGACAATAGAGGCTCTAAGAAAGGATAGCAGAATCTTGGAAATTATCGTCCGGTATCATGTGCTCTAGTTTTTCGAAGATCTTCGAGGATGTTATCGTGATTAATCAATCATAAATATTTGTTTGTGAAAGTCGAATTGTTGTTGCTGAGTGGTTTGTGTTTTATCTTCCAGGTAAATCGCGAGTTCGATGATTCGCGAATTCACTATTAGCGAGCAATGTTCTGTATTCGCGAACAAATGACTCGAACATATTCGCGATAGGGAATTTCTCAGGTGCTAGACGAGAAATAGTAGGGAGAAAGTGCGCTGCGAATGTAGGGTATTTAGAGCGTTAAACGCAACTTGTCAGTGGTAGTCTATTATCTTTACTGCGCATATGTGTTTTGTGTTTATAACATTATCTTTATCATGTTGCCAACATTAACGAGTTTACTGTGCGAAGTATAGAATTCCAGAAAGAAAATATTAAACACTCGATTTTACAATGTACTTCGACCTCTGCAACATTACCAAAAAAGTATGTCAACCAATAATTGAAAATTGAAAAAATATTATTAGAATGGATGGAAGACAGCAATCAGAAACGAATTGGAATGGACTCGATAACAATTCGAACAAAAGCAAAGCTTTTGTATGAAACCTTAAACATGGTTGGTGAAGTTTGTACCAGCAGAGAAAACTTTAATGCAAGTAAGGGCTGGTTTGATAGGTTTAAGCAAAGATAAAAAATTTGACAATATAAAATTCACAGGAGAAGCGACAAGCGCTGATAAAAACGTAGTTGTATTATTTATTGATACCTTTAAAGACACTGTAGATTTGCAAGGTTACAGTAAAGAAGCAGCAAGAAGAGGGACAATCCCCTGGATTTAAAGCCATCAAAGACAGATACACTCTTCTTTTCTGTAGTAATGCCAGTGGGGTTTTTTTTGTTATTTATCACTCCGAAAATCCTCGGGCATTCAAGAATGTCGATAAATCTACTCTCCCTGTACATTGGAGATCCAACAAGAAGGCCCGGATGACAGCTGTACTGTTCGAGGACTGGCTTAAGAATTGCTTTTGCCCAGAGGTGACGCAATACTTCAAGACCAAAAATCTAACAAGAAAAGCTTTACTTCTCGTGGATAACGTTCAGAGTCACACTGCAAATTTTCAGTTTACTGATGAAGATATAAAGATTATGTTTTTACGACCGAACACCACCTATCTAATCCAGCCGCGATAACAAGGTATAACTTCTACATTCAAACTACTACCTTCGCTTAACGTTGAACTAAATACTGTATGGGACTGAAACAAGTAATGGCGGCACTGACAATGCTCGTGCTTTCTGGAAATCTTACATCATGAAAGCTACATGGAATCAAGTGAGGAAAACAACTTTAAGTGCTGCATGGAAGAATATCTGGCTAGAATGCTGTGAGGGTTCTTCAATAGCAACATTGTCCTCAACGTCTGAAGCCCAGGCTGATATTCTAGAAGAAGTATTGCAACTGGGAAGGTCACTGGACGGAGAAGGTTTTACAAACTTCGAACTACAAGATATTGAGGAAGTGATTAATGCCCACAATGCTGAACTGTCGATTGAAGAATTGTGTTCTCCAAGAATGAACCTCATTCAATCTACCTAAAACTACATACACTACCGTCCATATGCATATATGGGGACGACTACAAAAATACGTTTTCTTTGATTGGAACAGAAATATAGAGTTGGTTGGTAGTAATATTTATTAACATACCTATATTTGATATTACAAAAACAATGTTTAATAACGAAACAGAAACACAAAATATTGTAAAATAAAAATTAAACTGATTTTTCGCCAATATGCCCACCTCGAGAATTAATAATGGCGACACATATTCTTGGCATTCTAATCAGAGACTCCAGATATTCGCCTGTAATTTCATTCCACTCTACCTGAAGTTTCTGGCAAAGATCTCCTGCGTTGCTAACTCCATTTTTGTCGAATACTGCGGTCGAATTCATACCACGCTAACTCTATTAGCGACAGATCTGGAGATTGGAGTTCGTACCAACTTGCCTTCTTCCTTAAGTGAGATCAAATAAGTTCTGCATGAACGAGATGAATGCTTGGGGTCATCATCCTCTTGGAAGACGAAGTTTTGGCCACGTAATCTTTCCCCGCTAGGTACAGCATTTTCTTCTAAGATTCGCAGATAACCCTCCTGCAATTACCTGAATGGCCTACATAAATATTCGCTTTCAATGCGATTTCACAACAAATAGTAATGCAAAGATGCTTCAGTTTCTGTAGAAACAAGCCTACATCAATAAAAGAACTACTACAAAATGGATAAAGATATTGTACATAAGAAGCTAATGATAATAAAACTTATTATAAACTTGTTAGATTATTTTTTGCACAGAGGACACTTTGAACAATACGTTTCATTTTTGAAGTTTTTTGTTTTTTTTTCTGATGGAGTAAATTTGAAGTAATGCATAAATTTACTCACTTTTTATTATAATACTAAAATGTTGAACGTAGATCTTGTAGAAAACAAGACACGTGAAATAAAAAAGTTTCAATTATCTCTCTTATCAACCAAGATATTGGACTTTCGCGTACTAGGTGGGCGCCCTAACGAATATGTTGTTGCATTTTTGTTTTTAAGTTTACTTTGAATTTTTTCTCAAAATAAATGATAAAACAACACAACCTCAAATTGGATTGTATTTCTTTTGTTTCCAAACAGTTTGCCCACTGCTGGTTTAGTAATTAATTCAGATTACATATGTAAATATTTTTATTGATATTTAATGCTTCTTTTGATATTTTTTCATTTTCGCTTTTTAATCAAAAAATTCCGCACAACCAAGAAAACAATACAAAATACAGATATTTAATGCTATCTTTATTTTCGAATTATTTTCAACAGTTGTCTTGATAAAGTCCATATTCACAAGTGAAAATTTAACATTGAAATTTAAAAAAATACTGATAGCAAGGCGTTTCTTATAATATCTTATATATAGTCTTCTTGGATATCACGGAATTTATAGAGCATTAAAATTTGTAGCCAATAAGTAATCACTACTTACCTACTTCATATTAAAAATTAATACAACAATAAGCTAGATTAAATTAGTGTGAGACAAATGAAAAAAATGAAAATGATACAATAAATGCAAATAATTACATTATTAGATGATCTCAGAAAATGAAATAAACTACACAGTAATTTATATAATTGCTAATATACAATTAAAGATAATAGTAAGTTATAAAAATTAAATCTATTAATAAAAAAAAATAAGTTATCAGCGAACCCACACGCAAGTCTATCTAAATTAATAATTTTACACCATTTCTATATCTTTCGAAACCTTTTGGAAGTGTAACTACTACTTTTATCTTAGGACTATTTTCAATAAACGTTCACTTGTAATTAATTTCCCAGACTAACTAATTGGCGCTTTTCGAAATATCACTAAACTTCCTTGATGGCTGTCTAAGTTTGAGTTAGGAAAACTGACAGATACAATACTTAATAATAATTGCGTATCTTTCACATAAATAAATAATAAAATAACTTCTCGTATACTATATTTCTATGTACATATTTTAGAAAAACAATAGTGATGATGGTTTTTACAACGTATCTGGTGGAAATCATGATATCAATACTCTTGGAGAAATAATTTCATGGGAAAGCACACAATATTTAAACGCCTGGAATGGAGAAAATTCAGTATGTAATCACATTCGAGGAAGGGACTCATCCATATATCCTCCTTTCAATAATGAAAGCAGCAACTTTGATATCTTTAATACAGATATATGCCGCATAGTAAATTTAAAGACAGATGGAACTACTACGTACGAGGATATAGAAGGAATCGTTTCAAAATTAGATATAGATGAAATGGCAAATGATGGTGATAAAGCATGTTACTGCATTACAGAAACACTAGATATAAATGCAGAAGCTAAATGTCTGCCTAAAGGTTTTGCCGATATGCAATCATGTCTAGGTAAGTGTACAATAATAATACCGTTGAGTATCTCCCAACCAAAAGATCTTGATTTAATTAGAAGTCGCATTTTGAGTCGCTACTAGGTACGTACGGAGTGATATTTTAGAGTATGTTTACCGACGCGACTGCAAAAATCCATAGTATGTTGCGTATGTGAATTATAATATATATGTATGTATTATAATTCACCCGAAAATCTGAAATTTCGGTCGTTGAAAAACGCAGATTATTCATCGAAAACCGAATTTCCGCTTTGCAGTGTTTTTTTAAGCATGTATTAAACGATGTATAAAAAGAGTGAAAAATTTTACAGAATTATCGATTCTAATTTGAGAATCGCAAGAAAAGTAAACGGCTAACTGAGATCTTCTATCTAAGTATAAGAATATCTAATAAATTATTTAAAAAATGTACCTTCTGGTATCACTTATCGGCATACACACGATATATAAAAAATCTCCTATGAAAAGATTTATTCTATTAAGCATAGCATAGAAGTATTTCTGAAACCGGTATTAATGTTACACCCACTATATTTCATTTTAAAAGGAATTCAATTAATTTCTACAATTTTAGCTGCACCTATTCTTGCAAGTTTTCCACATATGCTTTGGGCCGACGATACTTATGCCAGTACAGTAATAGGCCTACAACCAGATCCTGACAAACATCAAACGTTTGTTGTTTTAGAACCTGTGAGTAAAGCATTAATAATAATATATAACTCAATAAATAATCTACACAATTTGTTTCAGAACACCGGCACTCCATTACAAGGAGCTAAAAGAATGCAGTTTAACGCTATCTGTCGTCCAATAACAAATTTAAATGTAACTCAAGATTTGAGACCGAGCGTTTTTCCTGTAATATGGGTAGAAGAGGTATGAAATAGTTACAATTTTTGATAAAATTTCATTACGCAGAATTTTTTTATAGTATATAGTTTAACAGAAAATAAAAAATATCGATAGCCAGGCAGCTAACTCATATAAAAGTGGGATATATAGCTAGTTGAAGTTTATTAGTTCGTTGTTTGCAATCAGTTAGTCTAACTAATTACATTCAATACAAATATATAAAAAAAATACTTCATATATGAACAATATGTACAAGATATTTGATACCAGGAGACTATCACAATGAGCATATATGGTCAGTACAAAATCTCCCATTTAAAAGGTATCGTCTTGAGATTTTCAACAGTCGTCTATTGCTAATACCAATTCTGAAACTGTTGGATAATTACTTGCCCAAGTCAGTAGCAGATGTTCGACTTATATTGAGTATAGTGATGTGGTCTCATCACGATGGAGCATCACCAGATTCTGCTTGTTGTAGAATGACTAGATAACCAGTTTAATGATTGTTGGACGGATAAGGGCGGTCTAGTAGTTTGCTGGGTTACCAGATCTAAATTAACTGGAGTTTTACTTCTGAGCCCACATAAAACAATTAGTTTATATAGAGGAAATGCAATGAAGAGCAATTCCGAGAAAGAATTATAAATACTGTCTTTGAAATCGGAAATTAACAAGATTTCGCTGCAGCTCTTAATTCAATGGTTACTTTGGCCGACTTGCAACGCGACTGGATGTAAACCTTTCGAACATGAGCTGTAAGCACGTAGATTTTGCTTTATGTGTAACCGTTACAGTGATGAAGTAAAGTTTTCATACTGCTACTTACTACTAGACTAAACCTTAAACTAGCCCTGTCAAAAGTTTAAACCTCGATATCTCCAAACTAATAGCCGACCGAATGAAAAAACGTTATTTGAAAATTGTTGCTTGGAATCCAATCTCGAACACGAATTTTCCTTTTTTGCCTCATGATATTAATCATCCTGTGTACTAATCTAGATGTGATATACAACTATCACTTGTCTTAGAACTATTACTATAGTTATGTGGGATTAGGTTTTGAAACTATCACGTTCATTACAAATTTAAAGTACATATATTAAAGCACATTGACTACGTAAGTATTCAATAAAATAATTAAAACTTAAAATATGGGGCTTCCACGGCCCTGATTGATTGATTAGTATCAAGGCAGAGCAGTCTTTGGTTATCCCTGACATTGCGGTCCATTATGTATGTTATTCCTACCTTGATTTCATTTTTCTCAATATGTGCAGTTTCATAGCACGCTATACTCGGCTATGTTCCGGCACCCACACCAAGGTGACCTTGTTGTTTCTGACCGGAATAGTTAGGTTTTGCAGACATTCCCATACAAGTTTGAAGGCTATACAGAGTCCTGCAATAGTGCGTCAGGCTTCCATAGCTCCTTCACGAATTAAATTAAAGAATTTCATTCATTGCCGACTTATAGGTACTGTATTATAGGGTGTATCTTAAGAAAATATTTTCAGTAATGGTGCACTTCCAGTTGTACCGAAAGTAGATACCAACTTTGTTATTTTAAATGGAACACCCTATATATTATTGCACTTTTGGATTCCTAGTTAAATTTAAATGGCACTTTGTTATACATACACTAGGTATAAGCCGCATCGTTTTTTAATTACATGACGTTTTTCGAAAACAATAACTGTAGCAGCGTATTTGAAAGTTAGAAATATCTCCGAAACTGTGAAAGTTAGACAGATGAGGTTTTCAGTTTTCGCTTAAGCATGAACGAGTACGCATCTTTTATTAGAAAATTGTTGCGTTTAAATTACATGATTATTAAATGGGGATCTGTAATTTTCGAACTCTAAAATCATGGAGATCTTGATTTTTTAAATAGAACGGTATAGTAATTTTTACATAAATGGATGTAAAATTTAATTTTATTTCAATTTTAGGTATTATGATGTCTATCTCTAACGGTTTTTTGCATAAAAAACAAAACCAATTTGCTTAACTTACAATTTATATTCCAAAAGATCATCGCCATCCATGTTATAAGACTGGCAATCGAAAACCATTGAATTATAAACTGCAGCAAAATCTTGTTCACGTCCAATGTCAAGTACAACATTCATAATTCTCTCTTTTAACTGCTCTACAATTACGCAGCAACGATCATGATAAGTTAAAGGCAAAAGAATCCGCTACCATCTAATATTAGGCAGAGAAAATCATCCTCATATCTAAGACTGATATGATATTAGTATGATAAATTTCCTCGGCAAAGCGGAGAAAATTTCAGTGTAGTGTGGAGAACAACGTGGAGGGGTGGCGCAGCCGTATTAATGCGAGCGTTCAGTGACGTTTACGTACTCGCAACATTTATGTTTGTGACTTTCATAAATTAGCATACACGACGCGGACGCATGAATGTGTGCACATAAAAAAATATACAGCGTTAGTAAAAAGTCCCGGAACGGTCGAATAACTTTGTTATTTGAAAATTATGATTTCTGAAATTTGGTATGGGGGTATAGTTAATATAAATGCATTTTATGCAATACAGTTTATATTTTTCACTTCCGGTTTAATCGGCAATACGTCCTACTTGTTTTTTTTTAAACGGAACGCCCAGATTTTTTTAACACTTTTGAATGCAAAATAAAAAACTACGTTCAGGAAGTATTAAGATGTTTATTTTTATTCACAAGAAAACAGTTAAAAAATTAAAAAGTGTCCTAATAGAGAAAAAACAAGGTACCTTTGAAAAAGTTGTTGTTTAGTGTTTGCATTCTTTTTGCCGTCACATTTGACAATTTTAAAAGCGTTTTAACTTTTGCATCGCTATAAATTTACTTATTTTAGACATTGACACATTTGAAAATGGCAGTAAAACTTACTGAATCAGAACGAATTGAGATATTAATGATGCGTGGGTACGGGGATCGTCAACGTTCTTTTGAAGAGGTTCGTATTTTGTTTAATACTGTTTATCCGGATCGTCACATTAGTAAAAGTACGGTATGCCGAACAATTCAAAAGTTTGAAGTCTTTCGTCAGGTGAAGGATTTACCTAGAAGGGGACGTCCATTAACAGCAACAGATGAAGAAACTAGTTTGAATGTGTTACTTACAGTGGAAGAAAATCATCACGTGTCCATAACAGAATTAGGTCAAATTCATGAGATCTCTCAAAAATCTGCTCAGAAGATTATTAAATCAGCAAGAATGAAAGCCTATAAAATGTATCCTGTCCATGAGTTAACTGAAGATGATTCAGATCGTAGACTACATTTTTGCGAAACAATGACGGAATTGATTGAGCAGCAGCCTAATGTTTTAGATCACATCATTTTTTCAGATGAGGCAACGTTTTGTCTCAACGGCACTGTGAACAGACATAATTGTCGCTACTGGTCAATTGAAAATCCGCATTGGATTGAAGAAGTCCATATACAGCGTCCTCAAAAGGTGAATGTCTGGGCTGGTCTTGTTGGAAACAACATCATAGGACCATTTTTTATAAGAGGAAATTTAACTGGCAACGTCTACTTAAATTTATTGCGAAATGAGGTTGTTCCAGCACTTGCGGCCCTCTTTCCAAATGCAAACATAGGTGATCACCCTAATGCACATTTTTGGTTTGGACAAAATGGAGCTCCCCCCCATTTTGCCCATAATGTCCGCGATTATTTGAATGAAATTTTTCCGGAACGTTGGATCGGACGTAGAGGAGCAATCGAATGGCCAGCACGTTCGCCAGATCTCTCGCTATTAGATTTTTTCTTTTGGGGTCACTTGAAATGTCAAGTGTACAAAAATCGTCCCCATAATCTTGAACAATTGGAAGAGAGAATACTTCAAGAAGCCAATCGCATCACTCCAAAACAAATACAAAATTCAATAAGAAATTTTACTGACCGTTTACATTTTTGTCAAATTGTAAATGGAGAGCATTTTGAACAATTATTGTAATCGCAACCTGAATAGACAGGTTTCTTGATTTTTCTGTATTAAGACACTTTTTTTAATTTTTTAACTGTTTTTTTGTGAATAAAAATAAACATCTTAATACTTCCTGAACGTAGTTTTTTATTTTGCATTCAAAAGTGTTAAAAAAATCTGAGCGTTCCGTTTAAAAAAAAAGTTGGACGTATTGCCGATTAAACCGGAAGTGAAAAAAATATAAACTGTATTGCATAAAATGCATTTATATTAATTATACCCCCATACCAAATTTCAGAAATCATAATTTTCAAATAACAAAGTTATTCGACCGTTCCGGGACTTTTTACTAACGCTGTATATTATATAACGTGCTGAAACACTTACTGTTTTAAGAAGCTTCCATGAAATTACAAACTGGGTGGCATCTATTAAATATTTTAATCATTAAATATATGTCCACACTTCTTTCAGTCAAATGAGTACGGTGTGCGGAATAAATATTTTTTAAAGATGAAAACGACCGTTCCACGAGTGATGTTATATTTGCAAATGTAAAGTAATCCTTGTGACAACTTAATGGATCTTTCGACGCACCTTCACAAATTTGTCTTAGTATGAGAAAATCTAAATCCTTGTCAACAACACTTTCAACACATAACCACATTTTTTTATCTTTCAATTTCACATTAGTTCTTCTTTCAACATAGTCACGAGGAGATAGCATAACGTTTCTTATCGATGTCCGACTTAGTGATGTATAATCTGAATACTTGCTCCAGAAGAAAACAAGTACTTCTTGGTCTATTAATGTGAACGGTAGAATAAAACAAACACCTATATCAAATATTAATACTTCGCTGTATCGCTTGCCACGGACTGCAGAACAGTGTTTTATAACACCAAATTTTCATTTGTAACTATGAATTTCTTCAGGACAAAAAATAATATAAATCTATTTCAGTTAATGTTTGTTGATATCACTAGGTTTATATTATTTTTGATCCGCACTCCAATAAAAAAATTGACAAATTAATAATAACCAGCTACGTGTAAGTTGGTGCATCTAGCTTTAATTAATATTGTTTTTTACTCACTTGTATTTACGTAAATGCTCGCTGCACATAGTATCAAGGAAAAGTTTTTAGACACCAGAAAGTATTTTCTTATTATTTGAATAATAATATATGAACTCTGTATACGCACAATATATTTTTATAAAGCAATTAATAAATATATTTATAAATCTAATTACCTTACTTTTAGGGCTTTAACTTGCCAGACGAACAAGTTCAACAACTGAAAGACGATTATCTTAGAAGCTTACGTATATTGGATGGGGTTTCCTATGCACTAATTGGAGTTGGAACCGCTCTAATGGTCATATGTGTACTTTATTTTATATTTAGAAAGTTCTGTAATAAATGAAAGCATATATAAGAGCATAAAAGTGTGATAATATTTTATCTATTACTTTTTTTAAATACTAATTGAAGTAGTTATTGAATCATCAATCATTAAATTAATTTTGGTTGTACCGACTTCACATTGAAACAAATTATGACCTGTAATCGTGACTTCACATTAAGCATAAGCGAGAAATAATTAAATATAGATAAATTAGATATAAAAATCAAAAGATAATTATCATGATGCGTGGAAATTAATCCTTTATATGCACATACATGCATATAATGTATGTACCCCAACAAGGGTAACGAGGTGAGGTGCGGTATTAGGGAAACGGATGTACCAAGAAATTTGAAACGAAAGAATTGTTGAATAAATCGGCAGACAAAATACTGGAAATTATTTTCGAGTTTCTGAAATGCCCTCCAGGGGGCGTAATTGCCATATTTTCGGAAATAAATGTCGATAACTCTAAAAAGGCTTAACGTATCTTAATAAACTTGGAGTCGTTAAAAAGGGGGTTTCCTAGACTATCAATTGAACTGTGAGTAAGGTGATTGTGTTTGCTTACCTTGCCGCCAGATGGCGTTTTCTGACATAATCGCAAAAAAATTACTGCAAAAAAATTAAATGCAATGATATCACTTTTTTGCGTCATTACATAGTCAATCAAGGGCCTAACAAGCCAGTGAGAACCGCATCTCAATATCTTTATCCTAACCTAAGATATGAATTAGAGAAATTTATACTAAAACAAAATTACATTTTGGGGAGCATTTCCACTTTAAGGTTTGTTATTAATGTCTAATTATTCCTAATTTACCAAATAAAATGCTAATTTATTATTTGGGATGCCAAACGATATTTTAAATCGAAATAAAATGTTGTTATTTATCTTTATTACTTTTTTCTGAAAACAAAATTATGAAAACTAGGTCATTACTTCCCGCTGAGGCTTCAAAGTGTTCAGTTCTCGCAGCAATCATTTTATATACACATGTACTTTTTGTCAATTACGGCCAGTTTAGTGAGCTTGTAATTAGTTTGTTTAATAATCAGTATAACAACGGTGTTCACCGGTGAAGGGCCGGCACGAAGCTAATAAGAAATACTGATAAATGAAATTGCAAGAAGGAAAACGCCAGAACCCAATGCAAATACATATATTACTAAAACGGCTGCTGCGACAACCCATCAAAAGAAGCTAACACTCAGCGGAGAGATCAGCATCAGCGTACGCAGAAGAAAATAATCTTAAAGGTATTTGGCCAAAAGAACATTTGTCTACGTAAATATCAGAGCTCGTAAAATAATTAAATTAAATTAACTACTGAAAATATAAATCTTGGAAAATTTTAAATAGTAAATAAGTTGCATTTTTGTTTAAATTTTATTCGCTTTGGAGCATTTAGTCCGTAAGGTTTTGCCGCCGTATTTCTCAATTTTGTTTATATGTATGTACCTATACCTAATACATATAAATATATCTGTCTTATTCAATATATTTGTTATTCAGTTACTTTTTGCATTTCTCATTTATTTAGTTGCATATAAATTTGTGTACATTGTGTTATTATTCATTATTAAAATACGAAAAGCTCCATTAACCGCAAGTAAGTACAGGTTTTCTTTATTATGTTAAGAGTCATTGCGGCTAGTCAGGGGAATCATTTTTATATTTCGGTATCGAGTAACGTCCGTCATCGTGGGTTCACGAGGGGATTTGTTCACATTCCGTGGCGCCCAACATTTTAAAGACATATTCGCACGAAATAATTGTAATGCATTGGCGACAATTTCAACCTTCTTTGGTCATTCACAAAAATAAATTACAATGCAAACACATTTTTTATATGTATATCCTACAATTTTTTTACAAAGATAGGGAGAGGGGTGTATACATCAGGTCAGTTTGGTCATTTCAAACTGTCACATTTAATTTATTGCTTGCTTTAAAATTTCTATTAATTTGAGAAGGTTAAGCTTCTTTCCTTTTTCTGCTACATGTAATATTTTTATGTTTTTATTATCTGTTGATGATTGATTTCGAGAAGATGTGTAGGAAATGTGGAGTCGTTATTTTTTAAACTGAATGGTCTAAAATGTTCTTTTAATCTATGTAATATTAAAACTTCTTCCTGTCTGACCGATGTATACACCTTTACACCGACTACATTGTAGCTGATATACACCAAATTTATCTAAGGAATTAATTCTATCTTTAGCATTAAATAAAACATTTGACAGTTTGATATTCGGTTTGAAAGCTACTGTTAAATGACTTCTAGAAAATATCATAGCTATGGATTCACTTATTTCTCCAAAATTAGGCAATGATCACATATTCTCTTCATTGGTTTTGGTTCTGTGCGGGATAAATTGATTTTATATTACAATAGTCAAAGTAACGGCTAAAACCATCGATTATTAGACGTATATGTATATGTTACACAATTAACATACAATTACATACAATACATTACAATAAATTGTACAATTTATGTTCAGCCACTAGCAAGTAATACAACGTCTAAATAATTCTTTATAACGAAAGATCATCTATTTCAGATAGTTCAGAATCGGCCCAGTTCATTATTCTTACAAATCGAATATTGTACATAAGGGTTATATTTACAGTTTTATGGCATTTTGAGCCAGCTTTAATATCCATCACTGTACACTGTTTATACATGCATATATAACATGTATGCATATGATATACATAATAATATAATATATGGCTACTGTGTAGAGGTATATGTGTAGATTATATCATAGTGTTGTTAATCATTCCACTGTATTTCAATGTTAATTAGTGTTTACAGGCTTTCAACATAAGCGGTACCTGTTTACATACATAAGCCTTCACATATGCCTATACTCCAACGTTTTATACGCCGTTAACTACTACAACATAAAATTAGACAGTTTTGCAATATTTAAGCCTTTAAGTCAGTATGATAACAGTAATATAGTTTCTTTATCTATTACAAATGGTGCCGTAGTAGGCTATGTTAGAACTGTAACCACTAAGAAATCTACTGTTATAGCATCGTACAATAATTGTGATATTACATTAACACAAGTTAATAAATATACATATAGAGTGATCTTCCAAATGAAGTCGGAGTTAAACTAAAAACTATAACTTATAGGTAGACAACATATTTGCAAATTTAATAAGTTAATCGATCACAAGCACAAACTATGCAAGTCACAACGACAAATGACATGTATAATATGATTCAGGTATTGTATGATTTTATTATAAATTGTGTTATGTTAGTGTTATAAACAATACTTTATTAGCAATACTTTATTATATCTCTACAATAACTTTAAACAGACACTTTACATGGACAATCTTTAACTACTGTCATGAGCATGTCATTAGTTTCTTTTCCCACTCCCCTCAATACCACACTACTACATCCCCCATTTTAAGTATTTCACTTATACATACTAATTTGTTTACATATACTACTATTACAATGTTTACACGTAATCCTTTAGCCAACTGGGTGGTTGACGTACTCGGAGCGGTCGCGGATCTTTGGCACTCATTCGACTCATTTTTTCCGCATTTGCAATTTCTGGAGATTCAACATTCGTTGTCTCTTCCGCATTACCCTCTGAGCTTACCCTAACATCATATGATTCAGCTGAACTAATTGGAGCTGCAGGTGAACTAATTGGAACTGAAGGTGAACTAATTGGAACTGAAAGTGAATCAGGATTTCTTATCTCTACGGTGGGTGAGGGGTTATTGCGTGAACAACAATCACCGTTTAGATACGGAGCTGGTATTAAGTGCCACCTATTACGTCTATATATACCTGAATCAGTTTGAACCCAGTACGATCTAGGCGATGAATCTAATTTAAGAATTTTCCCATATTTTCTCAAATCTATGATCCAAACACTAGTTCCTATATCTATTACTGGCAACTCTTTCCCCTTATGACGTTTATTATAATTTTCTATTTCTTTATTTTTCTGTTGGAAATTATGTTCTTGTGCAATAGCAACATCTGATGTCGTAATTCTACTTTCCAAATTTGCTGGTAATTGAGGTACTAAAGATTTGGCTTTACGGCCTAACATTAGTTCTGCAGGTGTAAATCCTATTTCCAGAGGGGTATTTCTATAACTAAGGAGTGCTAAATCTATTTTACCTTTATTCTTTTTTATTAAGTTTTTTGCAACTTTCACAGCTGCTTCTGCTGCACCGTTAGATTGGCTATAATAAGGAGAGCTTGTAATGTGTATAAAATTGTATTCTTTACTGAATTTTAAAAATTTACTTTGAAATTGAGGACCGTTGTCTGATCTTAATATATCACATATACCAAACCTAGAAAAGGTTTCTTTAACTTTATCTATAATTGCTTCCTCCGACATTGACTGAAGTTCGAAAATTTCGAAATATCGCGAGAAATAATCCACAATTATTAAGTACCATTTACCGTGACATTTAAAAAGGTCTACACCTACCTTTTCCATTGGACGAGTCGGTAATTCATCTTTACAAAATGTTTCTTTTGTATTACTTCTTTCCTCTATACAATTAGGGCAATTTTTTACAAGATTTTCTAGCTGAGTGCTCAATCCTAACCACCATACTGAAGTTTGAGCACGACGCCTACACTTACTAATACCCTGATGACCTAAATGCAAAAATTCAATAACTTCCTTTTGCAGATTTGCTGGCACAATGATCCTGCTGTTTTTTAGCAATAAATCATTATACTCCGAAATCTCAAATCTGTACTGATAATAGCTAGCTAATTCTGGTGGTATTTTACTACGTTCTGGCCAACCATTTCGAGTATATTCAAGCAGTTTTCTACAAATCATATCGTTTTTCTGATTTTCTTTGATTTTCTCTAAATATACATCTTTTACAGGTACATTAGCTACAATAGACCTAACATATGCTTGAACCTCGTCAGTTAGCTCATCATAAGTTTCTTTGTTTTGTAAGGGACTGCGAGAAAGTGCGTCCGCAATTACAAGCTTTTTCCCCGGTGTATAAATAACTGAATATTCGTAACGCATAAGTCTAATTCGGAATCTTTGTAGCCTAGGAGTTAAACAATCTAAGCTTTTTGTTTGCAAAATCTGTAAGAGTGGTTTATGATCCGTTTCCAAAATAATGTTTAAACCCGTTATATAATCAGAAAACTTTTCCGCGGCCCAGGTTAAGCCTAAAGCTTCTCTTTCAATTTGAGCGTAATTACGTTCTGTTTGAGTTAAAGTTCGTGAAATGTATGCAACAACTTCACGATTTCCTTGATTATCCTCTTGCATTAAACATGATCCAATCCCGTAGCTTGACGCGTCGCTACTAATAATTATTTGTTTTGAAGGATCATAATAAGCCAGAGCTGGGTTAGAACACAGTATTTCTTTAAATTTGTTGAAAGCTTCTTCTTGAAAAGAAGTCCATAAAAACGGTACATTATTTTTTAATAGAGAATTCAATGGTTCTAACAATTGTGACTTATTTTCTACAAATTTTCCCACAAAATTTACAGAACCTAAAAACCGTAAAAGTTCATCTTTATTTTCCGGTCTCGGAAATTTAATTATCGCTTCTACACGATCCGGATCGATAAAAATACCTTCGTTTGTCAACAAATGCCCTAAATATTTTACTTGAGTGACACCGAACACGCTTTTATTCTTATTGATCGTAATACCTTCAGATTCGAGTTTTGTCAAAACAGTTCTCAAAGTTTTATCGTGTTCTTCCTTTGTGTCTGCAAATATCAAGATATCGTCTATATGAAAAACTACATTTGGAATGTCGCTCAGTATTTGAGAAAACTTACTAACAAAATATTCTGGTGCACACGAGATTCCAAACGGTAGTCTTTTAAATATAAATCTCCCAAACGGACAAATAAAACAGGTTAAGTGTTGACTACTTTCCGCTAGTTTAATCTGATAGAACCCCTTATTTGCATCGATTTTAGAAAAATATTTTGCTTTTTTCAATCTCCCAAAAGTATTTTCTATTTTCGATATGGGAAAATATGGTCGAATAACTGATTTATTGAGTTGAGTATAATCAATGCATAATCTTATTTCGTCTCCTTTGGGTACAACTACAATTGGCGATACCCATTCTGTCGTATCGTACACCGGCTCGATTATTCCTACCTCAACTAATCGCTTGATTTCTTTTTCTAGTTTAGGCAACAGAGGTATAGGGACAGGTCTTGGAGTTTTTTGAGCGAAAGGAATGGCATCAGGTTTAAGTTTGATTTCTACTTCCCCTTTAAATTCCCCTATTCCCTTGAGTAATTTTGGAAATTCGGATTTAATATCTAGCATCTGAATCATATGATTTTGTTTTACGAGTTTAACATTTTCACCGAGACGAATAAATTCCCATTGAGTGCTAGTGTTGCGACTTAACACCGCCTTTTTGAGATCGCTAACAATAAAGAGTTTAGCAGGCTTAGTATTATCGTCATACCTTAAATGAACTGCCAAAGTTCCAACCACGGTTAAATTATTTCCATCCGGTCCGGTTACATTCCCCTTAGTAGAGTTTATTTTATGTATCCACGCTTTAGGTACCATGTTATGCGGAATACAATCTACATCGGCCCCCGTATCGAGCATGAAGTTAATTTCTTTCTTAAATTCAACCACCCTCATTGACACAAACCAGGACTCACCGCTTTGTTCAATGTTACCTACAGAAACATTACCTATAGAAAGAGTATTAACATTATTTATGTTTCCTATAAAAAATAATTCATTATTATCACTATTATTCGAATCATGATTTGTTTCAAAACTTAGCTGCGCGACGTTTTGAGATGATTTCCGACAACACTTCTTGAAGTGACCTTTATTTTTACATCCATGGCATACTGCGTTGCGTGCTGGGCATTGATTCCTTTGATGAACATCGTTTCCACAATATTGACATTTTTTTGAACTAGTTACACGATCACTTCCTTTGGATGCTGCTGTTGTTACTTTCCCTGTTGTTGCGTTGGTGAATTGGTTGGAATGATTCACCGGTCCATTTCGTTTAGGTGTAGTATTTATGGCTCGACGAAGAACGTGTACATTCGCCTGGTCGGTTTGTCTGATAATACGATTCTGTTTTTGTTGAATTTCCGCTTGACGTGCAGTGTCAATAGATTCTTTTAATGTGAGTGTGTTCTTTAGTTGCATCGTTTCCGAAACTTTCTGATCCAGCATTCCTACTACTATACGATCGCGAATAAGTTCATCTCGGAGTGTTCCAAATTCACAGGTTTCTGCCAGCGAATGCAGATCGGTGATAAAATCGTCGATACTTTCACCCGGTTTTTGAGTTCTTGAATTAAATTTAAATCTTTCAAATATTACCTTCTTTTGCGGTTTGAAATAATTTGAGAAATATGTCATCGCTTCCTTGAGTGTAGTAGGAGCAGTATCAAATTGATTTAATATTTCTTCAGCCTTCTCTCCCATTAGATAGATGAACAGATCTAATTTTTGTTGTTCGGTGTTTGACGAACTACCGGAAGCTGATATATATCGTTCGAACCTTTTCTTCCACTGCGCCCATGTCTCCGGTCTTGCAAAATTAAATTGTTCGGGAGGATTAATACTAATATGAGTTTGAGTTGTAACTAAGCCCGTATTGTCTCCCGGCATCGTGTTTTTTTTTTTTTTTTTTTTTTTTTTTTTTTTTTAGGTTAGTTTTAGTTGTGTCACAATTTTACCGACGAATCTCTAGTTTCTTCCTTTACGAGTGATTTACCGCTGCCACCATGTTATGTTAGTGTTATAAACAATACTTTATTAGCAATACTTTATTATATCTCTACAATAACTTTAAACAGACACTTTACATGGACAATCTTTAACTACTGTCATGAGCATGTCATTAGTTTCTTTTCCCACTCCCCTCAATACCTACTTACACAACAAATTGCATTGCCTATATTTGCTTTACGGTAAAAAAAAATTAAAGAAGAAGAAAGAAAAGTGAACAAAAATAGAAAAAAAGTTGAATATAAATATAGTAAATGAAAAATTTTAAACAAAGAAACAAATAAATATATAAAACACTACTTCCATAGTGTCGGTGAAAACTCTCTGAGAGCCTCAAAATTTAGTAGTTATGGCCAATTTTAGACATTAAATTGGCTTTTCGAAATCTGGACTCAACGATCATTGAGTTGCCCTCAGTTTTGGATGATGATTTACACCATGTTATGTGAGTTAGTTAGTGCGCATGCCAATAAGAGTAGTGTATAAGATGTTAGTATCAGAGATAAATGTATAACCATCTTATGCTTGTTAATAAATAATTAGAACCATATTAAACCCTCTCATTTATAAATCAGATCACGCCGTAACATGGCGCAGTCATAAAGCGAAAGTAAAGTGTAATTAGTAAAAGTGAGAAGATTGAAGAAAAAATGGAGTTCTTAACCCAACCAGAGGAAATGCAAACGGCGGGTGATTTGGCTATAAATTGGAAAAAGGTTTAAAAGTACTTTGAAACATATGTACATATATAGTAGCAACAGGCTGTGCGAATAAAATTTAAGAAGTACGAGCACAGCAATTTTAATTCATTGCATAGGAGATGAAGCAAGAAAAATATTACTAACGCTAGAGATAACTGAAGAAGAAAAGAAAGATCCCGCGATAATAATAAAGAAGTTTGCCATATATTCTATACCGCGAACTAATGCAACTGTTGAAAGACATAGATGTAACTCAAGAATTCAATAAGGCGGCGAAAATTTCGAAGGATTTTTAGGAGATTTACGTAAAATAGCAAACAACTGCGAGTTTGGAACTATGAAGGACGATTTGATTAAAAATCGAATTGTGTGTGGTATGAAAAATACGAGAACGAAGGTCAGGCTTTTACGAGAAGCAGAATTAGATTTAGAGAAAGTAATTAAAATATGTAGAGCTGCTGAAGAGACGGAAACGCACATCAAGAAATTACAAGATCAAACAAAAAATATACAAGCAGGCGAAATACGGAAAACAACCGTTGCAGGTGGCGTAAAATTCAAATATCGCACAATGAACGTAGAAAGTAAGTCACATAGGATGGGCAGAGGAACAAGGAAAGAATACAGGAGTACTAAGCAGACACGTGATTGGGCCCAGCAAGCAACTCGGAAATTGATGAATGTGACAGATGTGGTAAACGTCATCTACATGACCAATGCTTTGGTAAAGCTAAAAGTTGTAAAATATGTAATAAATTGAACCATTTTGCAGTAAAATGTAGAAGTAAGACTTTACACATAGTTAATAAAATTGATGAGATAGGAAATGATGACAAATGTTATGTTTTGGGTAATATTAAAGATAATTATTTAAAAAGTGATGATTGGGTCCAAACAATAGAATTTCCATCTAACAATAAACAGCTGGATTTTAAATTAGATACAGGGGCTCAAATTAACGTAATTCCCTTTCACATATTTAAACAACTAACCAACTTAAGTAACTAATTAGGAGGGAACAAAATTAAATGTTATAGCCGTATGTGAACTAGATATAAAATGTAATCATAAATTATATAAGAGGGTTGAATTTATAATTACAGAAACTGGCACTGATTCTGTACCTATATTAGGCATCAAAACAATTAGATTTTTTCAGTTATTGCTACACAATGTAAATGTAAGTTATTTAAATAGTTATTGTAAGCGAATTTTAGATGAAAATGTTGATTTGTTTGATGGGGTGGGTAAAATAAAAGCAGTGGCGTGCGATTTTAAGTTAAAATCAGATTACCAACCTGTAGTGGTGCCCAGTAGAAAAATACCGTTTCAGTTAATGAACAATTTAGAGAAAGAATTGAATAAAATGGTGAAGGAAGGAATTGTTGCGAAAGTAGTGACACCCACTGAATTTGTAAACCCAATTGAATTGGTGAAGAAACCGAATAATGAGATACGTATATGTCTCGATCCTCAAAATTTCAATCAGGCACTTATGAGGGAACATTTTGAATTACTACTACTTTCGACGATTTAACCAGTAATTTAGCAGGTGCAAAGTTTTGTTCCGTGTTAGATGCTAAAAGGGTTCTGGCAGATTGGACTGACAAAGAAAGCTCCCGATTTTCCAGGCCTTTCGGTCGATTTAAATTTTTAAGATTACCATATGGGATTTGTAATGCTCCAGAAATATTTCATAGGACGTTTACGGGTGTTTTCAAAGGAATTCAAGGTATCAAAATTTATATTGATGATTTGATTGTATATGCTAAAACTGAAGAGGAGTATGATAAATTATTAGGACAGATTCTAGAGAGAGCTCGTGCGTATGGTGTTCGGTTTAATAAAGATAAAAGTAAATTTAAATTAAATGAGGTAAAATATGTAGGCCATATTATCTGTAACGAAGGTATAAAAATTGACGATAGTAAAGTTGAAGCGATTGAGCAAATACAAACGCCAAAGAATAGCAAAGAATTATGTAACTAGGTTTTTAGGAATGGTTACCTATGTTGGAAAATTTATACCAAAATTATCAGAAAAAACTGCAAATTTGCGGCAATTAATTAAAAAGGATGTTATTTTCAAATGGTTATCAGTGCATGAAACCGAATTCCAAAATTTGAAACATGTTTTAAGCAATAGACCTCTTCTGCAATTTTATAATGAAACATTGCCATTAATATTGTCCGTAGATAGTAGCAAAAACGGGTTGGCAGCAGTGCTTCTACAAAATGGTGCACCGATAGCTTATACATCAAGGGCGTTCACTAAAACACAAGAGAATTATGCACAACTCGAGAAGGAAACACTTGCACTTGTGTTTGGAGGTGGAGAGTAACCATTTACCGTTGGAATCAATTTTTAAAATTAGCTAAGTGTCTACTAAGAATTCAAAGATTAAGGATTACATTACAAAACTACAGTTTTGCAGACGCATTATCTCGAGCAAGTTATAACAATGACGAATTCAAGTTCAACGGGTCGATGGCCGCAGTGGTAAGGCGGCTGACTATTGTCGTGAGAGGACGATAGGTGCCGGGGTTCAATTCTCTGGAGGGACGGTGACATTTTTTCAGAGAGTTTAATCCCGGATCGACTTGCCATTCGCTGTTGGGAGCAAAGTGATTAACAGCGCGGCATCATAAAAGGCGATATGATGCTGTCACAAAGCCATTTAAACACAACTTACACACACTAAAACAAGAGTTGCAGTGATAGCCAGACAAGTAATACAGCTTACGGATTAAGCACCCACCACACATTAAAAAAAAAAAAAAAAAAAAAAAGTTGATTGAGGTAAACACCGAAGCTCAAGTAAGTTTTATAAATTACGTAAATATATCTCCGCGACAATTTGACAGAGTTATACAAGAAACACAAAATGACCCGGTATTAGTAGAATTAAGAAAAGTGATTAGAGAAAGTTGGGCACAAAATAAACGTATTTTAAATAAT
Organism: Holotrichia oblita; assembly: GCA_023690525.1. Classification (NCBI taxonomy): domain Eukaryota; kingdom Metazoa; phylum Arthropoda; class Insecta; order Coleoptera; family Scarabaeidae; genus Holotrichia; species Holotrichia oblita. The sequence continues at coordinate 148,466,308 of CM043015.1, read as the reverse complement.
ATGGAGAAGCCTTATTGGAAGTTTAGGTCTGAACTAACGCAAATGCGAGGTACAATCTTTAAGACTGATCAAATAGTAATAAGTACCTAAAAGCATGCGGCAGGAAATAGTTAACAGATTACATTGCAATGACATGGGTATTAACAAGACGCTAATAAAAGCTAAGGAATTAGTATTTTGGCCATTTATGACAAAACAAATTACGGATGTTGTTAGAAATTGTTCAGCGTGCCTGACCTACCAGAAATCACAACAAAAACAGCCTATGACAGTTAAAGACTTAGCTACAAGACCGTGGCAAATTGTTGCCGCAGACTTATAGTAGACATATATTCGAAATATCCAGAAATTTATAATTTAGAACATTGTACCCAAAGTCATATAGTGATACAATATTTCAAAAGTAACTTTTTTCCGACACGGTAAGCCTGATATACTTTATACCGACAATGGTCCACAGTTTATTAACGTTAATTTCCAAAGATTCCTAAGTGAGTGGCAAATCCAGCATCGTACATCCTCGCCAAGGTATCCTCAATCCAATGGTTTTGTAGAAACACATGTACAAACCATAGAAAAACATGCTACGTAAAACACTTTACGATAAAAAGGATATGTATTGGTCTTTACAAGAATATAGGAGTACACCGATTTCTAAAAATATAGATACTATCGCTAGCAGAACTTCTTTGTCCGAAAAATTAAAGACCACGTGATTATAAATGAAGAGTTATTACAACCAAAAAACGTGGACAAAAAGTACCAAGAAATTCTGAAGACTGAAATTAAGAAACAACAACGACATTATAACAAAGAAACAAAAGAATTGCAAAACGGGTCGATGGCCGAAGTGGTTAGGCGGCTGACTATTGTTGTGAGAGAACGATAGGTGCCGGGGTTCAATTCTCTGGAGGGACGGTGACATTTTTTCAGAGAGTTTAATCCCGGAACTTGCCATTCGCTGTTGGGAGCAAAGTGATTAACAGCGCGGCATCATAAAAAAGATCAACTTACACACACTAAAACTACACCGCAAGAGTTGCAGAGACAAGTAATACAAGTGGTAATGCAAAAGGAAGATAAACGGTGGGAACCTGGGACAGTAGTACGAAAAAGCGAAAATGGGCCCAGATCTTACGATATTATGTTAGATCGTAACCAACATGTATGGAATAGAAATCGTAAGTTTCTGAGAAGAATTGAAGGAGCAAAGTTCACAGATTTTAACGATGAAATATTTGATCAAGCATTTGAAGATATAATTGATGCTAATGTAAAAGAGACAAAAGAAAGTACAGCAAGCAGTAAAATAGTGAGTCCCACAAATGAAGTAACAGAAACGTCAAATACAAATAATACAGATAAAATCAATGAAACGAGTAAGAAAACGAATAAGTGGAAGAATAGTAAGAAAACCAAAATACCTACGTAATTATTGTACTTAGTATAACTTGAAGTAAGTTAGCCCTTAAGTTTAATCTTAAAGATTAACTGTAAGTGAAGAAGGGAGACATGTGAGTTAGTTAGTGCGCATGCCAATAAAAGTAGTGTGTAAGATGTTAGTATTAGAGATGTATGTATAACCATGTTGTGCTTGTTAATAAATAATTAGAACCATCTTAATCGCTCTCATTTATAAATCAGATCACACCGTAACACACCATACTCAATATTTTCATTTATTTAGTTGCATATGCATATACATTTGTGTTCATTGTTATTATTCATTATTAAAATACGAAAACATCCATTAACCGTACGTCCTAGGAATGTATAAAGAAAAATGTGCAAGAATTTGTAAAGTAAGTATAGGTTTCCTTTATTATGTTAAAAGTCATTGCGGACGACATTTTGCTAGTCGGGGGAATCATTTTTATATTTCGGTATATTAGAGTAACGTCCGTCATCGTGGGTTCACGAGGGGATTTGTTCACATACCGTGGCGCCCAACATTTTAAACACATGTTCGCACGAAATAATCGTAATGCATTGGCGACAAAATCTTCGAAATCTGGACTCAACGATCATTGAGTTGCCCTCAGTTTTGGATGATGATTTACACCATACTCAATATTGTACATAATGAACCTGTGTGATCAGTCCTCAACATTATAGAAGTAGTAATTCCCACATTAAGATAATTTCGCAATAATTTACTTGTTTCTACAATGGCTGAAAGGAGTACAATCAAAGTAAAGAACTTTACTAACCATCTACTCTGTCAGAAAGACCATGGCACTAGACCTAGAAATATATTTCTTCCTTATCGACATTATTCGATGAAATATCAATAAAACACGCAATTGTAAGAATAAATAATAAGATAAAAAAAGTTTAGAAATATTGATGGTTAAAGTGTAATACCTTATTTCCACAAATAGGTTGCATGATGACTTATTTACGTCAATCCTAATTGAAAATCATAAAAATGTTCTTTGCGTGCAAGTATACAACTTTGGTACTTAACTTTCTTACTTAGAAGAATGGACGAGAAAGGATTTCGTAAAGTTTCGTTTCGTATTGAATGCACATTATGAAAAATGTAATAAATAAAATAATCGGATTAATTAAACTACTTAAATTACACTTTGCATTTTTTATTTAAATTCCTTCAATAGCATGAATAATGTTATTACATAGTCACTGTGTAAGTAGATGAAATATTAACATTTTCACCATGTTGCAATCATATCTTTTTAGATAGGTGTATGTATCACCAAACGAAAGGTATGAAACGGTACGTCACCAGGAATTAAAACATAAAGCACCGGATTTATTTCGGTTTGATAGATATTCCACAGGTTTAGCTAATCACGAAAATTGATAAAACAGTTAAATTCATCAAATCAGTTTAGTAAATGTCGTCAAAATGTGTAAGTGCATTGTAGTGTCTACGATATTTGCTTTATTAGGCATAGCAATACTGGTTCTGGGATTTGTATTAGGCTTCGCAGTATTTGATATTTTAATAGATGATCATATTATCGCAGTAAGTACAGATATAATACAGCGTGCACTATATCTGTCAAGTTGACCACTATAAGATAAAATAAAGGATACATTCGTTTGAAAGCATATATTACAGTACAAAAAATACTTTAGTTTACTCACCTAAATACGATGTTAAAAACACTTCTTACGAAAACAAGTTATACTTAATTTACATTGCATATAAAATTCGATATACATTCATATCTACAATATAAACTACAATAATGCGTTAAATATTAAGTTCTAGCAATGGCAGTAGATAACGCAAGCAGAATTTCAATTCTAACATCATATCAAGGCTTTTTATTTCCTTTACACCGCAGTAGCAAATATCTAGTTATCTGAGTGTTAGTAAACATACACATCCAAATATAAAAAATCGTTTTTTCTCTTTTGTTCTCTCTAAATTTCGTGCTGCCATGTAAATTTATGAACAAGTTTATCCTAGTCATAATGATATGCCATACTAACAAATACCGTGAGAATCAATGTATTTCGCAGTAGGCTTTTAAATATCAAAAGCTTAACAGGTTTAATTAAAATACATTCTATTTTTCCAATTTCCTAATTGAAATATAACGCATACAGCACAAAACCACCAGTATTCTACAAAATATGATTTAGACCTAGGTATTATTATTACATCCTAAGCTCGTAATCATTTTCGGTAATCCTGTGTTGTCTCGCTAAATATAAACAATTTGTCATCTTTTTTACGAATAATTCTGATAATACACTCTTATTACTACGCACATTTTCAGGTATAAAGGCCGTAAATAACTACTGAAAATATTATTAATTTTCAACTAAATAATATTACAGATATATACAAATATACTTAACACAAAAATAAATAATAAGTAATTTATTGTTAAGGATATGACGACGGTAACAATTAAAATGGCGTATTAGTATTAAAGATATAATAGCAGAAAAAACTGATTACTTTTCAATATACAGCGTGTCGCATTTAACATAAAGACGCCCACTTATGTTGGTTACTTGAATGAATACAAGCTTGAATTTGTGCATAATCTTAGAGATTAAAGAGTTAAATTTTATGCGGTACTCAACAAAATATAAATTTTGAGCTCAGCTTACTACGACGTCGCAAACAGGACCATTTATCGACGTATTATTTCGCGTTGAAGATATGAGAAAAAGTTATTGGAGAAGTTGTTTAGCGTTTAATTTAAAAGACTATGATAAAATTCACACCTATACTCCTATAAATAAGCACATGTCTTCATGTTGAATGAGATATAGTGTACGACAAAAATGTAGAATATCATATAGAAATACGCTACTGTAAGTGTAAGTTAATTATAAAAACATTTTTTTATTTTATTTATTTACATTTATCTTTAAAATTAACAATTATCACGGATAATACTGCTTCTACTAAAGTCTGTCCATACCTCAAGGAATAGTTAATTACTGTAAAGCTCAGAACATGCAGCATTGTCGTACAACAGTAACAGGTCTTTCAAGTGTCAGAAGCTGATTTCAATGAAATTTAGAGGCTAAGTATATGTACAGTTTATGTACAAGTCTATGTAAAAACCGATTTTCCTGTGCAGCCCAAATAGCATTTAAGAGACCTTGTATACAGATCAATAGTGTGTTTTTTTGCATATTTAGAAACTAAAACAGAAATAAAAATTTCAAAAACTATATGTACTTTTATTGCAAAGGGAATATGCTTTGACATATAAATTACATTTACACCTGCTTCCCACGAAAGCCCTTACATAATTTTATAAAACCTACAAAATTAAAAAGACAGCTTGAATTCTATTCTCAAAATGAACATCGTCTGGATTCAAAGAAATGTTTTAAACGGATTAAATTTGTCTGTAAACTATGTATCCCAGATAGCATGTAACGTTTGTAAAACGTTTTAAAAAGGTTTCCTAAGCGTTAGCAAAAACGTTTATATAACGTTTAGGAAACGTCTTAATGTCAGAAAAATAAAACGTTATAATTTAACGTTCCATAAACGTTCTGTAAACGTTACACGAGAAACATTTTATTAACGTTGGAAAATGCAAAAATATTTTTATAAAGGAACACAATACATTAAATTTTGACGCCACTTAAGTGCCATAGCTTAGGTTCTGATAACGATGAAACTACAACAGTGTGCAACATATCCGAATTAAATGAATAGCAGTAAAGTAAAGAATATGATGTAAATTCGTAGTTCATCAAAAAAATAGGAAGGTAAATAAACAGTTATACCTAAGCTAATTTTCTAATTTCTAAACTCCGTATCATTATTCATTATCTATTACAAAGTTGTGCTACACGTTATATTTTCACCGTCAAAGTAACCAAATATAACGACATCTCTTTAACGTTACATTAACATTTCGTGAGTAACGTTTAGGCGACGTTATTTTAACGTTTATAAACGTTGAACGTTGGAAGTAACGTTTATTTAAACTTTTAAAAACGTTTTCGTGCTACCTGGGCATCATTCACCAAAATATCCATTCTTAAAATAAAGGTACACATTTAAATAACACTTTATTATATCAGTAGTAAAACAAAAAAATTGTTTTGCATTTTTCTCCGAGAATTGGATCCCGAGCGATCTACCGAAGCGAATTGATTAAAAGCGCGTCTTTATAAATGGCGAAATAATACTGTCACAAAGCCATTGAACGCAATAACACATACTCAAAGTACACTATAAGAGTTGGAGTGATAATCAAAAAAGTAATACAGCTTAAGAAGTCGCGCACCCACCACAGATAAAAAAAATAATTCTATGTAGTATGTGATCCCAGGCGCACGTTTCTTTTTCTCTATACTTTCCTTATCCATCTCTCTATTTTCACGTTTCAATTCTTCCTCAGATTCTCCAAATCCCTTTTGAATATCATTCTCGCTTTTTAAATCAGCACTAATATTTTACTTTGAACAACCTGATACTACATGGTGACGATTAATTACATCTTTATTGAGGCATTTTAAACATTTGTTCTTTTTTGTTCTAGTAATGCCAATTTTTTTCGATTGATCTTCTGTGGTGTTAAAAAAAGCTAGCAAAGGCAGAATCAATTTCGACTTATACTTCTTTCTCAAATCTTTTGTTTGGCAACTTCTTTAAAACCTCATTGGGCTTCAAGCGAATAATTCCGTCAACCTGAAATCTTCGATGGTTTTTGGACAATTTGATTCTAATTTTTTAGAAGAAATCTTAGAAATACGAATTTTTCTAATTATTTGATTGTGCGTTTTCACTCTAAGACAATGTTTCTCACTGTACTTCTTTCACTGGCCGCAAAAAAACCAATATCCGAGTGTTGTGTTAGCTGAGTGGAATTTGAGGTTAGAAACACAAATTATATGATATAATAGTTGTCTGGCATATTCTTAACGCATTTATATTTAAATGCGATGAAAGTTTATCACTGATTATAACGTTTGGCTTGTCGGTTTTATGTGCCCAAGAGAGTACTACTATTTTCAAAAACTGTTTTCTAATATTGATGCATCGAACCAGCCAAACTTGGTGTGGTTATAAATTCTAACCACCTATCATACAATCTCTTTGCTTTGTACACTACCTATATTGGTAACATTTCTTAAATTTTTGTCGCGGTTAGCATAACTAATATACCACTTTTAGAAAAACTCATATGCCTTACTGAATACTTTATGCCTCTAGAAAATATACATTTTGTCGAATCATCGAGTCATCGCTCAAATTGGTCAGTTTATTAACATTCCAAAATAATTTATATTTGTCCATTAGTTTTAAAGCACGACTACATCATATTTACTATTTTGGAAATATCTGTGTCAGATGTTTGCGTTTCAAAAATTTGGTAATTCATTCCACCCTGGATCTATTATGTAGGATAGATTTAAGTTTTACGTCGCTTTTGTTGAAACAAATTTGAGCATCTTCGTCAAGTCGATCATATTCCGCGCCGACTTCTCTGGAGAACCTTTACACACATCATTTACTGCTTCCGTAATTTCTCAATAGTATACACTCTATAATGTTTACCGAACTGTAATAGATAAGAAGTTGTATATGTCGTATATATACATACCTATTTAATAAATACCCCACATAATACATAAAAGCTATTTTTCTGTACCTCATTCTAATCACAACATACAAAAATATTTTTGGTAAAATATGTAGTGTAAATTGTAACTTCTCAACTCCACAGCTCACAGAGTACAAAAACATTGAAATTTTGACAAAATTTTGAAATCATTTTTTGTTAATTTATATTTACAATCTAGACTGCTACATTCTAGACTGCTTTCAATTAACTGACCACTTCATTCTGATATTCCGTTTCTATTGGTTATTTCGTTGGCTGGCTAGTGTCTGTAGTGAATTTTTATTTTCGAACAGTCTCTTAGGCCTTGCCGTCACAGAATACAGTATGATGAATTTACGGTATTTGATAGGATAATTTCACCTTTAAGCCAAGGTTTCAACTTTCAAACACACAACATTAAGAGTGAGGAAAATAAATCACGTGAAAAGATGATTTGCAAATAACAGATGGAAACCATGCTGACTTGCAAAATTTTCGATACTTCGATCCATATTAATGAATGCTAAAAGTATTATGTTTCACTACGTTTCGTTATTACCTAAGTCTATCCTCGACACAACTCTAATTAACTAATTAAACTAATTAAATTATCTTTCAATTCCTGAAATATTTCCACTTGTAGGTCAATTATTAACAAAAGCTTTATCTCAATCGAAAATGTTAACTGTATTTAGAATATTTTTTTTCCAAAATAGATCAGAAATTTTGTGAAAAAAAATCATAGAATTATCAAAAAAAAATGAAAAGTATCTATGTACATGTTCAATTTAATGTAAATTTTATTTAAAAAATTGGTAATTCAGGATAATAATTTACGCGCTATTCACAAATTATTACTCAGCATTATGTACATAAAGACCATATAAACATTTGATAATGGATTATTTTGCAAACTGCATTATTATGAAAAGCATTTGATTTATGCATTTTTTACAGACCTCAAGGTTAGAAGTTGGATCAGAACAATACAATCGTTGGAGAGAACCTGAACCTAACAGTTTTAAAGTATATTTCTTTAACATAACGAATCCACAAGAAATCACAAATGGAGAGCATCCTAGTGTTCAGCAAGCAGGACCTTACGTTTATAGGTAAAATCTAAACTCGAATACAATACAACCGAAAGTATGTAAGGTTTGACGATTCATTCATTCATTCTCCTATATATGTATATAATTTTTTACCTAGAAATATTTCTATATTACTGATACATCTATTTCTTGCAGACAATATCGTAATAGATCAAACGTAAATTATAACGAAGACTCTCTTAGTTATACAAGATTCAACAACTTTGAGTTTGATTCTGTAGCTTCTGGAACTTTTACACCTGACGATAACATTATAGTACTCAATGTACCATTACAAGTGAGTTTTATTAACTATATGTGTTTTGAAAGTGTATTACAAAAACAACGACCATTTTTTTTACTACCACGATATACTAATCTGCTCTTCTCTACTAGAATAGGTAATAACCATCAATAACAACTAATCTGATGTGATTAATTCTATGCTAAGATGCATTAAAAAAGAAAATGAAAAAAGGAGATAACAGAAAAGTTATTTTCGGTGGAACATTTTTTAATTAAGTTAGGTGTTTATCACTATCGTTATTGTTGTTAAAACTTGTGACTGCTAATAATACCCTAGACACTATTTCCATCGACAGATGAATCTTATCTAACTAGTCAACTATTTGTATTTCGGTGTTAAACATTTTGTAACTTTGATGTCTAAACTAGATACACTTTCTAGAATATGCTGTTGCTTGCTCAGGCAACATACATATGTAAGTGAAATAGTATGGCAACTCAATGCTTAAGGTTACGCGGTCAGTGATGGGGAATAGCGCAAAATTCTCTCCATATACGGCAACGGTATTTTTTTTAATTTCCATGCAAAAATACTTAAAAGGTACCAAAATTATTGATAAAAGAAAATTACTATAGCAGGTAATCGTGATGATGATACAAAAAAAACTTTTTCAGTTTCGATACAAATCTGAACTTCGAGATTTTTTTCTTGTATTTTTCTTACTTTTTCCAAATTAGAAATATGTGGGTAGCTGACAACAAGATGACAGTTGCTACCGTAATTTCCTTTTATCAGTTATTTTTCTAATTTTTAAAAAATCTTGCATCGAAATTAAAAAAACCATTGCTGTATATGGAGAGAATTTTAAGGTACTCCCCAAAGGCCATAAAGCCTTAAACTATTTGACAGGTTTGCCACACCTACTGTACGGTCGATAGCAACACAGGAAACAAATTTAAAACGTCAGCAAACTGTATTTTGTATTATTGGAAAATTAATTTATCCTTTATTCATTGATATAGTTCCATTCCAGGAATAAAAGATCAAAAATATAAGACAAAAACTGATGATGATAAAAAAGATAGAACATCACTTCAAATGAACTCCTTTTAATTTGATAATTTCATTAAATAACTCACATTTTATATGTATACTTACTCCCTGATATCTTCTCTACATCAATGGTATGTACAGTTCTGTTTTAATACAGAGAGCTTCTGCTGCGATAAGGCTGGACCTTCAGGTTAGCTTTCTTTGAAGTGACTTACGTCTGACCACAGGATTCTCAATCGGTGTAGCCGTGAGTCCTCATCAGGCGCAAATCATGGTAGCCACTTGGAGCCCGCATCCAAGATACGGCTTGTGGCGACGCGAGGTGGTGACTTGTCGGAGTCTAGCTCCCCAAGATGCCGAACCAACGGGTTCTCTGACCGTGCAACGCTTACAAGAGTACTTCTGGCTAGCGCCATCGCATATTTGCTCAATCTAAGGTCGCTCTCTCACGGGTCGATGTAACATCGGTACGGTATACCGTTGGCATGCTGAGGCAATGTCGAGCACATATATTTTAATTGGTACCAGCACACGAGTCGGCGCAATGCGGTTACAACTCCGTATGTTATCGGCATGCTGCGCGTCGGCATATTTTCAATCGGGTAGCATACGGTACTGCATGTATTTTGTGAGAAAGTGAACATTAGAATCCTCTCTGCAGGACTAACACATTCTCTCATATTAGTATTTTGTTTCCTAACAACTTCACTGACAAGCTGCTGTTCTTGGAATGTATTCTTTGACATTCTATACATGGACTGAAATTTATCGTCATCTATGGTTATTTCCTGTGCGGCAACGAACAATCTGCAATTAATATTCCTTTCTGTATGTATGGGTGCACCCAGTACCTCCGCCTTTTTCGCTTTTGCAATTTTACGTAGATGTACAGAATCATATCTTCTTATTCTCTGGACGATGACATACTCTCAAGTGTCGTGCCGTGTGAGAATATACGCAACGTTGCTGCGGTGCAACAATTGCTGCACGGTTATCGTATCGATGTTGCACCGACCCGTGAGAGAGCGGCCTAAAGATACTTAGATCGCGCTGTACCTGAGCGTTGTTCATGAAGGAGGGAGTTGCGAGAATAGTTCGCAGCACCATGTTTTGAAGAACGTCAAGCCTCGTAATTTGCAATTTGGCAGCGCTGGACCAGATCAAGACACTGTGTATCAAAATCGGCAGGAGAAAGACCGTGTAGATTTGCAGTTTTAAACGTAGACTCAAAGAACTTTTTCAGGGGAGTTCTGTTTTAATATACGTAATTCTAGAATTTCAAAAATATTTTACGGAAAGACGAGTATATAACACATAAGTACAAAATCATAATCCAATATAAAGTATTACATTACAAATCTTTAAAAGTATATTTGTACATACAATATAACTTATTCAACATAACTTGCCTTACTTTCGATGAGACAAGCACCTTGCTTCCTGGAATAACAAATGCGACTAGACCTTCTTCTTCTGCATCTACATATGTGGGTTTAATAAGGGCAAAGTTTCCTATGCGTGTAAAAAATACTTGCTAAACAAAGTAATAGAGTAGTAGTAAAAACTGTTGCTCATTGTGACATTCCTAATATAGCAATATGCTAAGTATATCATACCCGTATGTCATTCTGTGCAAAAAATAATTCGTGAAAAGCCGCAGTTGCGGATTACGGAACGAGTATAAACTATATAAGAATCATTTAAAAAGTTGGAAGGATATAATGGATCTTAGTCACACGAACCAAGAGGTAAACCGAAAAAATGCTCCACATACACGGACCGAAATGTATGCCTTTTTGGAATTTCTATCTTATTGGACGTTAATTACGTTCTCAATGATTCATTACCACAATTTTTGGTTACGAAGATTGGCAAAACTCGTCTATTTTTGTAATATGCCTCGGAAACAATTCGTTCACCTTATAAGAGCAGTTAGACTCAACACTAAAGACTCGAAAAATTAACAAATATGTCCCAATTCGCAATGTCTTGTTAATGCAGCGATAGATTTGGATTATATTATTCTGAAAACAAATATTGTTGGAATTTTCATTAGAATATTGGCTTATTGCGAAAAATGATGTTTTATTTATTGAAGCATATACTGGTATATCTGATACCTGCAGAAAACTAACATTTTAGTATTACGCTTATAGGCACCATTCAGACAAACTAAAATGGAATCTTAGATAACTGAAATTAAAGAAAGAGAAAGAATTGCATACTATAATATTTCTGCCTTCATTGATCTTGGTCCAAGATAATCGCTCGTGACATGGCTCATCATATATCTCTCGTGAAAAGAAACCGAAAAAAATGCTAATTTGATATTTAACCAACATTTCCACGTAGAAGTCATTGCTGAGTTGTAAAATAAGAGTGATATAAATTTATATTATAACTCAGTTAAAAGTAGCGTAGATACAATGGATCAGATGTCTAGTCAATACAAGACCGACAAGGAAATGGCCCATGTCTATAATTTTTTGTTGTCGATAGTGCGATACTGAATGCTTACACATTGTATATCAAGAAGCAAGAAGAATCGACAGTTTACCTACTTCCAAAAGCTAGAGTTCTTGTAAGCCCTATACTTCAACAAAGATCACAAAATCTCAGTGGAATTCCTACATTTCTGCATAAATAGTTCTGTGGATGTAGTCAATACTTAACAAAATTTGTCAAGACCAGCTAAATAGCATTTAAACTCCAGAACCAGAAACTACAGATCGCTGTAATATTTGCTGTTGTAGTGGTCGCACGTAAAAGAAACTACAGAAACTATGATAATGTATAAAGAATGTAATCGTTTCTTTTGCGGGACCCATTTAGAAAAATCTGATGACTTACCACAATTTCTTTTTACGTTTCCGTGGTTTACACCTTTTTCTACGTCGTCTAATCCATTAGAAGCAAGAAACAAAAGAGGTGACACTTATTATCCGACCTCAGTCCAAAGTTAAACCGAAAATAACATGCATTTCTTAAGATGTATTTATTGAAAATATCTTAACCATAAACACCCTAATGATGAGACGACATCAACAAGGTTGATTACAAAAACACAACATAATGGATAAAATTGTTTAAGGTTAAGGTTAGGTTAGACTTAACGTTTGAGCAACATTTCCATTGTAACTAATACAGTTACTACATTTTTACACAGTATATTCAGTAGAATTTAGATAAAATTGGCCGTCTATATTTCTAAGTATTTCACTGGTGTTATTCTATAATTCTCCAGTATTTACGAACCTACAAACGTTACAAGGAAAGTTTTGCAATACAGGTTTCTTTATTTAATTTTTTCGAAATAATTTGCGTCACATTCATTATACTCTGAATTCATTATAGTCTGAAACCAATCCTTAAACCAACTCTGCAAAGTTTCACTAGGCAGTAAGGCACGCTCGTTGTCCCAAGCCCAAGAAGTTCCTCGTCACTGGAAAACCGCTTCCCTTTCACCTTCATTTCACATTTGGGAACAACGCAAAGTCTCAGGGAGTAATATCTGCACTGTACGGAGACTGCTGAAAAAATGTCAGTCCCGTAGTGGTGAAATATTCGTTTCTTTGGCGCGGTGAGCTGGAGCGTTGTCATGATGAAGAAACCAAGTGTCCATTCTTGATATTGGCCGCAGATTCTTCATCGATTTGATGACTTTAGGCTGAGATTGTTCTGTGTGGTACCACTTAGGTGTAACCGTTTTTTGTGTGTCCAAAACTACACCCTCCACAATTCCAGTTCATTTGAAAAATACGACTCTCATTTTCTTCTTTACAGATCGGGATCTTCTCACAACTACGGGAGTGTCGTCATCATTAAAAACCTAAACTTTGCTTTCAGTCTTAGTCGCCACATCATAATAGTATAATCAAGTCTCGTCAACTGTCACGATGTTGTTCATATATAGAGATTGTCGCTTAACAAATATTTTTAGCATCTCCCGGCACCAAGTCACACGTCGTGGCATCTGCTCTACAGGTAGTCTCTGCGACACTCAAAGACAACAAAGTTTCTTCACATGCAAAATGAGAATACATAATCGAACGGATTACCGGTGCATTTAGGCCTAAGGTGTCCTCTGTCTACTGGTAGATGACTCGCCTGTCTCCGTTGAGCATTGTCCACACAGCAGGTAGTTTTGTTTTCATCCGTAACCGACGGTCGTGGTCTTCCAGCTCTTTCATTGTGCTCCAGAGTTAAATTTTCCCTTCTTCGAATTCTCTGTATCACGTAAATATATGTTGACTAACACCAACTATTGCAACAGTCATTTCTTCTAAGCATTGGTCAACGTTTAAACCACGTGCCTCTATCTCATTTCGTGACCACGATGCTATAGCAAGCATTTCACACTATCACTGCTAATAAATAACTGGGCCCACATACTTGACTCTTCAGCTACTTTGCAATTATGAACATGTCTCAGCACACAAAACAAGCAGCCTTCTGCGACTTCTTGTAGCGTCATATTGCAAAACTTTTCTAGTACCCTTTGTAAGTCGGTGAACAAGATTTTTTTTAATATCCTCAAAGGACTTACGTAATCCACTGGAGATATATGGAAATAATATTGGCCTTCTAATTACTGCGATAGTGCTTCTTCAATAGTTTTCAAGTTGTCTAAACATTTCCTGTACTCTTACAGAGTTGGCCTCGGTGTATCATCTTTTGAAAATAAAAATGCTGTCTTCTCCTAATTTTAAATCTCTCCCCTCTAAAACATTACTCAACATTTCTATGTCCCGCTCTGATGTTAATGGACCGGTATAAAACTATGGTCTAAAAATACTGCTTTTATAGATCATGAATCAGTTTATTAATTGATACGATCTACATGTTGATTACATACCTACTGCTTATTTGTTGTAAAAATCTTGTACATCGATATAGCTATGTAAAAGAAAGTTCATTCTTTTTACAGTTACGAGTTTTTATCATATAAATGACATCGTTTATTGTTTACAATAATGGATTCTATCAAAAAAATGAAAAATATACACTGCGCTATTTTTCTCGGATAATCAGTGAAAACATTTTAAATGCGTTTGTCGGTATGTATTACATACTAGCTCCGTTTAAGCTTACTATTAACGTGTATAGAAGAGTTAGTAAATATTAATCAAGGAGCACTCCAACGGCTCCTATGGAGACCATGTTAAGGCTAGAATAGGAGCGTACAGACAGAAATACTAACAACTGGAGAACCTACTATGGGTCGGGGCACACTAGAATAGAAACAGTCGTGGGAAACCTAATCTTTTATATGAGCAGGGACATAGCAATCACCAGGATTTCCTACGATAAACCCTTCAAAGTTTTCTTGAATTGGGATGATGGGAAAATGGTGAAGGGAGAAAACCACACGCCCAAAACTAGTACACAGATGGGTCAACAGCGGGTACTAATTCTAGGGTTGGTATCTATGACGAAAACCAGGGGTACAAGGTATGTGAACCACTTGGGCAATACATCACGGTATTTCAAATAGAAACATATGCTATACAAACCTGTGCGTTTGAGAGTCTGCGTCGCCAACCTCGAGTCAGGCTGCCTTAAAGGCTGTAGCAACTTATTATAGCCCTCCAAACTAGGTCGGCAAACCCTGGCTGTTCTGGCCAGAAACAAAGTCACCTTGGTGTGGGTGCAGCGACACATGGGTATAGCGAGCAATGAAACTGCAGACCAGCTAACTAAGGAGGGTTCTCAAATGAAATTTACCGAACCTAGACCAGGTCTAGGTACCACAAAGAGTGCAGTACGTGGTGCACTTAATTATAAAACAACACCAATTAAATTGGAACTATGTAGCTGGACCAAGGCACAGCAAACGGATGATGAGCGATTAATGGCTAACTTATATGCATTAAACACGACGCAGCTTAGGGCAGTAACATGTCTATTAACAGGACATGGCTGTCACCTGCACAAGATGGGGATCTATAAAGATGAACCCCTATGCAGACTCTGTAATGAGGAGGAGGAACAGCCTCTCATATCAGCTTCAAATGTGTAGTACTAAGTCAACGTAGGGTTGCTATGTAAAGCGCGCTTGATTTACCAGTGGAAAAAGATTTACCAAATAGGCTTCTAAACCTGATCGAGGGAAATAACTGTTTGAGTAAAATGAAATCAGCGTAGGAATAACACAATCAATCAAATATTAATTAAAATTGTAGACTTAAATAATTATTTATATTTATGACTCCTTGTGCTAGCTTCTATATGGAAGCACTTACGGAATATTTGGTACCTGCCTTATTTATTCTTTACTTCTACCTCCAAGATTCTTTAAATCAAACGATTCATAAAAAGTAAAACTAATAATCTTCTTTAATTTAAAATTAAAAAAGCCATGCAAACAGAAAGTACAATAACGTACGTAAATAATTTTAGGCGACCTTACAAATGTTTGAAATGCAGGAAAATATTGTAGCCTTTAATAACAATTGGAGAGCGGCATTTAATATTGAGAACGATAACCTAATTCCATTGTTTCATACAACCACCGTTAGAAAATATTTATTTGGTGGATATGAATTTTGCACGAATTCAAACATACAAGAATTTTGTAATAATGTGATGGAGTACTTTCAACATTCTAAAATGTTTAGATCAACAGAGAACGGCATTGTTTTTTCATTCTTTGATTACGTAAGATCTACTTAAGATGAAAAAATATGAACAATATCTAAAAGCTACATTTTTAGCGGAATGGAGTAGACGGTAACTTCGAAATATTAGCTGGTATGAATCAAATCAGTAACCTTGGTAGAATTCGTCGTTGGAACGATGAAACAACGATGGGTGTATGGATTCCTGAAAGTAATTGTGATGAACTTAGAGGCACTGACTCGTCTATATTTCCACCATTTAACCAAAATAATTCAACTTTCGATGTTTTTTACTCGGATATATGCAGGTAATCGCTCACCAATACTATTAGAAACTAGTGTAAACGAAGAAATCCTCATTCCCATCACGATTGACCTAAACAATTTTGTAATGTTTCTTTTACTTAATTATTTAACAGAAATAAGGCAGTTACATTAACCCGTCATTAATTTAGAAAAGCGGTTGTGATACATTAGTATTTATGTATAATAAATAGACAAAAATACTTTTCATGGGTATAGGAACGACGTATGCGCTTTCTTCAATGACTTACTATAAATATCATTTATGCACTAAATGTTGGCTTTGAAGTTTTTTTTTCAGATGTCAGCGAAAATAAAAGTCTTATTTTAAGTAGTACATAAATAAATGATGTGAGTTGTGAAGAAATAATTAATAAATTCAAACAAAAACTCCAGGAACTTCACAAAAGTTTTAATTTATATGTATATGTACATTTCACAGCATCACGCTGCATCATCAGCACAGAACTAAAACTAATACGCGCGGTATACGAGCGCAACACATATGGATACACAAAAAGTGAATAATATAAAATATGAAAAATATAACAATTTCTGATACAAGGTCCGAGATAAAAGATAAGCAAATTCGTACATGCAATATTTAAATACAACATTTTAAAAAACATTTAAACAACGGAATTACAAACCTATAAAAATATACCTATACACGTAGTTAAAAAATTAAATCGTCTTTATAAGTTCTAGTAACTTGTAATTATACAGAGGGGATAAGTCTGAATTCATAAGTCTATTCTTAAATTTTTTCATGTACACAGCTTCCAAAACATTTAGATTATGTATACTACTTTGTTTGAGTAATTTAACGTCGCTGTCACTGAAGGTGTGTCCTGTATTAACAAAATGTCTAGCTATAGCTGATTTTTCAGAGTCCCTATTTCTTAAATGCAATTTATGCTCCTTGATTCTTATATTTACTGATCTCTTTGTTTGGCCTACATAGCAACTATTGCAAGATTTGCAATTAATTTGATAAATTCCAGATCTATCCAACGGCTTCACTTCATTATTTAGATTCTTATTTAAACATTTTCGTAATGTGTTGTGACTGGAAACAGCTGCCTGTAGGTTGAATTTTTTAAAAGATTGGATAATTGATACTGCCAAGATGGATGGAATGTTACCTTTACATATTTTCTCCTTTCTTTTTGTTTATGATATGGTGTAAGTTTAGTATTGGTAGCCAACATATGTTTTTGTTTAAATTTATTGTATATCTTATTTATGTATTCAACTTTATAACCGTTGATTTTTCCTATATAGTGAATAAACTCTAGTTCTTTGTTAAAATCTACATCTGACATTGGTATTTGAAACAATCTATGAAACAAGCTGTTAAAAGCACTCATTTTATAAGTATGGAACGTGTGAGAGTCACTCTGTATATAATTATTGGTGTGTGTCTTTTTTCTAAATATTTGGAATTTGAAATGACCGTAATTGTTTGTGATTGCGAGATCCAGAAATGGTAACTTATTGTTTACTGCTTTTTCATACGTGAATTTTATTGAGTCATACTGAGTATTAAGTACATTTAAAAAGGTGTCGATATCAAAGTTTGGCTCTACTACTGCAAATACGTCGTCTACATACCGTAACCACAGCTTAGGAAATTTGGGTGCTAGAGATTTTACTTTATTTTCAAAACTATTTAGAAACAGGTTAGCTAAGAAGGGAGACAAAGGATTACCCATTGCTGTTCCGAACACCTGTTTATATATCTTGCCATTAAAGTAGAAGGAATTTTGATCCATACATAAGCGAGTAAGTTTAATGTATTCACTAGTTTCATCCATAGATACATCCTGCGATATTAACCAATCCCGCAATATCAATAGAGTTTCCTCTATTGGTACGCTCGGGAACAAGGAAACAACATCGAATGAAACCAATTTATCCCTTGGATCTACTACTTCATTTTCAAGTCTATGAACCAACTCTAAAGAATTTTTTATTGTTAAATCATTTATAAATTTAAAAGTTGAGAACTGTTTAACTAACCACTTTGCAATAAGGTAGGTGGGGGAATCTATACTTGAAACAATAGGTCTATAGGTATCGCCTGTTTTGTGAATTTTGGGTAAGCAGTACATCGTCGGTAATTTAGGATTCTTTATGTGTAATTTAAAGTAAAGTTTCTTATCAATCAGATTAACACATGACTTTAACGTATCCTGAGTTCTTTTGACGTATATATTTAAGGGGTTTTTATTTATCAAAGTATATGACTTAGCATCGAGCATATTTTCTACTGAATTTATGTAATTTTGTTTATCTAAGATTACTAATGCATTACCTTTATCAGCTTTTAAGTACATACAATCGTTATTCTTTAATTTCTTAATGACATTTTGTTGCTTCGAAACTTCATTATTTACATTACCCTTCCTTGTTCTCTGTATAATGTTCTTTGATTGGTGGAGGAATGTTGAACGATCATTCGGGCTAAGGAGTGACGCAGCCATTTCCAAATCACTAATCACATCTTCTAGTGGTCTTCGGTCTTGACCTATGCCGTGTTTTAATCCTTTGTTTAGTAGCGTCAGTTCGTCATCAGAAAATTGGAGAGTCGCCTTGTTGTGGACCCACATTTCTCCGTGAGTGACATGGGATTTTTCCTCAGATACAATGTGCTCACTTAACTTAATAAACTTCTTGTTTAAGCGTTGTGTCTTCCTCTCACTGCTTTTGTTCACCAAGTAATGAAGTCTTTACTTACGTTAAAGTCATGTGTTAATCTGATTGATAAGAAACTTTACTTTAAATTACACATAAAGAATCCTAAATTACCGACGATGTACTGCTTACCCAAAATTCACAAAACAGGCGATACCTATAGACCTATTGTTTCAAGTATAGATTCCCCCACCTACCTTATTGCAAAGTGGTTAGTTAAACAGTTCTCAACTTTTAAATTTATAAATGATTTAACAATAAAAAATTCTTTAGAGTTGGTTCATAGACTTGAAAATGAAGTAGTAGATCCAAGGGATAAATTGGTTTCATTCGATGTTGTTTCCTTGTTCCCGAGCGTACCAATAGAGGAAACTCTATTGATATTGCGGGATTGGTTAATATCGCAGGATGTATCTATGGATGAAACTAGTGAATACATTAAACTTACTCGCTTATGTATGGATCAAAATTCCTTCTACTTTAATGGCAAGATATATAAACAGGTGTTCGGAACAGCAATGGGTAATCCTTTGTCTCCCTTCTTAGCTAACCTGTTTCTAAATAGTTTTGAAAATAAAGTAAAATCTCTAGCACCCAAATTTCCTAAGCTGTGGTTACGGTATGTAGACGACGTATTTGCAGTAGTAGAGCCAAACTTTGATATCGACACCTTTTTAAATGTACTTAATACTCAGTATGACTCAATAAAATTCACGTATGAAAAAGCAGTAAACAATAAGTTACCATTTCTGGATCTCGCAATCACAAACAATTACGGTCATTTCAAATTCCAAATATTTAGAAAAAAGACACACACCAATAATTATATACAGAGTGACTCTCACACGTTCCATACTTATAAAATGAGTGCTTTTAACAGCTTGTTTCATAGATTGTTTCAAATACCAATGTCAGATGTAGATTTTAACAAAGAACTAGAGTTTATTCACTATATAGGAAAAATCAACGGTTATAAAGTTGAATACATAAATAAGATATACAATAAATTTAAACAAAAACATATGTTGGCTACCAATACTAAACTTACACCATATCATAAACAAAAAGAAAGGACAAAATATGTAAAGGTAACATTCCATCCATCTTGGCAGTATCAATTATCCAATCTTTTAAAAAATTCAACCTACAGGCAGCTTTTTCCAGTCACAACACATTACGAAAATATTTAAATAAGAATCTAAATAATGAAGTGAAGCCGTTGGATAGATCTGGAATTTATCAAATTAATTGCAAATCTTGCAATAGTTGCTATGTAGGCCAAACAAAGAGATCAGTAAATATAAGAATCAAGGAGCATAAATTGCATTTAAGAAATAGGGACTCTGAAAAATCAGCTATAGCTAGACATTTTGTTAATACAGGACACACCTTCAGTGACAGCGACGTTAAATTACTCAAACAAAGTAGTATACATAATCTAAATGTTTTGGAAGCTGTGTACATGAAAAAATTTAAGAATAGACTTATGAATTCAGACTTATCCCCTCTGTATAATTACAAGTTACTAGAACTTATAAAGACGATTTAATTTTTTAACTACGTGTATAGGTATATTTTTATAGGTTTGTAATTCCGTTGTTTAAATGTTTTTTAAAATGTTGTATTTAAATATTGCATGTACGAATTTGCTTATCTTTTATCTCGGACCTTGTATCAGAAATTGTTATATTTTTCATATTTTATATTATTCACTTTTTGTGTATCCATATGTGTTGCGCTCGTATACCGCGCGTATTAGTTTTAGTTCTGTGCTGATGATGCAGCGTGATGCTGTGAAATGTACATATACATATAAATTAAAACTTTTGTGAAGTTCCTGGAGTTTTTGTTTGAATTTATTAAGTAGTACACTTTTTATCTATGGTACAGCTGCGGTGACTTCCAAGCTATATTGCTTGTCGAACTATCACTCCAACTTGTACTGTGTATTTTATGTGTATCAATTTGTTCTCAACATACGAATGGTACTCGTCTCGGAAACTGATCCTAGCAAAGCACGCCATAACGCCTCGGCCAGCATTCGATCCTCAACTCTAATTTGCCACTACCAGAGAATGCATCTTCTACGATCACCGAGCCTTATCATAATAAAATAAAGAGACCAACATCAAACAAAATGGTACCACTTCAAGCGATCATGTTAGACTATCGCAGATTAAAAAAAAAGACGGAGAAAAAGTAGAATTTAAAATATTTCCAACGTTTAAAATATTCTTTGAAGATGGCAATGTATTGAAAATTAAGAAGTGTTAAACTATCACAAAAGAATACCTCTGAAAGATATGATAAACATATAGAGAGTTAAGGTCTTAGTACCGCATGTATATTTAATATATAGCTTAGGATTTCATGTATGCAGTCCCTTTTTTCATCTTTTTTCAAAATACTTCCTAAATGTTAACTTGTTAGAGACAAACAATATCATACACGTGTATTATTATGCACGAGAGTTGAAATGTTTGACAGCTTACAATTTCATGACTATCTTATTTCATTGTAACATCCATTCCAACAGCATAATATTAAAAACTTCTGTCAACGTATTGGGTGTGAAAACCCAATATAGTTCCTATAAACAATAAGAAAACTAATGATGGCCGAAAACAAACGAAACATCATAAAAAAATCTATTAGTATTAAAGTATAAGTACCATTACCTATAAAATAAAAAATTGTGTCGAGAACGTGTTTTTAGTTTTCTTTCCAAGACTAAATAAACATGATAGAAGTAGAAGTAGAAAGTTTTTTCAAAAAAATACCGAATAATGTTGTCTGTCATGAAGCCATTTTTTTTCTTTTGTTTGATAGCAACCACGAAACTTGAATAGAAACTTTACCAAATTTAAATCTCTTTTCCAATAATAAGCGAGATCTCCATAATGAATGTCGAAACTGAATCAGCCCGCACACGGAAATGAAATCATCTTCACAGCATAATGCGATAAATTGCAGCTGTATATATGGCTATGGCACCATAATATAGGCAATAAATTTCACTTATTTGAGCAATATTTGTCTAATTCTAATAAATAATTTCTATATAAGGTATGTACTGTCATCAGAGGCAAATGTAATGTCGAAAAGTCATAAAGTTACTTTGGATTTAAATCGGGTAGGAAAAAAATTTAGAAATGAATAACTTGGACGGTTATAATTAGACTCGGCAAAGAGGAGCAAGTTTCAGTGTAGTGCGAAAAATAACGTGGAGAGCCCGAGCAACCCTATCAAGGCAAGCGTTCAGTAACGTTTACGTACTCGCATTATTTATTTATGCTCGTGACTTTCATGAGTGAGCATAGGCGATACGGACGCATGAATGTTTACGCGCAGATGGCATAATGTTTCTTATCGATGTCCGACTTGGTAATGTATAATCCAAATACTTACTCCAGAAGGAGACAAATACTTCTTGGTCTAATAAAGTGAACGGTAGATTGTATAGAATAAAACAAACACCTATATAAAATGTTAATTGTTCACTGTATCGTTTGCCACGCATTGTAAAACAATGTTTTGGCGTTCACAATTCCACCTGATAGTACACGTCAAATAGTTGTTGCTCTTTATACATTTAATTCTATCACCTTCTTATTCTCAATCCAATCATTTCCAAAACGTACCTAATTGCGACATGTTCTAAGTATATGTGTGCTGATAAGCGCTCACAGCGAGCAGTGGAATAATACTGAACAAGTATGCTTTGATACGGACGCTCAAATTTCCGTGCCACGCAGTTCCACGTTGTTTTCCACACTGCATTGAAACTTGCTCCTCTTTACCGAGTCTAGTTATAATGCGGGCTGCTGTATTATCTAAAATATTTTAAACATACATAACGGTTTCTTCTTACATAGTATACAAAACAAGCAGACATTTGACTTACAAATGACGCTAAAATTCAATGTTTAGTTTATAATATCCCTTTAATGTGTTGAACTGTATATTTGCGCGCACATCTTGATTTTAATGTAAGTGCTTTGTTTTCTATTAATTTTGCCTCTATTTTGACTTTACATTGTTTGTCGTTACGAAGGGATCCCATTCTTTTCAGAATATTCAATATGGTGTATGACGGAGAAATCAGTTATGAAGAAATTGACGCTGTACGCTATACTATAGAGATTTCAGCTCTATCATCTTTCGCATCAGACCGATGGTGTCATTGTGTTAATAAAACAAAGAATCTAAATGGAGAAAGGACCTGTTTACCAAATGGTTTCGAGGACATGTTTAACTGCTTAGGTATAAATAGCTAAACAGTGTAACTTCAGAAATGTCGCAGATCAGGTACCTATCGTCAACACTATACTTACATATGTTTGTTGAGTACGCTGAATCTCACCGCGCATGGTACATACTTACATCCATACGTAGGTGTTGTTTGACGCATTTAGCAATACGCAGTCATATACACTGGGTAACGAAATTCTTAAGTTGCACTGGTTAAATAGCAACTTTGTTGCTGTGTATTTTTTATTGTTTCAAGATACAAAATTTGTCTGTAATCCTTATTATTTGCAGCATAGCTTCTAACAAAACCACAAATTAGTGCACTAAGATTAACAGTAAAAAAAATCAAAAATAGGTCGGAGATATTTTAAAACATTAAAAAAAACATCTTCGTTTTCTTAAGTTAAGTGATAAACGTGGTTGTCAGAACGTTAATATACTGAATATTGAAGTTACTGTTGTCTCTAGTTAATGTAATTTATGTAAGAATGGATATAATGTCCGTCAAACACGATAAATGTTCCAGTACCGTTGATGGATTTGTCATTATTCACAAGTTATTTGCTCTTAAATTTAGGGAAGTTCTTCACTGGATCTCTTGGTGCAGAAGTAGAACACTAAACACTTTAACCCACTGAACACCAAACAAGTTTTAACTAAAACACCGACGCGTTTCAACAGCAATGCTGTCATTATCAAGGCGATAATAAAACTGAAGAACTGAGTTTTATTATCGCCTTGATAATGACAGCATTGCTGTTGAAACGCGTCGGTGTTTTAGTTAAAACTTGTTTGGTGTTCAGTGGGTTAAAGTGTTTAGTGTTCTTAAATTTAGGAGCATAAACTAAAATCACTAGTGAATTTATATTGACAGATTCTATGGATTACGTCCATGGTAATTGATTGGTGGACTTTTTATTTGTACCCTGAGAGAATGTAAAATTATATTCGTTAATTAACTGCAATTGACTACAAATCCTTTTTATGAAATGTATCGAACAGATTTTAATATAGGAGTAAGAAATATGATTTACTGCAACACGAATGGATATGATGTCCTGGTCCATTTGAATTGGAGAGCACATTTTTCTATCACTTATTAAACACTTGCTTTAATTCATTAAATATTCGAAAATTGTTTTCATACTGTCATAAATATCATGCACAATTTGATACGTCAAACGCAAATGATTTATTGAGCATGTACAAGTACAAATAGCGTACATTTTCTGATTTTGTTACATAAACAACAATTTGACTAATTTCGTTCCATAAAACGAAGTCTAAAAGCGAACCACCAATCCGCCATCAAACTGTTTAGAATTGTGTCTTTATTACGCATTATGCGGAGCAGCTCCATTTTGCTGGAAGTGTAGTTATGCATATTGATTAACAGATAATTCTCTCTAAACTGTCCACCATTTCTTCAAGCCGCGTATATTTTCCTACGCCAACGAGCTAGGATTCAATTACTTTACTATAATAGATTTTACACCAAACATTTAAAGTACCTAAATCTTCTCTAAATCCTATTTTAAAAAAATTCTCGGATTTTCATTGTTCTAACCTATGGTTGTTTCTATTAAA
This sequence comes from Holotrichia oblita, assembly GCA_023690525.1. Lineage (NCBI taxonomy): Eukaryota > Metazoa > Arthropoda > Insecta > Coleoptera > Scarabaeidae > Holotrichia > Holotrichia oblita. The sequence continues at coordinate 148,441,404 of CM043015.1, read as the reverse complement.
CACAGAAATGGTACACTCGTCCGATCACACACAAATAATGAATTTTCCCATCATTTATTTAAGTAAAAAATGTAAAATAGTATTCTCCGTGAATAATTCTCTTCCAGCAAATGATGGATTATTTGAGGTTTTTTACCATATAAAAAAAGCGTATTCGTTAAATATTCAAAATTCATGGCCAACCGGGGTGTTAGCTTGCCATGCAATTGATGTAAGCTGTAGGGAAATATTAAGGACTGAATTATTATTATTATCAAAATAGCTGTAATTTTTTAAGGGGGAGACTGAAATGTCTTAGGTTCTCCTTAGAGAACATTTACCTCTCCCGAGGTCCTACGTCAAACGACATTGTAATCTAAGGCAATATAATATATTTTCTATAGTGAATATACAGCCACATTCAAAAGAACTTCTCAATCTATACTTATCAGAAATAATAACAAACATTAAAATTTCCATGTAATACTTAAACTTCCATAAAAATTTCAATTTTTAACATTCAACATTTGAAAACCACTTGAAAGGTAATAAAGTATTAATTTTAGGCATATGGTAAATATACGGTTTAATTACCTATACTTTAAACGTAATATCATTTATTCACTCTACCTGTTCAACAGCAATATTACAAATACCCATACAGCACGCGAATTCCTTAACATATCATTAACTTTAATTATGTTTGACCTGTAATTGACGAAGATTTGAACTGAAAGATTTGAGTATACGAAAATTGGATATTTCTTTTAGGAATACATCTAGTACTTTCCTATCCTCATCTAATGCTGGCGGATAATACTTATGCAGCAACAGTACACGGCTTAAATTCTTCAAAACTGTTCCATAACAGTTCTATAATCCTAGAACCGGTCAGTATACAGGGAGTCCAGTTTAAAATGCAGTACATGGGGATATTCGAAAGCGTTGGAGATACAACGTCGGTTAAATGGGAGAAAAGTTGCGTATTCATTTGTCCATGAATAATCCGACATCAGATTTTGAAATTTGTGTTTCATTAGGCAGATGCAGGGTGAAAAAAAGGCTTTTTGAAAATCTTCCATATTTTGTTTCCTAAAAGAGATAAATTTACAAAAGTTGCAGGCGAGCGATAACAAGTCATGAGGATTTTAAAAATGATTTCAAAAAATCTAGATCTACTAGATTTTGCGTGACAATAATCAACTTATGTTTTTCTTACGGCAGCCATATTGGATTTTGACATTTTTAATATCTTAAAAAAAATGCTATTCAATGATGTATACCATGTTTATGTTCAAGATAGTAAAAACATGAAAAATAGAAAAAGTAAGATTTCAACATAGTAGGCCATGGAACTGTTGATAACTTAAGTGTATACTGATAAAAAAACAAAAAATAACAAGTCTCCAAGTACTGTCAAAATATCTTTAACATTTTGTTTGTTCGTGTTCATTAAATAAACGTTGTTAGGTAGCTGAATCATTTATGTAACAACTGTTCAAATAAGCCACTGTTCATTCGTATGCACAATCTACATTGTGTTAGTACTGCCTCACAAGATTGTCTAGCCATGTTCGGTGTCATTCCATTCACTGCTTCTTCAACTGCTTAACGCAATTCTTCCACATTTTCATAAGATCTCGAATACACCTTGTTTTTCAGATAGCCCCATACAAAAAAATCAAGAGGTGTGAGGTCCAGGGACCTAGCAGGCCACCCTATTGGTCCTCGGTTACTAATCCAGTTATTGTAATATTGATTATTTAAATAATTCGCAACCAAAAAGGAATTGTGTGGAGGCACTCCATCTTGCTGAAAATACATATTTTGCAACGTAGCAAGTGGGAGTTCTTCAATTCATTCAGCAACATGTGTGCGCAAAAGTTCTAAATACCTTTCAGAATTCAGATTCTCATTGGAAAAGAATGGACTGATAACATGGGTATTAATAACGCCGATCCAGACATTAAATCCCCATCTGACTTGCTGTCTAATGCCACGAACTAGGTGTGGATTTTTATCGGACCAAAAAGTAGTATTTTTACGATTAAACATTCCAGAGTTAGTAAGTACATCGACTCTCATCAGACCATAGAATTTTCGCAAAGAAGTTTAGATTTTCATTATGTTTTTGATTAACCAATGACAGAATTGTGCTCTCCGTATTTCGTCACCATTTTGAAGCCCTTGACTGGCTCTTTCACGATAAGGTTTGAATTTGGCACGCTTTGAAATGATACCAGCTGTTGACCTAGCGACGCCAAGTGTAGTTTCAATTACCCGCAAAGACGTACGGGTATTTTCAACTACTGCTTGAAGAACAATATTTTCATTATTTTCATTGTTTTGCCTTCTCTTGTGTTTAACAAAACTTTCATGCATTATCAAATTATCACGCAATCGGCGAAAAATGCTTTTTTCTAGCTGTCGCCTTTCAGGGTATCTATCGAAATACTCCAGCCAGTTTATCATTTCTTCCACACAAAATAAAACACTTCAGCATTTGATATTTGCCACTATTTGTAAAACGTTTTATCTTAGGTTTGCGCAGTACAGATACTTGTAACAATACAATGAGATTAACAATAAAATTACTGACATTTCAGAATAAACTTCACAGCTTTTAAAGTTCTTTAACACAAATGTCACATTTATTATCACGGCGTACTATGTTAAAATATTACTTTCTCTATTTCTCATATTTTTGCTATCTTGAACATAAACATGTTATACATCATTGAATAGCATTTCTTTTGAAGATATTAAAAATGTCAAAATCCAATATGGCTCCCATAAGAAAAATAAAAGTTGATTATTTTCACGCAAAATCTAGTAGGCCTAGATTTTTTTTTGAAATCATTTTTAAAATCCTCATGACTTGTTATCCCTAGCCTGCAACTTTTGTAAATTTATCTCTTTTAGGAAACAAAATATGGAGGATTTTCAAAAATGCATGTTTTTCTTTTTCACCCTGTATCTGGCCTAATGAAACAAAAATTTCAAAATCTGATTATTCATAAACAAATGAATACGCAACTTTTCTCCCATTTAACCGTGGTTGTATCTCCAACGATTTCCAATATCCCCATGTATTGCATTTTAAACTGGACAGGGTGTATTGTACTTTGAATAAGTGTATTTCTTATTTGTCTTTATTTATAGGAACTAGGAATACCTCTTAAAACTACTAAACGTATGCAATTTAATATGTTTATAAGACCAAATGCTGAAGCAACAACAAATGTAGAACCTTCGGTAGTGCCAATATTATGGTTTGAAGAAGTAAGTATTACAAATCATAGTAGCTGTAGGATAAATTTCGGCCATCTTTAAACAACAATGTGCACCTAAAGTATACGTAGAATAAATTCAGTAAAAGCTAAATAAAAATTTTTTACGAAAAATCCTCGAACAGCTCTATTTTAATTGATAGAAATACACATTTTTCCGAAATTGTCAATTCTTAATCATTTGTATTTTTAATAATGACATTATCGTTTGTTCTTTGACAACTCCCAATTGTTTTTCTTGATTTTTAGAGATTCTTTTATTCTAGAACCGATAGTATAAATTGTACCTTTGTAACCTTTATAAACAAGAATTTCTAAATTTAGCTTTTGTTATTGTCCGTTGCTTTTTTTTTTACAGATGTCATAAGTTAAAATCATTACAAAGTGTCACAGAAGGCAGTTTAAGCTGCCACCACCGACTTCTAAATTAACGATTTGTATTATCGGTAGGTACTTAATTACTTAATAGGCAGTTAATTAGTCAACAGGAAGGATTTCTTGAAATTTTTATTTTACTTTTATTGGATTTATTCCATACTTTAGGTGCGCACTATATAGATAGATAGAATACATGAATACAGAAAATGCCCATGAATGATCTTCTGCAAATCATGTAGTATCATACATGAATCTCACAACGAGATTATGAAACGGAGTTCCATAATTAACAATAAACAGTATGAAATATCAACAAATATCGAAAAGGTATGCAGAAAAATAAATGTTAACAACAATAATCTTATGGTAGCGTAGTTGGAAATAAAAGTGAAAATATACCTACATATAGTATAACTAAAGAAAAAATACCACAATTTATTCTGACTTCGTCCGTTTGGAAATTAAACAACCAATGGATGCATTAGGTTTTAAAAGAGAAAAAAAAAAAAGGAGAAAAGCACCAAAGAAGGTGATGTTATACTACGATACTCGCATTTAAAAGCCGAAATTTGTTAACATACAGATACATACAAAAACGAATGGTGACAATCTGCTGAAAATATTACTAGTATAAAACAGTCTAAATAGCAATGTTGACGGTTTTAAAGTCATATACAAGTCGAGACCAGTATGACTTAAATGTAAGCAAAAACGCATAACTTGTTGCTCTAAAAAGAGTGTGGCTGAAAGAATGAATTGCAAGAACTTGAAAATCTGCAAATAATATATCACAACCACCTGATGGCCGTTTCGAAGAGAATGCTGACACAATACAATGTAGCCAAAATGCGCACTGACAAAATTCTGTTGTCTATATTGCACGTTGATGGTCTCTTCTGCTCAGATATATGTAAGTACACTCAGAGAAAAAAATAGTCGAGACAAACTTCCCCTACGCGCAGTTTACCATCATACTCGCACCGTCTACCGAGTTTTACATTCTGTGCGTGTGCGAATGAGACGGTAAACTGCGCGTAGGGTAAGTTTGTCTCGACTATTTTTTCTCTGACTGTACGTACATACATGCATGCATACATAAAGTCATGAAGAAGTGCTATCATGATAAAGTTGTACGCGCGAAGCAAGCCTACAACAATAAACTACTGAGTAACTCCAGTAGCATAAGCAACACATTCCAGCATATAATTAATGTACAACGGAACAACAAACAAAAAGTGAAAATAAACTTAACAAATGGCGGTATTCTTTTAAGTGATTTGGAAATAACCGAATTGTTCAGTGAATACTATCCACAACTAACTACTGACAATGAGTATACAGAATATATTAAGCAGTATCATATTGTACTCATGATCAAAGCCCATGATAATCGAGGAAATCAAGAAAACGATTAACAGATAGTGCACCAAAACATCCCAGGATGTATGGAAATCCTAAACAATATAATTGATCAACATAATATAACGTATTTTCCTACAACCGCAAAGAAAGAAAAAGTATAACACATATTCATTGAGCAAAATAAAAAAGAAATTCATAGAACAAAGAGAGTATCCGGAACGTAGCCATGCAGAACTGACTTCCACAAATATTCAAATACTATTTTTACACTCGGCTAAACCGTTTCGTCAGTCGTTATTGGATTGTGAGTAATTCTCAACATATAGAATATAGGAGTTTAGAGCTCTTATTACCGCAATTTATCATAGCCTAAACAAAGTATAAACTAAACTAAATAACAAACACGTTAACCAAAACCACGAAATTTTTTGCCTCTCGTGGTGAAAACGCTAGAGGCAAAAAATTTCTATTTCGCGTTCCAAAGTATTCTGCAAGTAGGAAGTGTTCGACGTATCCTTCCTGGTTTGCGACTAATATTAATATTCTAAAATTGAAACTATATTACAAGGGTAAGTGGAAAGCGGCAAATAGCAGCAATTTTTTTGAGTGAATTTAAACGAACACGTTCTTTATGCAAGTCTAAAATATCCCAGGCATACAAGTATATCTAGATTCAGTTAAGAGATCGTTAAAACATAGCCCTAAAATGATATTTCAATACCTACACAATAGGAAAGGATCTAGAAGAATACCCATCTCCTTGATCTACAATGGTATATGAAAACGTAAAGAAATGCCAACATAAAAACCAAAAAAATGCCTGTAATGGGCGCTCATGGTATATTGTATATGTATACTGTATCTGCTGTACCGACGTGTGTTATGTAGTGCCTCGCGGTGTGCTACTAGACCTTGCTCACTAGAGAGCATGAGGTTGGAATTAGTCAATTGTCGAATGTATTATACAGTTAAAGTTGAGAGGTGAAAGGCGATGAAATTAGATCTAGCATTCGGAGTTGCCCTGACGAGACCTAGAAGGTCGAAACCACATGGTTCGCTTCTAATGCTTGATCTATTTTCATTGCATTCGTCCGCAGTTAAATTCCAACAATATACCATGAGCGCCTATTACAGGCATTTTTTTGGTTTTTTACAATGGTATAGTTGGGATAAATCATGTAGTCTTGTCAACACTTTTGCCAGTCATTTTCCATCTGCTAACAGAGTTTGCTCAGCATTTCGTCTAGACCTTTCTCAAAATGATTAGGTCCATCGTTTATAGCGTGTGATGTAAGATACACCTTAGCCAGATCTCTTATGCTAATACTTAATCTTTCTATTAAAGCGATTGTATTTCCTTCATTATGGTGCCGTGCTAGAGTGGTTCCTGAGTTCAAAAAAGGTGCCAAAAATTTTGGTGAAAATAATCAGGCTATATCAATACTTTCAAATTTGACAAAGTTATACGAGAATGTAATATACTAATGTATGCATAATAATATTAAATACAAGACATATCACCGCATCATCATGGCTTCGTCCGGGGTAGATCAACTATAACAAATCTTGTAAACATCACTCAATACATTTGCCAAGAATTGGACCAACAAGGCCAAGTATATGTTATCCGTTCTGATTTAGTAACGCTTTCGATAGTATCGATCACGGTATACTCTAAACTACTTTAAATTTATACATATAAACTATCTGTATTTGAATTCAGTCCTGAACTACTACAATTACCTTGGTCCTATTTGAATATCAGGTGTAACTATGTAGTTTATAATGGATTTATATGTTCCATTTTTATTCCAACTTGTGATGTATCTCAGTCCTTGGTGTTCTAAACTTAGTTCAAATCTCAATATAAGTAAATGTTGCCATATTACTTTCAGTACGAAAGTAAATCCATTCGTGTGAGTGTATACAATAAGCGATAAAAATTTGCAAAAGGTTCAAATAATAAAAGGTATCGAAGTATTTTTAATAGTCGTTGCCTTTTTTCCTGTCACATCCTGAACTTGTCTTTATCTGCTTCTTTTTAAGAGTCTTTTCTACAGTCCAGTGCTGAGTAAATTGAAAAAGTGATGGCGTTTATCCTCCAAACGACGTTTCCTAAATTTCGTTATTCCTAGATTATGTTCCCGTTATTCATGCACTTTTTCGATCCCATAATCACGAACAAAAAAGCTGCAGCCGCTTCCCACTGACAACGACGATACGTCGAGTTGCTAATTTGCATTATAATGATATTTTTGGTAATTCCATTAATCAATCCACACAATTTAATTTCATTTTCTCTTATGTATGTATGCATTTAAGATATAATTTAATTTTATTATATTTATATATTATTATAATTTTATCCTGTAACCCAAAACCGGTTTTGTTCGAGTGGTTTATATACAACAGTACCGGTTTTGTTCACTGATCAGTGTTAAATAGAAAGTACTTATTGTTGCTTAATGTTTGAACAAAGAGTACTTTTTCTGTTGATTGTCATAAAATTTAGTAAAAAAATATAGCAGGCTAAATATCTCAAAAACCGTCATTTTTTCGTCTCATAAGTATCATAATATGAAGTAGTATCTGGTATTTGTTAAGCCCGATGGACACACAAGGAAAACTTTAAAAGGTAGTTCTCCCTCGTCGATTCATATGAGTTAAAAAAAGCACGCTGCAATTTACAAGTACAACTTTAAAAGTCGAAACTGTACAAGTAAAACTGGTACATGCAGTATTTTTCTTGACAAGTATGAAAAAGCTACAAGTCGCGCATGAGCAATTCGTCAGAACGCATATAAATAAAACCAAATACTTTACATTAAAAACTTGTTTGTGTATACGGACTTGTAAAGAAAACTTTTAACATAACTTTTAAAGTTTTTCTGTCCATCGAGCTTTATTTATGTAGATTCAAAAGAAATGATAAAAAATTGAAAAAAACAAAGTTACTTTTCGTCTAGCATCCTGCATAATTATTATTTTATACTTGTTTTAGATTTGTAGTTAAGAAAACTAAATACATACTACATAAAATAAAAAGATTTGGTTATCCCTCTTATAAACTAATTGTAAGATAGAACTTCTGCATCCTAAGTAGGCAACTGTACATACATACATATGTGTATCCATAATTCTATAAAACAGTGTATCAATAACACAGAACCACTAATATACTCTATTTTCAGATAATGACAATATCCGAAGACTTAATGGATGACACTGTAAACAGTTTCTTAAATTGGACTCTCGCTTTAGAAATAATAACTTGGGTTCTAGTTGGCGTTGGTGCCGCGATCTTAGTTATCAGTATCATCGGCTGTATGTGTTGCAGATGAGAAGTATGAAACAACACATATTATTTGACAAATAGATCGTAATATTCACTTACAACTTATAATTAATCGTTTCAATAAACTATTTATTTGAGTTTATTGATTTATTTGAAGTTCTTTTAATTTATAAATCTATCTATTTAAAAAATAACGTTAGAAGCTCTGTGTTGCCTATTTACAAAGAATAAAATATGTTAGATCTGAATATAAAAAATATTGGCATTCTTCCTCAAAGTATAAGTTATCGAGATACTTACGATTAAAAAAAGGAATGTTATTCAATTTAAAATGAAATGACCTGAATAAATCTTCAAAAAAGTATCCCAAAGAAAACCGCACACGTCAACTTTTATTATTTATGTAATGTGTTTTGCCCCTAATTCGACTAATTCGGTAGGTACTTCAAATTGATAAATCATTCAAATTAGAGAAATGGTAGATAATGAAAGACAAGAAATGCGAAGTCATTGTGAATTAAAAAAAACAGAAGATCGGCGGTTTTTAAACTTTCATTTTTATGTAGAATTTGCGTGAATTACACTAATCTGTAAGTAACTACGTATCAGTAGCTCCGCGTATCACCGCTAATATGCATACCACAGTTTGAGAACTGCTAGAGTAGCCGAGATTTCATGAGTACCTATTCACATTCACTACGTTTATATGCAGTATTTAAACCGAATTGGGTACACAAAAAAGCCTATGTGGTTACGTACGAAATTAGTTTCATCTTATTCCAATTTCAAAAACTTTCCAAGTTGTTCTAACATAGTGGCGAAAGTTATCTGAATCTGAACCAATAACGTATGACCCCTTACTCATAATCTGATTAAAAACTCACCTAAATATCTTAGGATAATTAACAAGCTAAAGCAAACAAGGTAATACAGAGTACAGAACAGAACACAAGAGAACCATCAGCACCCAACTAGCACTAATTTTGATCTATACTTTGGATCCTATGCTACCCTGTTTACATGAAAATTCAATACGACACGATCCCAAAAACTTATCGGTTTGACCGTCAAATTGGACGCACATTTTTATGGTGTTTACATGACGTATTGAATATAAATTTGATACTGAGTTCGATTTCAATTCTGCATGTAAATGTAGTAATTATTTGTTACTTATTTTTTAATTGTTTCTAGCAATCGTTAATGTTTTAAATAAGCTGCATTCTTAACAATAGTTTATTTTTAGGATAAAAATATGTATTTAGTGTCAATAAAGATTTCCTGATAAAATTGTTCGTCCTAAATACGAAATGAAATTTAAAATTTTGGATAAACCGATTTAGTGATAAGATAAAAATAATCGCGTCCGTACTGTCACATACAGAGCTGCTCAAATAACTGTACTTGAACTGAAACTTGAATGTTTCCATAATTCCAATAGTAAAAATTTTATTTAATTTTACTTTTAATTAACCACAATTTTGTGAAATACTCTCATTCGTCTTTAAGAGGATCTAATTTCTAACAACACTATAGTTTGTTTGATAGGAGCTTTCAAGAAACATAACTGTTGATATTTATCTAAAGTCACACTTCCATGAAAAACGGCACACATAAATATCGAACAAATTGAAAATCTCCGCAAGCATACTACATCATCGGCACTATTTTTATTTCTAAGCATTTCAATTGAAATCTTTATCGTTATTTATTTGAACACAAAATAATACATAGAATTACAAAAAAAAAATGTTTTAAAGTAAGTTGTTCCAGTGATAAGATGCATTATAATATGCTAGTAAGGGAATATTAATATCACCGATTACCTGGGTAGAAAATCAGTCGATTGATTGGTCAACCAGATACCTGGATGTGACTGCAGTTGATTTATAGAAGTGAAATATCTGCACATGAATGTCGTCAAATAAGACCAGGGATGTAGCGACCAGTTCATTAACATTTTAAACAGCTATGTATTACATCAAATTCGGCAATGGACATTTGGAAATTGTATTAAATGATTTTTCTATTAATCACTTTTTTGCATACCTTATTTTTTGGTATTTCTAATGTAAAACATAATGTTCTAAGAAAATTATAACTCAGTAACAATGACATAATATCCATGAAAAAGAGTGCAAGTTACTAAAAGAATTACATACAACCTACGTATAATACACGAAACGTCTCGCTTGCGTCATAATTCATTTATAAAGCATTAATGAAGCATTAAGAAAGTAAATCCATTTGCAGTAATTAATTTATATACAAAAGATTTTCTATAATGTTTACTTTAAACGTATTTTGTTATAATGCAATACTCCCATATATTAATTTTTACAAATATTTACGTAAAACATATCAAACAGATTGACTTGATGAAATGTCCCTTTTAATTCTGTTTTCACACTTTCACTACATACTAAAAATGTATAGATAAAATATATTCAAATCTATATTTCAGAAATCCGTGCAATAACTGTAGCATACATTATTTTTAATATATTGTTACTACATTTACCTTTTTATTTAAAAAGCAACAATTACGAACAACAACGAAACTTTTGCTTATTTCAGAAAGAAAAATCCTGACTTTATTTTTTCTTCTAAATTCAAACATGTATCAATTTTTCCCGTCACGCAAGGTTTCCGGGAAACTGGCATTTTTAATTTCAGACATTTTACATTCTTAACTATCGCATATTTAAACATTTTGACTCATCTAACCAGTCAGATATGAAGATTTTGTGCTATATTTTTCTTGTGGAGAATCCCTCTTGTTGATGCCATGATAATCGACGAGCATATTCTACTTTCATTGATTGTTGTTGATTTTTTAGGATGAAATCTAGTTACGCCATTTTTTACAGAACAATAGTTTTTAAATTGAGAACAACGATGACAATAAATGCCTATCATTGTATTCGTTTGAAAGAGGTTCTATGCTTTCAGCCGGGAACCAACTATCTAAGACTGAGAATCTCGTATGAATTCGTTAAGATCTTCTTGAGTCAATAAATGAGGAAAAGTTGATTCCAAAGTTGTACCATCCCCTTCCTTACTTCCATCAGAATCTAAAGTCTCTTTATCAAAAGACACATGTTCTGGACGCTTTGGTATGGTCAATTGCAAATTAGGATACACCACTGTGTGTTTTGATTTTAACGTACCTAGTTCCTTAAATGTTTGTTAAGCAATGATAGTTAGGTTCTCTCTAAATCATAAGAACAGCAAACATAGCATACAGCATACATTTCAAAATCTCGTTTGGTCCGTCACCTTATAGCAAAGATAAAGTTCATAAAAATTTGTTATGAATGCAGTATAAATTTGTAATATGCAATACCCAATAATTCAGACATGCAAAATATTCATAATGGCATGTTTACTAGTTCACTGTTATCTTACAACTAACATCGTTATGATAATTGTGTGCCACGCTAGCAGATCACGTTTGTATATACATATGTATCTATACATGTCTGCACCAGAACCAAACAGCAATCGTACTGTTTGAGTTAGCTTATTTGGTTCAATTATATTTTCTATGCTCTGCAGGAGGGCTTTGGCAATTGACAAATAGGCGAAATAAACGTTTTAAAGTACATACATGAAAAATTAAAATTCAACTATTGCTAAGTACGTTTATACATACAAAGTCTTGTTTTATTAGAACTGGACCGTGCAATCGAATTAGGACCGCTGCGTAAAATTTAGTTTTTTTCAGCAAAACATAGATAAAAGAGAATAAGATTTAGACATTTCACTTGTACATACATTCATTTATTACTTATAATGATATCATTGGAACCTAAAATAGTAACAAACAATATTTCATTAAATCACCCTTTGCTTTGAGAACGTCAGCAATTCTTTTAGGTATACATACTTCTTATGCACCCGATAGCGAATTCTCTTAGTTGAACATCGTTTTGTCAAGTTTATTTAATATTTTCTTTTAAAATATTAACGGTGGTATTCGGATTCAAATCCAGGGAATTACCTAGCCATAGAAACACCCTAATATTTTCTATTTCCCTAAGATTATGAATGGTTTTGGCCCTGTGGCATGGAGCACCATTATTTATGCACCACCATTGATGCATAAATATGTACAAATCATTTTTTCGTAAGCAATGGTTTGTGATGGTCAGTGGTCCAAAGCCTTATGCTGGTATACACGACCATCTCATTATAGCAAGTGGGTGATTTACAGTCCTGATCACTGCAGTTTCTAAAAATCGTTCAGACGGTCTTCTCCTAGCAAAGCGAGCGTTTCAGTGACAGCTTCTACGTGAGATTCGTCGCTGAATACGACCTTTAAAAAATAAATATTTTGAATACTTTGTTATGAGTATGTAAATATTATTTTAGCAATCACTTATCTTTTCGCAATCTTTTGTTGTGAAGTGTCAATGTTCTTTTGCCCACTGCAGTCGAGGTTTCTTCATTTCAACCGACAATCTTTTTTTTTCGCAGGATGTCAACTCTTCAGATTCACTTCGTAGAGACGTGATTTTAAAGTGTGCTTCGATATTTTAATATTGCTTTGCTCAAGATTTTTCTTAAGCTCTTCAACAGACATTCGTCTATTTTCAAGAGCTTTGCGAATAATTAATCTAATTAATCTTCACGTGTACTTGTTTTGCGAATACCACGACATCCAGTCCGACAGGTCGATGTGGACGGTAAGTTTTCGGAGGTAAAATTAGCCACTCTACCGACTGCTTGATGATAAACTCTTCTTTCGCAGCGCTTTGGCGATGAGAATACAGCCTTAATTCTAGGAGCTCTCTTTTCACCAGACATGTCTTTACCCTTTCCCATTTATACGAATGATCAAAAGCGATTGAAAAAATTTAATAATCATCAAAAAACTAAAAATACAAGCTATTTACACAAAATTCGCAACAAAACAGAATGATAATGTTACTAATTCAGAGCAGGTAGAAAATTCAATGGCATAATCCCTCGATCCCTCTTAATGATAGCAGTTATTAATAGAGAATATTTAAAAAATAAGAAAATTGATATTATGTTTCTGTCGAATGGCACTTACCAATACAGTAACTAGAAATGTATTTACATAATCGTAAATGCCAAATTTGTACTATACAAAAGCGCTCATAAAATTGTATTATAAAAATTGGGAAACTTTCGAGTGGTCCTAATTCTATTGCATGTATGTATGTACATACCACCTAAAGCATACAATTTAAAATTTTGAAGATCTTATAGAATTATGAAGTTGAAAAAACTATCAACTTGTAATTATAGCTTTCTTGCTAAATTATTCTAATTTATGTTTTGATAAGACGTGACCACAATTTAACATCCTACACGCATCGTATTTCTAGAAATTAATCGGAAGCGGTAAACTGCAATTAATTAATATAAACTGTATATTTATAGACTTAATACGGGTATTACCAGTAAAACTATCCTTAAACATTACAGTAACGTATTTTCTTCTTGAAAACGTCCAAGATACGTATGAATGATTTTTACACTTTTATTATCCCGTTGACTTCCAGTACTATTTATTTTCAGTTATCTGAATATTTACTGATAGAAACAAATGTGTTGTTCGTACATATAGAATAATATTGCAACAAGACAAGAAATTCTCTACACATATTTTCTTATTGTTTCATACACAATAAATTCCAATTGACAATTAAAACCTCTAGTATATCAAATATCGCATTGAGACATAACGTATGTTTTGCTACTACTACAAAAATTGGGGGTTCCATTTGAAAAAATTAAGTTATGGTTCTTCAAAATTTCGAAGAGTTAACGTGCCATAGTAAAGTAACCACGCCATGTAGACAGCCGTTCTGGGCGCTAAAATATACTCCAACATGTTGTTTAATCATGTGATGAATTCTAAATTGATATCCGAAAAATCGAGTGTTCCCTGATTTTTTTAATAAATGTCCGCCATAGTAATTTATTTTAGAAAAAATAAGTACAAAACGCCCCAATCAAATTCAAAAACCTAAAGGTATTTATAAAGCTTAAAGGTAGGTAAATCCAAATATGTAAAAATATACAGGGTGTTCCATTAAAAATAATAAAGTTGATAGCGACTTCCGGTGTAACAGGAAGCGCTAGAAATCCAATAATATTTTCATTGAAGAGAACGTAATTGGCTATAGGTATATAATTCTGAATTTTCAAATTTATATTTTTGCCCGAACCTCGTAAACTTCTAATGAACGGTCTCGCTGATACACCGTGTATACATACATATGTAAATGGAAAATGGCACAAAACTAATTACTGGTACAGATAACTAAATAGGCACTCACTATAATGCATAATGAGAATACATACTTCTATTTTTAACATCTTATTTGCAATGAAATGTTACGCGATTTCTCTTCCTTCGGAGTACAAAACAAACCTTAGATTATACTAAAGATGTTCAAAAATTAAGTACTATTAGCTAAGGTCACTGTGCGAACATATGCGCGATACAACTCCGTGCTAATGGGAAGCTAAACTACATGTACATACACTGTACTGATAAGGAAAAGATACATATTAGATAAATTACTATCGACATTGTACTACGTCTACGTTGCAAAATATATTTTGCCCAAGCAAACTTTTGTATCAAATGCGACAATAGTCTTCTGAAGTCTTTAAACACTCAGAATTCATACCCGACCTCATACTAACTTATTAAAGGATGTATTTACAGTCTGAAAGAGAAAACATGACTTTACTTTTCATATAAGCTGCAATCTTATTCATAATTATAGATCTTTTACGAATAATGTATCTAAAAAGAAGAGAATATTATAAATTTTGTGAAATACTGCTTTTTGCACGGTAATGTATGTATAAGATCTTTAAAAACTGTATTCATGTCAATAATAATTATATAACTCAACCAAGCTGAACCTAATGCTAGCAACGAACGTACTAGTTAGTGCAATATCAAACAATATTGCCCAAGAAGTTGTAAATACTGTAAATGTCACATGCTAAGGTTTTTTAAGTATTTGCAATATTATTACAACATAACTTAGCTGGACTATTTTTAACAAAGATAAATATAACATATACAATATTAAACAACATTTATCTTTGGATTCAAATTAACCTATATCTAATAAAACATTATTTCTACTCGTATGTAAATTAGTTCACACATTAAAAGTTAACCCGTACAGGTGTTCAACCTTGAAAATTCGCCGCTTATTTAAAAAGAACATAAAGTATCTATTACCATTTCTCATAAAAACAAAAGTCAACTACCACACATCCCGTTAAAAAAACCGGTGACCACATACAGACAAATCTAAAAACCTTTCTAGATATTTATATTGAATGCATGTATTATTTTCAGCGAATTGGATACCATAATGACTAAAAAATCTTTCGCAGGCCACAAAGCTAATTTACTCCACAATTTAAATATGCAATATTTACAAGTAATGTATCATTCTGACACTGTATATAAGCAAACGAAAATTTTCAGCAATACCAGTCTTGATAATACTAATAACCGAAATTTTCCAACTAAGGTAAGTCATTACTTTCGCTTATTATCGCTATCTAATATTGCAATATAATTATACATATGTATATTTGTTCTGCACATCAACTTTTAAACTGATATGCTACTATCCATTTACGTATGAATAAATACAATCAAGTAAAATAAATTATAATAATTTGCAGTATAGCTTGCAGGTGAAGTTGAATATTTTTGCTCTGTTGATAGTGGCAGTACCTTATAACGAAAACACCTTTAATATATGCTTAACAATAATTTTGTTCATAAGTAACAATGTAAGAGTGCAGAATGTTAGCATTTTTTCTTCATATTGCATATCTCTTGATAGAAATGATCTATTTTACCATGACTCAATCGGTGTTTCATTCCTTAACGCGATGCTACTCAAGCGAATTCGAACGAATAATTGGCACTGACCCACCGTCCGGAAAGTATATATCCTATGTAACAACATTATTCACACCCTAGCTTTTTGCTCGCAATTTTAAGAAAACGAAAATTTGAATAAAATCAAGTAAAAATAAAAAATATATATTTATTCTTTTGTAACATAGCCTAACAAGAAACTAACAATTCACTTTCCTAAAGATAAGTTTTGATAATAATAGAAACAAAATAATCGAATGTAGGCTTTCACGGCCACTGTTCCATAAAGATGTATCTTTCGGGTATTGCCGTGGTAGTTGTAACAAACTTGACGTTTCGCTGATCATACTGTCAGCTTCTTCAGAAGTTCTCTAAAGACTGATGTTGATGTCTTCTGCTCCTCGTTATATACCCAGTCCCTGTTCCGCTCCAGTGATGCGTATCCGTTCCAGTCCGCTGAACCGTATCCGTTATCGTTCTCTGATCCGTGTCCGACGCTTCTCCTCTTCTCGTGTTAGATGATCTCGGATGCGTCCTCGTTGGTCCTTGCTGCTTCGGGCTCTTCAGCGCTAACTTCCATACCTTACTCAATCTGTATCCGTCTTCTCGGTTGAAGTTGTTCGGATTCTTCATTATTTCCAGGGATTCTCTCACTATCCGTGGGTAGTAGTGATTGCTTTTGGCTAGTATCTTCACGTCATTGTAGTCGATTACGTGACTACTTCCGGTGTGGTAGTGTTCAGCTACTGCCGATTTTCCAGTATTTCCCTGTTCGACATCTCTGCGATGCTCTTTCACTCTGCACTGTATACTGCGCCCGGTTTGTCCAATATACGATTTCCCGCACTGGCATTGAAGTTCGTAGATACCTTTAGCTTGTAGTCTCGGTATGGAGTCTTTGTTGGATGGAAGCAGTTCTTTTATTTTCTTGACTGTGCTGAACCTGACGTTGACGTTCTTCTTCTCCAAGGTTTTCTTCAGCCTGTCCATGACTCCAGCAATATATGGCAGGTGTGCGTATCCTGCTGGCTTTAGTTCTGAGTCATCCTTCTGTTTCTTTTTGGCTCCGGCTAATCTCCGAATCTCCTGTGGTTTGTAGCCGTTCTTCTGGAGTGCATCTTTCACATGTTGAATTTCCTCAGTTTTGTTGGTAGCATCACTAATCATTTCCGCTCTATGTAGTAGTGTAGTGACCAGGGATCTTTTCTGTTGTGGATGATGATGTGAGGTTGCGTGTAGATATCGGTCCGTATGCGTCTTCTTGCGGTATACTCCATGTCCCAATTTTCCACTGTCGTTGCGTTTTACCAATACATCCAGAAAAGGTAAGCAGCCATTCTCTTCTCATTACGATGGAGTTCGAAGAGAATGGCTAACACGAGAAGAGGAGAAGCTTCAGACACGGATCAGAGAACGATAACGGATACGGTTCAGCGGACTGGAACGGATACGCATCACTGGAGCGGAACAGGGACTGGGTATATAACGAGGAGCAGAAGACATCAACATCAGTCTTTAGAGAACTTCTGAAGAAGCTGACAGTATGATCAGCGAAACGTCAAGTTTGTTACAACTACCACGGCAATACCCGAAAGATACATCTTTAAGAAACAAAATCAGTTATCTATATGCAAAACATGCGACACAACAACTGGATGCCAACTAGTGCTGTCATTCTTTGTTTCAAGAAAGGACAAGTCGAGCAACTCTTGTAATTATCAGAATTGCGTCGAACATACAAATAACTTTAAAGTGACAGATGACATAATTAATGAGTTTATTCGGTGTACACCATAAGAATATTATTTTCCATACAAACTTTGCTACTCTCCCAGAGGTTTCATTCTAAAAAACGCCGAAATTCGTGTTCCATTATTTGTCAAAGAGTATTAATACCAAGTTTCAAGTAAAATATTATGTCTCATACAAACTGTGCCACCTTCTTTCATCCGTCTAGAGATTGAATTTAAGAAACACCGAAGAGTATTATTCGTTGATTTTGTCAAGACGCATTAATACCAAGTTTAGAGTAAACTTGACCATACAAACATTATTTCCTATACAAATTTCGCCACCCCTTTATCACCTTAAGACTTGAATTAAAAAAACACCCAAATAGGTGTTTCATTAATTAAGCCAAAAAATTAATTCCAATTTCAAATAAACCATAAAATATATATTTGTATTTTTTGGTATAGATATATACTTTGCTACTCCCTTTCATCTCCTTAGAGATTGAGTTTTGAAAAGCACCAAAGCATCTGATTTATTAATTGTGTCAGAGAGCACTAATGCCAGGTTTTATATAAATTTGAGCATACAATTTTTTTTTAATTTTTCGTATACAAACTTTGCCACACACTTTCACTCTCTTAGAGAAGAACATTTCAGGAAATATCTTCTTAAATGACGCAATATAAAATCAGCACGTTGTCTAAATTTCAAATTTCTGCCTTCGGCGATTTAGTCTGGGCGTTGATGTGTCAGTCGGCATAAAGCTTTTTATATGTATGTATGTATGTACGAGTAGATATATAATGAATATAAAGCAAATTTAGTACAAAAAAAAGCAAATTTAGTACAAAAAAAATCTATGTATGTGGAATAAAAAAACAACAGAAATGCTTCAGGGTAATTGTAATCTCCAATGTGACTGATCCCATGTTATAAATTAGTAAAGACCGCAAGAATTGGTTCTCTTCCAGCGGCAGTATATCGACGTTAACAGCGCACGCCTATCGTACGAGTATGTATGTAGTGAAATATGTAGTTTGTAGGCATTCGTCGTACGGTATTGTTGCATGATCATGCATTGCAAGTACGCGTACCTATACTTCGGTTGCAACGCATTTAAAATATCGAAAGTTCGTGAAAATGCTTCAACGTGTTTGTTTGCTAATAAGGTAAGGTTGTATATTATGACTGTGTTTTTATTAATTCTAGTATAAAGTTTCTCTAAATAACGCCCATTTTTATTTCGGTAAAGCCGATGTTGTTATGCCCCTGCTACGCGACCACATTTGCGGTCTTTATAAATTAGTCTAATTTACTAGTCCAGTAGGTTTTTTTACACTAAATAAAATAATATTGTATTTTATATAATATTTACATAATAACGGAAACGCCATTATTAAAGATTACTAATATAAATTCAAGTGTCATAAAGTTAAAGTATACACATATGTTATAAGCATACATATTCATGCTTAATCGCATCTTTTCTGGTCACAAAAGCATAAAAACCTGTTTAAACAATTAGGCTTCACTAAATCTACGAAATTAGTTATTTTGAAGTGATGGAATATGGAAAGTACTAAATTATTTATAAATAACGAGCTATTATTGATAAGAAATGAGCTTCTCCGCTTATTGGTACTTTTCAACTTTCAGTTAACAGCACGACATTATAGTGTTTACATGCAAGTATTTTGTGTATAACGTTAAGAAATTTTCGTAGCAATTAATGGTAAGATATTTTATGACTATACATATACTATACAAATTGAAGATTTAATATCTAAAATAAAAAAAGTATACTATTTATTTTCTTCTTTAACATTTTCAATTGCACACAATTACAGTTAATTAACTTCATAATATAATAACAAATTAATGTGTTAAACACATTTAAAAACAACTCCAAAATGGTTTAATATATAATTCAGTTGATGCACATGCAAATAGAAAACCTAGTTTTTGATACCCTAGTAATTTGTGCTACAGAAACAGTTTTGGCGTTCCATTAACCAACTTCTTTCGTAAAAAAAAATTTTTTTTGACTTTAATTCCGAATTCTTGCTTTGCCTTATCTCGTATAATTTTAACTGTATGAAGAACTGTACAAAGCTACTTTCCGACTTTAAATATTAGCTATACCTTTACATGTTTTACAATGTGTTTGAAGTCATTACTCCGCTGAAGGATTAATATCTTCTATAGATTTAGAACTCTGAATTCGAATTCATTTAGTCTAAATTTGCCAGTCCTACCCCACGCATTTATGCTATTAATGACTCTTAATCACAGTTTATACATACTTACAGCATATGTGTACAGTTGGTTAATTATACCCACTTTTTTTAACAAAATATGAAATCGTGATATCGAATCGCGGATTCCCATTTAAAGCTATTTGCATAGTTAGAGGGGAAGTAACGGCTGTCACAACGTTAACTAAACGTAAACAAGATGATCGTAGAGCTAGTGGGGTTAGCAGCCAATGGAAAAATCCTTTTTAAAAGGAAATAAGACTCATTTATCTTAACCATAAGCTTTAAATTGAGTAATTGAGTGTTTTCTGGTGAATTTTCACCGTAATTTTTAATCAATTTCACAATGTAATTTGAGTATTAATTTGTGATGTGTACAGTTCAAACGTCTTTTTAGTATGACTGATTAATATTAATGATACTTATTGTGAAGTTATGTTCTTTGACTGCTAGTTTCTTACTCTTACTCAATTACCTTCTGAAGAAGAATTTAATAAAATTCGAAAGCTTAAGGTTAAGATGATTGAGTCTTATTTTCTTTTAAAAACAATTTTTCCATTGGCTGCTAACCCCACTAGCTCTACGATTATCTTGTTTACGTTTAGCTATTTGCGTATTAGGTACATCTGTTATCATTAAACATGGCTTATACTTACCACATCCACTGCAAGAGATACATCGAGCGTTATCGGCTTTGTGAGGAGCCAGCGTACCGCCGACGTATAACCATCCAAATTAGTATTCAGTCGTGCCGTATAGAAATATACCACAATGGTGAATATAGTGCGTGCCATTTTTCTTATAATTAAAATAAAACGCAAACTTGCGTACGTAAGCCACTGGCATGTGTGGCGAATTTGCCAAAGTTAGTTATCATTTTTCCGAGCGAAAATGCCATCCAAACATCACTAAATGATATAAATATGTTACTGTAATTCCGACAACAATTCGCCATTGTTTATATTTTCAGGAAAAAACTAGACTAGAAAAACTGGTTAAGATTTGCATCGAAGCCCAACTGATTTTTTTGTATACTTAGTTTTTCTGACTTTTTAAAATCAGAAGTACCTATGTATGTATGTACAGTAATTCCATCATTATCAATATTTTTTCTAACTTTTAAGAACCCATGCATCAAAATTTCAAAAACAATTACGGGTTTTTGAACTTACCATTAGTACTCAGAGATTTCTCGGCATAATTTTATACTTATCGTTCGTATTTAAAATTTTGCCACTGCAAACTCGTTTACAACATGTAAAGATATGTCATACGTAAATTGCTCATGCAGAACAAGTATACTCTGCTTCTTGACTGTCAGACAGTTTTTCAATTCTCTTTTCATTATTGGTAAAATATTCAAACTTAAAAATAGTTCGTAAATTGAATTTATTATTATTACTAATAAATTGAATTTATTACTATTACTAATAAATATTTATTAAGGTTATACCTGTTTTATGATTGAGTCACAGATAAATTACGTTAGAGATATAAAAATAATTATTCACGCAACTGATTCGTTAGAACTTTTCGATGTTCCTGAAATCCTAGAATTCTGAAAACTTGTAATTACGGATAGTGACATCGGGTCTCGTTGGCGAAATTATTTACGCTTTTGTATTACCTCCGGTTTACCGGAAGTGCACGTCAACTTTCTTAATTTAAAAAAATAAATGAAATACATTACAGAACAGAAACGACATTTTAGAGTTGAATTGTAAATAGTACATGTTGACACAACATGATATTAAAATTTAAGCCAAATGACAAGAAATATAAATACATTTATATGGTCGTCATCCAGATCTGATCATATTTAACTTGCAAGGAAACACAGGCAAGTGGTCGTGAGCGATTTAAATGGAATTTGGTAGGTTTGTAGACTGATGCAATGTAAGAACAACGGTAACTTCCATAGATGCTGATAATCGCTCGTTTTCAGGGGTGGGGGCGACCAAGAACCAACTCTACCTTCCGCTATTTGCTTTAATATCTCCAAAACTATAAGACATACCAAAAAAAAAGTTAAGACAAATATATAACTGTTTTATGAGGACTAAAAGATAGGGACAATAGTTTGCCTGTCATAGTTCTTGTTTTCCTGAAACAACTCCCACCCCCTATATATTTTTTAAATTTTAAAATTTTTATTAGCTGGAAAAAATACACAGTTATGCAGAATTCACCCATATATATTAGACATGCTATAAAATAACTCAATTTATAAGAAAAACAACAATATAAGAATTGTGTAGATATACCTACATAAGCACATATCTAGGTAGTATATACATACGTAAATGATATTACTTATTGTTATTGATGTAATCAAATTGTAAGTAAGAATCTATCTATAATAATGAATGATAGAGAATTATTAGGTGAATTCAAAAATGCAATAATATATAGGATGTTCCATTTAAAAAAGTTACTTGCATCAATATAAACTTAGTTAAAACGAACGTTAGTTTTGAACGGCCCTGTATACATAGCCATAATTTTGAAGGTGTAGATTTGTTGCGCTGTATTTCAGCTACTACCATATCAAGTATCAAGAATTCACCTGCAATGGTTCCAGAAATACAGAGTTTTAACATAACGTTGCAGTTAGCCGTAGATTTGAAAAAAGTTGAATAAGTCAAAAATAGCTGATTTTGGATATAAGGTACCTTAATAAGTTTTGATGAAAAATTCCATGAGCGATCTCAAGAACTTATAAAAAATATATCATGTTATTTAAAAAGAAAGTTGACGTGAACTTCCGTAAACCGGAAGTAATACAAGAGCGCAAATAATGTGGCCAATAGGTGCTTTCGTTTTACATGCGCTTCTGATGTTTTGCTTCACTTCAGTTACCAACTGCGTTCTTTTAAAAAATCAAGTGATGTGGAAATGCACTTTTACGATGCACTTTACTGAAGTGCTTCAGATGAATGTGAAGCAGACTGATAGCGCATCACTTGTTGTGATACGCTTCACCTAACACCTAACCTATAAGAAGCGTTCGTTTTTGTGTTTCACTTGGTTCTTGCATTTCCGTAATACTTCGGTTGACGTCACAACTGAAGCGAAGCGCATGTAAAACGAAAGCTATAAATAAGACCAGATGACACTATCCGTTTCAGAATTGTAGGATTTCAGGAACATCGGAAAGTTCTACTGTATATTAATTAATTATTATAGCATCAAAAGCAAGATATTACTGATCAAAAACAATATCCTTCGATGTAAATTTTAACAATGCCATAATATTAAAGGTGGCGCCTATTGTGCGCCTTGAATAGTACTGTAGATGTGACAACCTTCATATACATAGTTTGCTTACGAGATTGTTCTTTTTCTATTTTCAATGTGTGGTGTCTAGTTATTTCTTCACAAATATGTTTCAAGCTTCGAATGAAGTTCGTTAGATTTAATGCCATATATTTTTTTTATCTAAGGCTGTTCTAGTGTCTTTTTCTATAGAGAAACTAATACAAACAATTCTGTTGGTGGGATTATCCAAGAAATTAGTGAGTAAATATTGTTCTACAATGACGTCTCTGTTATTTCATAAACTCTGAAATTGATCAATGGTTTCTTTTTTGCTACATCTTAGAACTAGACATTTTAAAGCAACCAAACCCCGAAGCTTAATACAATGTTCGTTTTTTACGATCAGCAAATAGTGAAACCCAATTACGAAATTATCGAAGAATATTGACAAAGATCCTTAAAAGCCTAGTACAACATCACACATGATGTAATTGATATTGATTTACGGTTATAGCAACAATGTCAGTTGAAGAAAAAGGGTAGAGGAAAGAGGTTAGTAATAAAGCCAAGTTTTAGCAACAACTTACTGATATGTCCGAAGCTGAAATAGTTCACAACAAATTAAGACATCCTCAAATCTAGGAAAGTGTAGGAGCATGAATCAATATTCTAGGTACATTTTCGTTTCTGGAGTAGTAGATGAAAAAATAATAATAGGAATGACAGTATGCAATCTGTTCAATTGAAAAAGAAAACCATACGAGGCAATGTTTGAGATTCTTGTAAAAATGCCTAGAAATTTACATGAAGCGATATAGTTAAACAAAAAAATAAGCTATGGTTCAGGTATTTTTATTTGAATAAAAAAAATAGAAAATTCGAAATAAATGCGTAATTTCAAATACAGAACCAGTGGCTTTCGAGATGTATGTATTTGTTCTACTCGCATACTTTAATTGTATTATTAGATATGTTGAACCTGTACTTTAATGATGTCCATTACGATACAGATTTTCATTATGATACAAGTTTACTCATATCTAATAGGAATACTCACTCGTATTCAATACAATACTCGGCTTCGCCTCGTATTGCAATTTTCATACTCGTGTCTTAATAGCTATCATTAAATGCTCATTGCGTAATATACTATTATAATTCAACAATATAGCGAAACAATATTTAATTCATGGATTTTTTGTAGTTTTAAAATAGTTATTTTTAACGTAAAGTAAAACCATTTTTCTGTAAAAATATTTTTTACTAAAACTTTTCGTATGTTTTCAGACGTTACCCATAATTAAGTGACAATGAAGATAATTCTACTCATCTCAATTCTTTTCACATGCACACACTGTAAAGTGTTTAATAACTGTGAATTGGCTAGACAGCTATTGAATTTTGGTTTGCCAAGGCACCAAATCGCAACTTGGGTCTGCATAGCCTTCAAGGAATCCAGTTACAATACGAACGCCGTCAATTACAGTTCCAATTGTTATGGATTATTTCAAATTAGTCAACTGTATTGGTGTTCTCCCGGTGGAAATGCATGCAATGTAGCATGCTCAAGCCTTTTGGATGATAATTTACAAGATGACATAAACTGTGTACGCCAAATTTATAATGAATTTCAACGTATTAGAGGCAATGGATTCTTAGCATGGGACACGTATCCTGCATGTGCAAACCCCAATATAGCCAACAGTTACATTAGTAATTGTTCTCTATAAAATATACGTCACTGCCTATTCTAATTTAAAAGACCATATCTAAATAAATCTACCTCAAAGTTGTTTATATCAATTGTGCAAAATGCCTTTTTGTGATTGTACTACAAACAGTAATGATAAGTATATTGGAATTCGATGTAATAATATATACAAAAACCATTGAAACACTATTTTTAATTAAGAGCCTACCTACGATATTACAGAAACACCAATACGGCCGACGAAACAGAAAGTTTTATATTATACAGATTTCTCTGTCTATGGCTTCACTCACGCAAACTATAAGATTTGTACAGTTTTCTTCTAATCGAATTTATCATTTAATCGTTTTTCTGTAAATCAACAAACTATCCAAACAGTGTACAGCATAAGAATATTATTTCCTCTACAAACTGTGCCACCTTCTTTAACCGTCCTAGGAATTGAATTTAAGAACCACCGAAGAGCGCCGTTCAATAATTTTGTCAAAAAGAATTAAGAAAGTTTGGGATAAATTTATAAATGAAGCCATAAAAATATTATTATTATACAAATTTTCCCATCCGCTTTTACATCCTTAAAGATTGAATTTAAAAAAACGTCGAAACACATGTTTCATTAATTATGACAAGATGTGACAAATTTCAAATAAATTTTACCACCCCTTTTACCACCTTAGAGACTGAATTTAAAAAACGCCCAAGCACGTGTTTCATTAATTGTATCAAAGAACATTAATACCAAGTTTCAAGTAAATTTGCCCATAAAGATGTTATTTTCCATAGAAACTTTGGCACTCTTTTAGTGCTAGTATTTCGAAAAATCACTTCTTAAATGATGCCTGCAATATAAAGTAAACACTTTCTCCAAATTTTAAAACTGTGCGGTTTGGAGCAAAGATGAACGCCCCAAATATTTAATTTCATATTACATTTGCCAAATTATGGCCAATTGATTATCAGCTTCTTCCGGAGATCTAATAAGAAACAAAAACTGAAAATTACAATCTATTTATTCTACTTTGAAAGAAATTGTAATATAATATAAAATTTTGCTTGCTTATTAGATGCTGCGAAGAAACTATATATAATAAGAATTAAATATGTTGGACTTACACCTTCAATTCAGTATCTTAGTTTATTGGAAGCTTTAAGTGTTTAAATTTAAGTAACTAATTAGTAAGGTAGGTACGAAGCATCATTTTTATAGAACATTAGCCTTGAAAAAATATATACTTCTGTGTTTACTGTAATGTATTATCACAATAGCACAATAAGTATGTATCTAAAAAAAGTAAAATAAATCGAGATACTTCGAGAGTAGTATCAGTAATATCTAAGGATATTTAACTACATCTTCAGCACCAAGATTATATTGTTAGTTGTGATGTGATTGCAAAATCATTTTGTAGAGCTGTCGAAAACCGGATTTTTCTGGAACTGGGTAATCCACTAGACGGTTAGACAGTTTCGAATAACTCTATTCTAGACTAGAAGAACCGCATGGGGTTAGAATTGACGAATCGAGTGTAGAAATTTCGAGCCTATCCAGTTCTGAGTAGCCAGTTTTAAAGAACAGTAATTCGCTATTATATTTTCAAAATATATAGCCAATTAATGAAAACTGAAATTAAGAATAAATTTCACTTTAAAAAATTAAACAAAATGTTTAGTAAGAGTACAAATAAAAACAAAATAAGGCGTACAATAACAAGACAAATACTCTTTTATTACACACAACTTCAAATTAATATGTTTAATTTGACGAAAAACCGCCACTGTATTTACGGAAATACAACTGTTAAAAGTTATTACAAAACAACAATCTAATCTCACAAAAATGATCACCATCAAAGGCTCTACATAGCACCTTTAATTTAGCGTAACAGAAATCACCTAATATTGTTAATGTAATTTATTCTTCTTGATTTCTGTTTCTAGAACAAAATAAGCCGTTTTGTAATGCTGAATTTCTGAAAGAGTGTCGAAATGTCATATTTTTCTTTTGACGAAAGAACGGACATTTCAGACATAGATTATTCAAATGATTAGTTTGAAAGATAGTAGAAACGAAGATATTTTATATATGTATATGTTGCTTTAGAATTAATGCGAGCCAAAAGTATGGTATTTTTGAAGCGAATTTCTGAACTAGGCTCTAAAAACTAACTCTTAATTTGTTAGTTACACCGTTGTTACATGTCTATTATAAAATAAGTGTGGAAGTAAACAAATTTGAAAAATAAAGAAAAATATATAGAAGATATTGTAATAAAACTGCGATACGGTTAAATAAAACTACTTATTTCAGAACTTGGAAGGAATTAAAAATAACTTGTTTATTTTGATTGACAGTAATGTTGACAACGCCACATATATTTTCAGTCCCATCACTACTCTCCAAGCATTTACATATATTCTTGACATATATGATTGTTGGTGTCGGGAGGCATCATTACGTTGGAACATTGTCCCTTTCTCAAAAGATGTTTAATCGCGAAATACACCGTTTGTTGATTCAGTTAAGTAATGGCGGTACTTGCAAGTCGGACCAGGACGTCTTATAAAAATAGCAGTCGACGGCTCCCTGAGCATCATTAAGTGAGGCATACCTGGACTAGTGACTTCAAACCAATATTTTCACGAAATAATAGTAGAATAACACCTCCAACATACTCCTTATAATCCATCAATTCAAATGATCCAACCCACATCCTAACTTTGATATTGTCAGTTTCGGAATGTGTTGTTGTAGGACGTGGTCTTGTAAATCTAACAAAGCTTCCCAAATCATCCGGTAGACTGGTTTCTGATATAGAAACTTCTTAGTAAACAGAATATAGATTGACCATTGATACTGAGCTGTGTAATTCAGATCAGAAAGCTATCCCAGCTCTCTAACAAATAGCACATCTGCGGAAAAAATTTCAGTGGTTTCGTGGACAGATGCTCGGTACGCCAAGAGGAACAGAGCTAAGTATTCATCCCAATCCGTTTGGTTATCTAACACAACCTTGGCTAGATACTGGATCATAGTCCTAATGTGCTCTACCATTCCATCCGATTGTAGGTGCGGGGAAGTCGCTCTTGTCTTTCGAATGCCCAAAATCTCACACATGTTTTGAAAAAAAGGTGGATTCAAAATTCCGTCCTTGATCCGAATAGGGAAACCCAAGTACCAAGTTGGAAGTTTAACTCTTGTCTTTGCAGTGGTTGTTAGCCCGTGGGATATTCCTATTGATGTGCTCTCGTCTGGATAGGTTCTGTCACCGATAACTGAAATTGCACCATTATCTCTTCTATTATTCTAGCTTTTATTTCAACTATCTCAGTAAATTCTTTTAACTCGTTTCGAATTTCGTTTTGAACGTATTAGATTTTTCAAATAACCCTCAATATTTTGGAATTTTATTCTATAACTTATTTTCTTCTATCTTAGCATTACCTGCAATGGCTATCTGCAGTTCTTCCATAGATTTTAGTGTAGAACTTACATCTCCATCTGGGGATTCAAATACAGTCGAATTTTTGGATCTTGTCCGTTGCGTCATTAACAGCGTAATTAAACACAGCCATACGTAAAATATTCATCACCGACATTTAACGTACATTAAACAGAAATGTTAATATACCATATAAGGCCATTCATACTGACATTACTCATGACGTAACGGACAAGATCCAAAAATTCGACTATACATAGAAATGCGGAGCTTCGCCGGTTGTAATTAGCGGTTCTCGAAGACGCTGTTGAAGTAGGTACTGTTTTAGTTCCCGACATTTGCTCAACCCCTTCTTCCAATTCGCGTTTTAAATCGCCCACTTTTAATTCGTCCAATTTTAATTGCTTGTCAGTCATTTTTTCTGTAACCTCACATCTGACACGAATGTAATAAAACTGGGGTTCGGTTACATAATAGTTATTTACGAACCAAGTGCGTGAAATCATATTTCGCGAATGAGCGCTTTATGGACACCATGAGCCATGAGCGCTTTATGGACACGAATTCGCGAAATGTTTCACGCACGAAGTTTGTACAATATTTTTTGTATGAGAACTATAATAATAATACATATTGTTAAATACGTTATCGTTTATGACCATATTATTAAGGATAGGAATTTATGATTTTAAAATGTCCCTAAATTAATCAAGTTACAGGAAGTACCAACTTTACTTTTACGCACTCGTGTTTAAAGTGACTTTTTACGCACGTAAATCGAATCGTAAAATGACAGGTTTTGATAAGCGAGTACAAAAAATTATTTATTTCCGAACTTGGATACAATGTTGATGGCGAGCACTTTGACTATTTGAGGAAGTACAAACATTCGTGTCAGTAAAAACTTGTTCCATTTTAGAGTCACATTTTGAGGAAAAAATAATCAAGCAGTGACATCCTCCTTAAATTAATTCAATTAAATAAGTGAGGTTATTTGATTTCTAATTTCCATGGTTACGTAATTTTGTTTTTCTTTTGCAGTTAACTTGATATTATGTTAGTAATTATATTTATTGTTTTATCCTAGCTTTTTACTTTTTTTCCAATAAATTGAGAACGAATGGAGACATCGTGATGCGGTTTTCAGTCAAACATAGGATATTTAGAGCTACTTAAAAATCTATTAATGCAAAAGTAACGTTCCATTTAATTTTTTAAAGAAAATTGTAAAAATAAGTTACACTACAGAAAGCGACCATTAGTTTATCAGTTTCAAAAACTAATAAATACAGAATGTAAATGCTGTTTAAATTTCACACAGTTTCCTTTTAGATGAACTCAGGATTATTCCGATAGGTTAAGGTGGCGTACTTGGCCCTCTATTTCAATAACTTGAACTTGATGAACAAATGTTGCATTTTATCGAATATATTCAAAATTAGATGGCGCAAGGCTTACGAATCTCTAGAAAAATAAAAAGTAATGAAATACTTAAACATGCGTAACATTTTGGCTGAAATAACATAGGAAAAGTGAAGATTAGAATATTGGTTGTAATACAAAATATATTATAATATAAATATAAACTTCTCGGAAAAATATATTATATAGAAGAAAGGTATCCAGGGATTCTTGAAACGAGTTTTACTGGTTGCATATTATGTAGTTTAGAACTGAATGTATTGAGCAGGTATATTTCAATATATAATCTTTTCGGTATAAATGCGATAGCCTAAGGCAATAACACCCTAATATTCTATTTACAAAACATATTTGTGCATACATGTGATGCTTGTTACAGGTAGAATTTTAGTTCTGCACTAATTGTTTAGCGACTAGCTTGATGTAATAAAGTAATAGATACTGTTTTTCATCGTCTTCGTTAGTTTTGGATTATTTTTTCGTTGTATATAGTTATTTTAGTGAATAAGGAAGAATATTTTAGTATATTTGTTTCTGTATATAATTGTACATAGTTCTAGTGGTAAACTGTCCTTGAAGAGGAACCATAATTATTATTTTCAGGTAAATACTCATTTGGAAGATCGCGATATCACGTCTCAACAGTCGCAAATTGCATGTAATAATAATCACTTATTGAAAAATATTATAGATTCAAGGCCAACTAAATATCAGGAAAAGAAAGCTGTACTACTTTGTGGTTTTCATTGATGAAACCCAACCACTTTTTATAGAAAAAATATATAGGGAAGAACAACTTTGTACAAACTTAATGGTTCCAAAATTAAGGCAATTATTCCTTGGGTGTTTTTTGCCCGAGAGGATTCAGCAGCTTATGTAGTGAAAGCTGCACACACGCAGGTAGTAGATTACTAGGATTGGACAGGAAACCTTTCTCCACACAAGTTACGCTTCTGAAGTATATTCTATAATGGATATGACTACATGTTATATAGATAATTATTATTAAAATTTCCGTTATAACCATCACAGTGTATGTATGTGAAATACTAAATGTAAATATAATAAAGGACGGTAAATTTTATTGTGGAATAAATTGTTATCTGTATTAGGCAAGAGAGATATTTGGGTTTTATTTGTCTTTCTTTCTCTACACCCACACGCCAAGTAATGATTCATCAATATGTATTTACTTATGCATGTGTAGTTGTAAGAATATGTCTCGAAAGTATTGAAATCAATTTATTACTTGAATAAAAATAATTTAGTAAGACCTTTCTATAACAAAGTATATTTGTGCATACAATCAAGTTTTGCAATTCTTGTGATACTAAACTGACTAAATCCAATAATCGTGATGCGCACTATTTTGAAAGCAATATACGTATAACAATAATCCTGTATACTGTTCAAGTTATGTTATAAAGAAGTATGATGTTATGTACGATGACTATCTTTCACAGTTACGGAAAAAGAAACGAGTCGTATGTACGACTCTAAAATTTTTCTTCTTCATTTACATTTTTTAATAAATCATTTAATTTAATGTTTTTCTGAATATCAAAGCAGTCAATTTTGGTGTTAAACTGTTTGCCTATACATAGTTATATAATAGTTATCTAATGCTAGTGACATCTAATATAAAACTGGCAAACTGTTTGGGCAGATATGGGGTTGTTGTTGATACTCAGCCCCTAAACTTACTTCCTGAAAAAAATACTGCATATTTTGAAATTATTTCAATACACATCGTATCAGTATATTTTTCTACATATTCTAAAGGTAATATTATCAAAATTTTATACTTTTTCTGATTTTTCTCGCAATCAAAGAATATTTAATTTAAAAAAAAATATTTAGATTTACAACAAAGATAATATCTTCAATGTAACAACGCGAAAATACATTTTTAATGTCTAGTTTTTCCGAATACTACGTTTCTAATAATTATTGTCGAACAGCGCCCCCTACTTTACCGAAACGCCACCTTAAGTAGTAACGAAAATATTAAAATTTCAACATTAACAAATAGATGATCTTCCCTCTCCCTTATTATGACAGATACGAAAAAATTTCACTGAAGAGAATTATCTGGTATGAAATGGGTTTTCAACTGATGATATCAATGTTATAGCTCATTCTGCGATTTCCTGAGATAATAGAAATTTTAGATTTGGACATAGATAGTTACACCTCTAGGGGTAAAATCTGGAATTTGAAAATAATTTGCAGCAATTTCTCTTGACCACTTACTATCAATATTTTTTCCTGTAGAACCTAGGACAAATACTTTTCCAGATACCCCCCATTATACACTCTGTACATAAAATAAGAAAAGCAATTTGTATAATTATACGATAATAAAATTCAATATAAAGTGTTTGTCTCTTTGAGTCCTTAACACATGCCTATCATGAAAACAGTGAATTGTGATCATATGCACTTCATTCAATAATAGCATACTATACAGTGCGGTTCTAAAGTATCCTTTCCCCCTGCTAAATTATGATCGGTTTGATAGAGAGTTTCCAGTTTTGGGATTTTATTATGAAATCTTATATACCACATTTCTGAAGTAAAATGTCTATTTACTTTCAAAGATTAACGACAAGGGGCGATATAGTATCAAAATTTTAAATGGAATGGGGAGACGACTGGCACCTCATTTTAAAGAGCTCCCTGAGTATGATATCAGGCTAAAATTTCATAAAAAATTATTGACTCATATGAACATAGTAATAGGACAAAATTCTACTTCATTATACATTTTGTGTTTGCAGTTATCTGCGGGACAGTTAAGTTGGCCCTCCCAAATTATTTTTTTAAAGTTTATATACGCTATAATTTTGCACATATGTTGCATAGTTTTGCACAACCATAACAAAATTTTGCACACCTGTACAAGATAAGTTATGCTATATTTAGCTTAATGAAGCCAACGTAACAGTAGCGCTTTTTCTACTTTTCGTATGTCATTTGAAAGCTTGAGTTTTGCACAGTTTTGCATAACCAAAACGAAGTTTTGCACAGCTCGTATAAAGAAAATATGGCTGGGTATTCATCAACGTTTACGAAAAGAAGGAAATTTTTCAAGAACAACCGTCGCTTGCGGACGTTATCGAGAAGTACGAACTGTAGCACTAGAGGAGGCTGTTCTTAATTTAATTGGAGAATCTCCCGAAACAAGTAGGAGAATCTATCAGAAATTTCCATAATAATCACATATGGGCAGATGAAAACCCACACGAAATTGCTGAATCTAAATTTCAACATCAATTTTCATTGAATGTGTGGCTTGGTGTTATTGATGATTATTTAATTGGGCCATACTTTCTCCCAATAAGATTAAATAGAGACGCATACTGCCATTTCCATGAAGAAGAGTTAGCCCAACTTGTTGATGATGTTCCTATGCAAATTAGGCAAGAACTATGGTTCATGCATGATGGCGCTCCAGCCCACTTTAGTAATAGCGCTCGTCGCTACTTAGATGAAGTTTATGCAAATCGCTGGATAGGACGAGCAGGCACCCAGAATTGGCCGGGCCGATCTCCAGATTTGAATCCATTGGACTTTTGCATTCGGAGTTTTCTTAAAACACTGGTTTATTCCACTCCCGTTGAAAATATCGATGATTTAAGGGATCGTATCATCGTAGCATGTGAGACTATTAAAAATACACCAGGATTATTTCAAAGAATACGGTATTCAATTAGACGAAGAGTAGAGTCCTGCATTTTGGTTGAGGGGCGCCATTTTCAACATTTATTATTATTTTTGTAATTGAAATTTTGTACACGTTATTATTAGTTTTTTTTTAAATTTGTTAATTGTTATTAGTAGTACGATTATTGTTCAATCCGTTGTAATTTACAATATTCTTCAACTAAATAAAAAAAAATGCCATTCTTTCAATAAAGTTTTATTTAGTTGTGAAAAATGTTTGAAGTCCTTATAAAACTGTCTAGAAATTAGAGAAAATCAGGACAATAAAACTATTTGTCATATGACTTCATTTGACAGCAGCTTACTTGATTTTTTTAAATAAATAATAATCTCTGTGAATTTATGGGAAAAGAGTCTGAGCAGTATTATATTTTTTTGTGATCAAACTAACAATTTTATGATAAAAAGTCAAGACAAAAAAGTTGCAGATTGAGTCTGTCTTTTTAAATCAATTTTTTAAATAGGAAAATATAGGCGCATTAAAAAGTTCTGATGCAAAATATTATAGGGGTTGTTTTTTTCAGCCCCTTGTGGTTACATTTTAGGGTAACAAAAACACTAAAAAACTGCTATTTTATTAGCATCAGTTATCTGCCAAATTTCATTCTTCTAAATTTTTCCAAAGTGGATATATGAAGGAAAAAAAAAAAAATTTTACCTAATTTTAAAGGGCTGTAACTTGAAGGGAAAAGGTTGTTGAACAAAAAGTTATATGAAAGATCCCCCTTAATTTTTGCTAGAGAATCACCCTTTGAAATCTTTCGTATCAATTCAGAAACACCTTGATAGAAAAACTTTTAATTGTAAAAGTAAAACTGCTTGGTGATTAATAGATATAAAACAAATACGGTGACGAATTTGAATCTACACTGAGAAAAAGAAATTATTGAATCAAAAAAAATATTTCTTTGACAAAATTTATTTGAGCCAAATAAATTTTATTTGAGGTGAATACAATAAGTTAACCATAATAAACTTGTGTTTCTTCTAACAAACAACTCATTTCTTTGGAAAATTTCTTTCGCCCTATCAATTTGTATTAAAATGAACTCAATAGTTATTTACTTCGAATACATGAGGTTTATTTCTGGAAAGAAAAACTATTTGTATGTATCAAACATACTTTCATTTGTTGGTTTTGGTTGTACAAATCTCAAGCTTTCATATGACATATAAAAAAGTTGGAAAATTATGACTTGGGGGTGCTGGATTTTTTTCTTGAGAAAGCCATATCTCCTTAATACGAGCTGTGCAAAACTTCGTTTTGGTTGTGCAAAACTGTGCAAAACTCAAACTTTCAAATGATATATGAAAAGTTGAAAAAATTTAATTTGGGGGGCTGAAATTGTTTCTCGAGAAAGCCATATCTTCTTTATACGAGCTGTGCAAAACTGTGCAAAACTGAAGCTTTCAAATGACATATGAAAAGTTGAAAAAATTTAATTTGGGGAGGCTAACGTTAAGTTGGCTTAATTAAGCTAATTATAGCATAACTTATCTTGTACAGGTGTGCAAAATTTTGTTATGGTTGTGCAAAACTATGCAAAATGTGTGCAAAATTATAGCGTATATAAACTTTAAAAAAATAATTTGGGGGACCCAACTTAACTGACCTGTTATCTGCTTAACTTCAGTCTTAGGTCGCTATGAATTGTAAAACGTGTGCCTTTTATTATGTCTATACTACCTTATGAGTGACATAAAATAGAATTTTATTGACATACTTAAGTGCCATACCCAGCAACAATAAACGTCAATTTTCCCACCAATTAAACATTTCAAAAAACAAACATGTTTTATTCTTCAAGTAAACTGGTAAAGCGGTCGAGTTCGTTCTCTTCTAATTGTGCTTATCTTATAAGAAATGAATATGCATACAGTTAATACAGAAAGTATTCGTGTACGTAATATTTTAGTCAGGTACGTAGATTTATTTGGTCATGTTCGTAATAATACACGACCGGTATAAAACAAGCAGCCAAAGATAGGAGGAAATTTTATCGGTCCCACTGCCAGTTCGTTAAATTCCTAAAACCGCAAATGGTTTTAAGTTGCAATTCTTATTTTGATTGTATTTTACTTATTTTGTTTATCACAAAAAAAACCGCAACGTTCTTATGTTTGTGATTTGACCCCTCCTTTCTAATTTCACTAATCAAATAAACCAACAAACGCACGGAAAATTGATTTATATTTCTGTTGACAATAAATTATAATATTGCTTGCATGCTCGCCTAAGAAAATGCAACAGGGGAATATATGGAAATCTATATATTAAATCGTTAACGTGGAGTTAGGTGATCAATCAACGCCAGTTTTCCTGAAATACAAGGTAATATAAATATTTATGTAATTAAATGCGAATAAATTATAATATGTGAAGCTAACGTTAATAAACGACTTTTAAATGAAGCTATTTCTAAAAGAAACGGACATTCGAAACACCTATTTTTGCTTCAAAAAGTACAAGTTTTTGTTGGATACATTTTCATATAGTAGTTTAGTTTTACATATTTATCCAATTTTGAAATTAATAACTTGTTATATTGTAATTCTACTGTTAATTTTGCCAGAACCATTAAAAAAGTACCATCTATGTATGTATGTACATACATATATGTATGATTACATATTTCTATAATGCAGACTAAATAAAGCTAAATTACTGTTCTGTTTGCTATACATAAGTATATTAAAGCCAAATAACTATCTTATTTTAAATGGAATATTATCGTTTAAATATTAGTAAAGATTCCTACACCTCTGTTATACTTTTTGAATAATTTAGTATTTTTTATTTCAAACATTAATTTCTTTGGCACAGTTCCCGTTTTTACGCATAAACAAAAATTACTTGCTCACCGTTTAAATTTTTCTCGTTCATATACACAAATTAAACAAAATTTAACACCGAAAACATATTTTATTATATATTATTATTTTTATTTTTATTTAAAATTTTTAATTATCTCTCTACCTTTCCAAAATGTTTGTAGCCTACTTGACTAATGTTCTTATTAGTTTAATAAAACTTTAAGTTGACATTTACTAAAAGCATGTAGAAAAAAAGCATTCAGAAGACAAAAAGAAAATCTAATTTTGTATCAATTTAATCTGTATTTTATATCAATTTTTCACTGTTATTTTTATTTTCATTCAATTGATACTAGTATTCCCTATACCTAAACCTAACCAATTTTGAGATATTTTATTATTTTACTGAAAAATAACGATTTCTTCTAAAATGTTATATTGTGTTTTTTTAATGTGATGAATTGTTCTCGTGAATAAAATCAGGTTCCTTGCACAATTTCTAATAGAGATATTTAGCTGGTCCGTAAAATATCCAAAAACATTAATTTCATTGTTAACTTAGATTGCCGAGTGGTTATTCTACTTAATAAAACACACTACTAGGTTTAACAGTTTAATTAAGCACTAAAGAAAGTTAAAATACACGAAACGTAACTCGTACCCGGTATGCCACACGCGATCCCCTCGGTGCCTCTCTCCTACTACCAACCTATATTAGTTACAAACAAATAAATAAAATCTAGTTCCTAAAATAACTTTTACATTCGGCTCTCCTGACAGAATTTGCCCCCTGGTAAATTATGAATGTATTACATTGTACAACTACATTATATATTAAATAAACAGTTAACTAATACAGTCTCAAATTTAAGTCTTTTTCTTTTCAATGACAAAGTCTTTGTATTTCGCTGGCATTTTCCTCTGCCGGGTCCCTGTAACGGGTTTCTCCAATTCTTCTGATACTCCCTCTTCATCTTCCAGTCTCTCATTTTTGTCAGCTTCCTCTACTAACTCGAGTATTGGTTCTTCGATGTCAGATTCTTCGCTCTGGTCTTCGTCTTCATGGTTCTTGTATAATCTTAGTTGACTCACATGAGCCGTGGTACTGTAAGGTCGGCTACCTTCTCTAGCGATGTTGGCAATGCGGTAAGTATCATTTGGCAACTTTTGCATTACCACAAATGGTGCTTTGTATTTGGCCTGTAGTTTGGTGGGTTGTCCTGTAGCGGTTATTGACCATTTCATGGCAACAATGTCTCCTGGATTATAGTCGATCTGGCAATGATGTTGATCATATCGGTCTTTCATTCGTTGTTGCTTTACTTCGCATCTTTTCGTCACTTCATCCTGTATCGTGGTCGGAGGTATCCAATCATGTTGTCCCAAAATGTCTTCCCATTTATTATCGTGAAACTCTGGATTATATCCCATTAGGACTTCATAAGGGGTTTTCCTGTGGTCTGATTTACTGACGTATTCATTGCCTGTTCTATTTTCGGTATCTCTTGATCCCATTGATCCTCTTCCTCCAAGGTCGCTATTAGGGATGGAACCAATGTTTTCATTACCCTCTCTGCCATGCCGTTACCTTGTGGGTGCCTAGGGGAAATCAATATGTGTTTAGTACCAATATCACGGAGGTATTTCGCGAAATGTTCTGAAGTAAAACTCGTCCCGCGATCACTTATGATTCGAGTGGGAATTCCGTATGATTCTACAAAAGTCTTTAGTCTTTTCACGGTTATACTAGCTTTCGTTGATTTCACTGGGTATAATTTCACGAATCGCGAAAACGCATCGATTATCACGAGAATGTGCATGTTACCGCGCTTACTACGGATAAACGGTCCACAATGGTCCAAATGTATCCTATAAAAAGGTCTTTTGGGAATCGGCAAAGGATGTAATTTCCCTGGTTGCATACCGCCCGGTATTTTAGTTATCAAACACTTCGCACACGCGCTTATATGTTTTCGTACATATCGCCGCTGTCGCGGAAACCAGAATTTTGTTCGTATACTATCCAACGTTCTATCAACACCAAAATGTCCTTTTAAGTCATGATGCTCGACGCATATCGATTTGCGCATTGAGTCCGGTATCACGTATCGCAACTTTATGTCACCTTTTATGTCCACCTTCCGATATAGTTTTCCATCGATCAGTTCATAATCAATTGTCAAATTCTTCTCGTGAGTATTTCTCTCCGATTTGTCCTTTTCCAGGATTTGTATCAGTTCCAGTAGTCGCTTGTCGCTTCTTTGGATCAGTAAAACTCTCTCGTCTTCGGTAAGGATCTGCATTACTTCGAGCCGGTCCTGTAATCGTCGTATGGTGTCATCCGAATCACTTACTGGAGCACGCGACAAGGCGTCCACATGAGCCATCTTTTGTCCATTTCTGTGTTTTAAAGTAAAGTCGAATTCTTGTAACAATTGAAACCATCTTGCTATTTGCGAATTTCTTGTCTTTTGCGTATTCATGTGCACAACTGATTCACAATCTGTAACTATGGTAAACTGTATTCCTATAAGAAAATGTCTAAACTTTTCTAATGCGTACGCCACTGCCATTAGTTCGAGTTTACACGACGCATATCTGGATTCTGAGTCACTTGTCTTTTTGGAGGTATAACAAACCGGTCGTAATTCTTCATCGTCATCTGCTTGGATTAACATAGCCGCTAGTCCAGCCTGAGACGCATCTGTATGGACCTCTGTCACTCGGGCCTTTGGATTAAATAAACGCAGTACTGGTGCTGTCATCAGGGCATTCCTCAAGTCATCGAATGATTCCTGTTCACACTGTTTCCAAATAAATGGAATTTTTTTCCTGGTCAAATCCGTTAACGGTTTACTCCTTCGAGCGTAATCTTTTATAAAGCGTCGGAAGTAACTAGTCAAGCCTATGAATCGTCTTAGTTCGTGTACATTGGTAGGTACGGGGTATTCTTCGATCGCTTTAGTCTTGGAACCTGGTGTAATCCTTCTTGTGATAGAATATAGCCAAGATATTCTACCTGTTTCTGACCAAAATAACATTTTTTAAGCTTCAATGTTAAATGTGCCTTTTGAATTGCTTCTAAAACTAGCTCTAATTTATACAGCATCTCTTCCCAATTTCTTGCCGCGATTAGAATGTCATCTAGGTACCATCGCACGACATTTCTTCCTAAAGGTCCTAAAACTATCGACATTAGCCTCGAAAACTCATATGGCGCATTACATAAACCAAACATCATTCTATTAAATTGTCCAGTGCCGTCTGGCGTTATAAAGGCCGTTTTCTCCTTCGCATTTTGTGTAAGTGGTATTTGTAGATAGGCGTTACCCATATCCAGCAAAGTAAATAATTCATGGCCATGTAAGCCTTCAAACTGTTCATCTATGGTTGGGATGGGGTAATTCATTTTGTGAGTCTGACTGTTCAAGGGTCTGAAATCAACTACAAGTCTTTGATCTCCATCTTTCTTGTTAACTAACATACATGCTGAAGCATATGGTGATTTTGTGTCACTCACTATCCCATGCTTTTTCCAATCATTAATGATGGTTGACATGATTTCACGTTCATTTATACTCGATTTGAATGGCTTAGCACTAACTGGATTATCATTGTCTCTAATGTCCATCTCAATGACATCCGTACATCCTAACTCATTTAAATTCATTGCAAAACATCCTCGATAGCTGTTACACAGTTCTACTAATTTACTTACGGTGTCCACAGATGTATCTTCACTTACATTAATCATTTCCGGCACTATCTGTTCAGTATATTCAACATCAGCTGTTTTAACAATGTCACTCCGAACATTACGCACATGTCCTAGAGTATCTCCCACTTTGATTGGTACATCCATCAAATTAGAGTTTATAACTGGCAACACTTGAAATTCCTTTTCGATTGTCACATTTATGAAGTTCACACACTGTTTTGTTAATAAAATATCCTCATTGCTCACCACAACTACACGGTTTCGTTCATTTCCGAATGTCTCTAACTGTAAATCCTTGAATGGTTCAGCAACTTTTTGTCCAAATAATAGTTTGTCACTTATTTTAACATATGCCACATGTTCTAGTTCTGTGAATGTTCTACCGATTAACAGTTCTACTTTCTGCACACTGTCTGGCACTACACAAAAGTCTACTTCGGCTTCTACACTATCCACCACTACTAATGCCTTCACTGTACCTAAACATTTTACCGTAGGTGTGTTACTACTGCCATAACCATAAAGATTCACATCAACTGCATTTATTCGTAATCCAATCCTATCTATTACAGATTTCTTCGCAGTGCAAACTGAGCTACCTGGGTCTATCAGTGCATTTAACTTGCGTCCATTAAATAACACCATTTTCAAATATTTTTCTATAGTTTGATCTATTTCGGTAACTGTCACCACATTAATGTTGTTGTTCGGGCAATTTTTCTTGTAATGGCCTGTTTGTTTACATTTAAAACACTGAATTTGTTTAATATCACCTGTTTCCTTACAATTCCGGGCTATGTGTCCCAGCTTATTGCATTTAAAACATTTGATAGTTCCCGCATATCTCTTTGTTGACTCAATTCCAGTCTTATCAGTATCCTGCGGTTTATAATTCTTCTTCTCCCGGTGAAAAATTTCATTTCTCGCATTCTCAACTCTATAAAAATTCTGTAAATCATGCAACAGATCATCTAAATCTTTATGTCCCACATTAATCATCTTATGGCATAAGTCTCGGTTCCAAAGTCCAATTAGAATCTGTTCCTTTGTTTCATGCATGTTCAATTTTAGTTCACCACATAATTTGGTCTTTTCATGGAAGTAAATATTGACATCTTCATCTTTGTCTTGCATTCTCTCTACCATTTTTTTCCATTTTGTTGTAGTATTTTCAGGTACTATAAAGGTGGCTTTATATTTGCTTATGAATTCTCTCCATGTTTGTAATTCATTTAAGTTCGCCTCGTACCAGAAATGTGCACCTCCCTTGAGTTTAGTTCTAGCTATTTCAATTATAATCGGGTCTGGTAAACTATGTAAAACTTGCATCCGTTCTAACGTTTCTATCCAACGCTTGGCTTTGTTCGTATTACCATCATAATCATCTATATTCCTTAACAGTTCTGGCAGTATACACATTACTCCCGTGTTACTAACCGTCGTAGAATTTGAATTTCCCGCCGAAATTCTACCTAACATCGTTTCCAACAACTTATCTTTTCGTTTACTTTCTTCCATAAACGTATACAGTAAATTATTTATATCGGTCATATTTGTCGCTCTCGTTTCACTTGACAGTTCTGTTCGGGCTTCCGATACAGCTCGCATTTCCCTTTCGCGATTTAATTCCTCTTGAAACTTATCGAATTCATTCGCGACTATATTCTGTTCTGTTTCAACCGCTGAATTCACGTTCCCTTGATATGTTGTGATGTTCTCCATCTTGATTTTCCTTTATCCGTTTACGTATACTTTCCGAACTTGGTAAATGTATATATCCCACTTCTGAAAATGTTAACTTAGATTGCCGAGTGGTTATTCTACTTAATAAAACACACTACTAGGTTTAACAGTTTAATTAAGCACTAAAGAAAGTTAAAATACACGAAACGTAACTCGTACCCGGTATGCCACACGCGATCCCCTCGGTGCCTCTCTCCTACTACCAACCTATATTAGTTACAAACAAATAAATAAAATCTAGTTCCTAAAATAACTTTTACATCATTGTTAACTACTGTGTTATTTTTATTAATTTTTGTCTTAAATTGACCAAACTGATTAAGAAATCTGGATAATGATCAAATTAAAAAAAATTAATTAACAGATTCTAAATTTTCCATTACTTGCTGTAAAAGATAAGTTTTTAAAGAGAACTCTCAAAACATACATAATGAGTACATAAATAATTTACTACCAAGTTGTCACATCTTTAACAGTCATGGTTTACGCTTTATTAATATCGAAAATTTAATTTTTTTTAAGATATTTCAAAATTGGTTAGGTTTAGGCATAGGGAAACCTAGTATCAAGCAAAAAACAATAAAAATAGAAAGGAAAAACTGATATAAAATATAGGGTGTGGTTTTTGAAATAAGTGAGTTATAATTGTTTGTAATTGTTGGAACTGAGTAGTATGTGTAAAACGCCCTGTATAAAAAATTAAATATTTTAAAAGACGAGACACTTTAGTGGTCTCTTAAGTTGAAATACCTTAAAAACTATTAATTTTTGTCATAGGACGTGGTACATCAAATTTACTCAAAATTTAATGGAGAATTTAAAAATAAAATAAAAAACACGATGTTCTATTTAAAATAAGCGAGTTCGTATGTACTTCCGGTGTACCTGAAGTAGATCATTCGTGAAAATATTACATTTAAAATCAGCATTATGGATAATATAATGTGATAAAATTTTACATTCCGTCTATGACTGCATCTTTAAAAATTTCTAATCGAACCTCATGGTGCCGCAGCCTGTATACATACATCCTGTATACATACATAGACGTTCCATCTATTCCATCGTACATAGAATAAACAGAACAAACTATGTTATCATACAGATGTATGTATTAGAAAACTTGCTAACGTTCATTATAATCAGTTAGTCGACGTTACTATTTATAATTACTCAAATCAATTCACTACATAATATAGCTTTGTATGAAACATTATCAGTGGAATAAATTCACATTAATTTCTATTTAATATAATATGTATATATTATTCTGGTAACAATGTGCAGTTATGTACAAACGTATTTCTGCTAAATTTTGAAAGTAAATGAAAAAATTTTATATTACTGTATATTTTGGAGTAAATGACTTTTTGCTCGGTAACAATTGTTTCCGCAATACTAAAATAATGAAAGATGTATAATTTATTCCTACTTAAAATTTTCGCTATTTTCAAAAATAAAAATATGCAAGTGTGACTTGAAATGTTTAGACACAACAAGAATATTTATGTTATAGTATAATTCCACTGAAATACTTCTATCATACATAATATGTACCATAAACAATCTTCTCCCGCTACTGCTTTAACAAATACCAAATACAGAACTTCAGCAACCACATTTGTAATTTCTTGTAGAGAACATAATTTTACTATATTTTTAGCACTGGAGAGGATATTAACTATGAAGAAGAGATACATGCAATACTTTTACAAACAGTAATTTATTTTTCAGGAACCCAAACCATCAATGACAATGAAACTGACGTTTTATCTACTATTGTTGATTCCTGCACTATGTACTTGCAAAATATTTAATAACTGTGATTTGGCAAAACAATTAGTCAAATATGGTATGCCTCATACAGAAATAGCAATTTGGGTATGCATCGCTAACAACGAATCTTCACTCAACTCAAATTTATACAACCCTGAGTATGGAACGTACGGATTATTTCAAATAAGTCAGGAATATTGGTGTAAAGAGAGAAGTAAAGGAAATAGGTGTAATATAAAATGTAAGAATCTCCTAGACGATAACTTAGCCGACGACATAAAATGTATTCGGAAGATATTCGCAACAACAAAAAGTGAAACTGGCAACGGATTTAAAGCGTGGGATACTTATTCAAAATGTAAAAAGTCAGCAAATAATTACGTTAAAAGTTGTAAATATTAACTACTAGTCATACTATTTAGTATAGTGTAATATGTAACCATGTTTATGTATTCATAATTGTGTACATTATTATATACGTTTTAGATGGAAAACTGTAGTAACTATATTCCATTATATTTTTCATTCAACTAATGTATTTTATTCATATCCAGTGTTGAAAATATTTATTCATAGCACATACGGCTTACATATAACATAGTATTATAGTAGGTTGTGTGGAAGGTTTCGTTGTCGTAGCGGCCTAACAGTGAGCTTTTAGACGAGTTAAAAACAATATTTTAGCTTTCGGTAACTTTATTTTACCTTCGTCAGAAAAACTAAAACAAAATTTGCACACATTATAACAACGGACAGTTATATATATGTATAATAATAGCTAATACCTTGTAAAATATTACATGTTCAGTTCTATTTCATTGTCTGTTTAGAACTAAATACAAAGAATGACCGTAATAAGTATTTAAGGAGTAAATTTTTTACATATTTTCGTAAGACTATTGCAAGGGCGGGGAAAGGTCTAAAATACAACACATGGTCATTTTTACCACACACATTGTTGCATCTAAAGGTACTTTTACCAGGGCAGTGTTTGTAGTAAAAGGCGTTTACATACATATCGTCATTAAAAACTACAATATAGCGTTATAGATTTTTGACAAATTTGAAATGTCAGGTCTATCATTTATAGAATTTGCATCTTTCTTAATATATATCATTTCTAAAATCTATAACGCTATATTGTAGTTT
The DNA here is from genome assembly GCA_023690525.1 of Holotrichia oblita. Taxonomy (NCBI): domain Eukaryota; kingdom Metazoa; phylum Arthropoda; class Insecta; order Coleoptera; family Scarabaeidae; genus Holotrichia; species Holotrichia oblita. Next base: position 148,396,457 of record CM043015.1, on the reverse strand, counting down.
TTAATGACGATATGTATGTAAACGCCTTTTACTACAAACACTGCCCTGGTAAAAGTACCTTTAGATGCAACAATGTGTGTGGTAAAAATGACCATGTGTTGTATTTAGACCTTTCCCCGCCCTTGCAATAGTCTTACGAAAATATGTAGAAAATTTACTCCTTAAATACTTATTACGGTCATTCTTTGTATTTAGTTCCAAACAGACAATGAAATAGAACTGAACATGTAATATTTTACAAGGTATTAGCTACTATTTATATATAACTGTCCGTTGTTATAATGTGTGCAAATTTTGTTTTAGTTTTTCTGACGAAGGTAAAATAAAGTTACCGAAAGCTAAAATGTGTTTTTAACTCGTCCAAAAGCTCTCTGTTAGGCCGCTACGACAACAAAACCTTCCACACAATTTTATAAATACTACGGCCAAGAAAAAGAACTACCTCTAATTATTATAGTAGGTGTCAGTTCATTGTAGTCATATTCAATGATGCTTGTTCTCTAATCATATTTATTGATTCGTCAACAGATCTTAATAAATAATAAACAATTGATGTGTAAACTTATGGTTAAAGATGGATATTGGCATTCTCGTTACTTATACTGATATGTCTTAAAGAATATTTATGTCTTAGCGTAAAAAAACCCACAAAAATATACTGTTTTGAAACAAAGCTATAAGATAATGTAAAATACTGAAACCATTATAGGACTATAGAAGCCAATATCTGAAATAACTTTTTGCAACTCATTATTCATTATTAAGTATCAATATATTACATGTAATAGTAAATTGTAAATTCTAGCAAATTAGTTTACTTTATTTTTAAATTGATTGCTGCTTTAACCTATAACTGCGAACCAATTACGAAACTTGCTCTTGATTGAACCTTTTCATATGACATTAATTCTGACAATAATTATGTGGTTTTGACGATCTCCCATGCAACACTAGTCCTCACGATTGCGCCTCTCTACAATTGGAGTTTGAATACAGTCTCCGTCAACCATGTCTTCGATCTTTTGTTCCCACTTGCACTGGGCTACACTTCCATATCTCCCCCATTATTACCACAGCTATCTTAGTAGCGATTAAGGCCTGACTGAAGATTGCTCCAGTTATGTCCTGGTTACAGGACGTACTGGGTTTTGCCTTAAGACGTTTGCCACTATCCGACTTGTGCATCTTTGTCGGTTGATTCTTTGTAGAAGATGGAGTGCTTCTCACCGATCTTGCTCTTTTAGAGGTTTTCTGCTGGCTCATTGACGGCTCCACCATTTGTTTCCTTCTCCGTATCTGTGCTCAGCAGAGGTTTAGTTGTATTAGCTTCAAGCAATTCATACCCGTAGCTACCTGTTGCATCTCTGCATCGGAATCTGTTGAATTTATGGTTTCACCATTTTCCTTTGACTCTTGTTGAGTTGACTCTGGTTGAGTAGCAGTGTCTTGGCTAAATGAACTTTTCTCTGCTCTTGTTGTTTTAGGGTATTCTTTGTCTGAAGGTTCCCCTGTTGTGGTTTGTTTTGGTGAAATGTGGATTTTTTCCATATTGTAAAGTATGGGGGAAAGGTTGGTCGACGCCTGCCAAGCCCCCACACAGGCGCAAGGCTAATCTTCCGGAAGGGTGCCCATTATTCCAGAAGTATGAACAGTAAGGAGTTTTAGACAGCCACACATCCCGTTAACCTGCCCATCCGCCTTAGGATTTAGGTTTTTATTGAGATTGTCTCCTCACGGTACGACCGGTGAAACCAAGACCCCCCCACTCCATTCCCCCGTGAGACATGACCACAATGGAGGGAGTATGGTTTAACAGTAAGCGTGCACTTAGTGCAACGGATACTGACAAGGTTTATCCCGGTGCAAGCCCTTAGCCACGGCACAACTGCTGGGTCGGGAGTGTCGGAATCTTCCTTAGTCTGGCGCCTTCGTCTTGTCCGGCGTAGCAAATTTGCCTAAGAGACGATGAAGATACTCGAGGGAAGTCGAGAGGAACTATTAAAAACAGATTTCTAGGTCCATACTTTTTGTCTGATAATTCAACAAAGGCTCGATATTTACCAAATGAATTTCGACACTTAGTGAATGACTAAGCTTTCACAATAAAATGACAAATGTGGCTTTAATAGCCTGGAGCACCAAATTATCATGCCTCTAAAGCTCTAAAGTAATATATCTGCTAAAGCAACCATATGCTCGCACATGGAGTGATAAAACCGGATCCAGTTAGACGCCGGTGGAATCACCAGATCTGACTAAAATGTATTACTGTCTGTAGGGTTATGTAAAGAAAACTGTTTACCGCCACCTGCAACAACTATACAAGATATATGTAAATAACCTATACACATAATCACTTTTAAGTATACTTGTCTTTTTTAATTTGAAACATAGTTCTTTAGAGAGCTTTGACAAATCAATTTCAGCAGTTATGTTATAGCAAACAATTTATTATTTAATATTTTCGATTACTCTATGAAAAAGGTAGGTTGTAACACACCTAAAAGTTTGCTGGTAAGTGTTTCTGAGTTGTGTTATTTTCTTTATTTGGAATGGATAGTGAATTATAACTACAGAAAATCTAGAAGAACATCTTCTTTAATTAAAGGTCGCAACGAACAACTCTGGTTGTTTAAAATCTAACTATTATGCAGTGACTGAGAATCCTACAAGCACCAAACAATAACAATAAATAAAGAACCAATATATATGATGAAACTAATTATAATTGTTTGCTTCGTATTAAAACTTGAATCTTGGACATATGTATAAGTAGATACTGTTTCCTCAACTTTAAAAGTGAGACAACGATTTAAAAGTAAATCCCGGTCAAGGTGATAAGAAACTGACATATAGCACGTCACCCATTTATTGCTTTTGTGAACAAATCTACAGGTTTAAAATAGTAGATTCTCTTTGAATAAAATTAAATATGCACTATTGTTAGCTTTAAATTCAGCGACAACTAAGTAAGTATATGTTATGAAATAAATAAAAAGTGAGAGTTAGGTATACCTACATATGTACATCAGTTTTATTTTTTAGTATTTAAGAAATAACTGCTTGTACAACTTACCATCTTTTATAATGCCGCGCAGCTAATGGTAAGTCGGACGGGTTTCAATTCTCCGAAAAAATGTGACCGTCTTTCCAGAGAATTGAAACCCGGCTCCTATTGTTTCGCCATAACGATGCCTAACCACTACGGCTATCGACCCGTTAATCATGTCTATAGGTATACTAAAGCTACATTTTACTTAAATAATATCCCTGAAATCTACAAGACAATGTTGCAGAATTAGTAAAGTCATAACATGCTAAGAATATTACCATGTGAAGTAAATTTAAAATCACTCATTCGCAATAATTTATAAGAGACAACATTAAATAAAAGCATACGATGTATCTCGTATAATGAAATATTTAAAAACTCTGCAGTACACTATTCTTGTTATTCAACTACCAAATTATATTACATATCTATTTTTTAAGAGCTATCATAAAATTTAGTCGCTCATAGAAATAAAAACGATTCTGTTTGTGTTAGATGTATTACGTTAAATTGCAAACAATGATCCAGACCTAAAAAACGTACTTCATAAAAGATATTTACATAAATCTATAACCTAGCATCTGCAAGTAATTTCACCAGTACAGAATACCGAAGAAACTCTTTTTATTTTTCAAGTCAGGTCATGAGAGGTAACAACACCGTAAGAGTCCCACATTTGTATTTCATATCGACCGGTCCGCTTTAAATATATACCTGCAGAACATTATTCACAAATTTATATAGTTTACTGTGTCTTGGTAGGTAAGTAACATATACATATGTGTACTTTGTAAAATTAACCAATGACACTATAATTTTTTACGAAATAAATAAATAAAAGTGTGTTGGTTTTAAACAAGCTATCATTATATATTTCTAATCTAGATGTCGCTCCTGTTGTTATGAAACTTGTATTCAACTTTTTTTCAAATAGAACATGTGTATTTTACATTGTTGAAATCCTCGTAATAGTCTAGTGATGTAAAAAGTTTCTTTGAATTATTTGTATTTTATTATTTTTTATTGATATTTTGTCAAATTATAAATAAATCCGTTGCATGTAGTACCTACACGGTTACCAAGATATTTATTTACAAATAACTTGCAAATCACAGTTTCTCTAAAAATATATGATAACATTTCAGTTTATCCTTTTACTGTGGTTCATTTAAACCAAACGTTTCCATTACAAAGGTGCCGTTCTTCGATTTTATTTTTCAAATTTGAATCGACTATCGCATCTGTACATTTTTATATTGATATTACAAAATTGCAACACTAAAATTATGATTGCGTTCTTGCAACTCATAGTACAGTCATATATGTCAGCTTACTATATCTTATAATTTCAAATAATATTCTTCTGTTTAGCTGAAATTTAAATTTTTTGAAATCAATAAAATATGCTTTCTTAAATTTAATATTTTACATTGGAAAATACGGGCAAGCCAATATATTGCAGCCGCCTCTTAATAGCATGTTTTGGATATTAAATTTTGCCTATTTTTTATTATAATAGTAAATGTGAATGAGAAAACAATATAAGTGGTCAGCCCCTACATATCATTTGTTTATGAGAAAAACCATAGAAAACACCTCAAAACCCGGAAACATAGCAGTAACTTACTTTTATTTAGCCCGCGCCATCAAAATAGGCAATAATTTTTTATACATTAATTAATTATACACATGCATTGTAACAAATTATAGTATACAGGGTCCTGCAATAGTGCGTCAGGCTTCCATAGCTCCTTCACGAATTAAATTAAGAATTTCATTCATTGCCGACTTATACTGTATTATAGGGTGTATCTTAAGAAAATATTTTCAGTAATGGTAAACTTGCGGTTGTACCGGAAGTGGATACCAACTTTGTTATTTTAAATGGAACAGCCTATATATTATTGCACTTTTGGATTCCTAGTTAAATTTAAATGGCATTTTGTTATACATACATTAGGTATAAGTCGCATCGTTTTTGAATTACATGACGTTTTTCGAAAAAAATAACTGTAGCAGCGTATTCGAAATTTGGAAATATCTTCGAAACTGTGAAAGTTAGATAGATGAGGTTTTCCAGTTTTCCCTTAAGCAGGAAAGAGTATACGTCTTTTATTAGACAATTGTTGCATTTAAATTACATGATTATTAAATGGGGGTCTGTGATTTTCGAACTCTAAAATCATGGATATCTTGATTTTTTTTAATAGAATGGTATAGTAATTTTTACATAAATGGATGTAAAATTTAATTTTATTTCAATTTTATACAGGTATTATGGTGTCTATCTCTAACGGTTTTCGAGATATTTCCGGTTTTGTCGGATTTTCACGACAGATATGCGTATTACCAAGAAACAAAGGCGGCCATGGAAAACCAAGCATGTTGTTTATTGATACAAACTTTGACATTTCCTATCTAAAATAAGTGTGTACTTAAACAGGTAATATTGTATTAAAAACAAATGAAGTATTCAAGGAAAGAATTCATTGATATGATTTTTGTGTTGGGTGAGAGTGAGAAAAACTGTTTTCTTGTTAGTAGAATTTATGCGACTCGGTTTCCTGAAAGGCAACATCCAGAAGCGATCAGTTTTACCAAACTTCTTGAGCGCTTTGTTGAAACAGGGAGCGTTAACTACAAAAAAACAGAAATAACAAAGGCAACAACAAATTACGAAAATGAGTTGGCAGTTTTATTGACAGTAACTGAAAATCCAAATACTAGCAAGTGTAGGGCAAGTAGTTGGAATAAGTGAGAGGTCTGTCCAAAGAATTCTAAAGAAACATCATTTTCATGCGTACCACATTCAGTTGCATCAGGCTCTGTGTGAAAATGACTTTCAGAGGAGAACAGAGTTTTGTACGTGGGCACAATTGCGTGTTCAAGAAAATCAATTTTTCTTTATGAACGTACTTTTTTCTGACGAAGCAACTTTTCACAATACTGGATGCGTCAACAGTCATAATTATCATTATTATTCTGTCGAAAATCCAAAAATAGTTAGGCAAATAGATCGCCAACAACGCTGGTCAATAAACATTAATGTTAATTCAAATATACTTTCCAAGCCTATTTTAACATTGAAGATGTCGCTTACTTATTTTTTTTTTTGTTTGTTTGTTTGTTGTGTTCTGTTGATCACTTTTGTAATTTGTATCAATAAACAACATGTTTGTTCTTCCATGGCCGCCTTTGTTTCTTCGTAATACGCATATCTGTTGTGAAAATCCGAGTAAACCGGAAATATCTCGAAAACCGTTAGAGATAGACAGTATAATACCTGTATAAAATTGAAATAAAATTAAATTTTACATCCATTTATTTAAAAATTACTATACCGTTCTATTTAAAAAATCAAGATCTCCATGATTTTAGAGTTCGAAAATTACAGATCCCCATTTAATAATCATGTAATTTAAACGCAACAACAGACGTATACTCTTTCATGCTTAAGGGAAACCTGAAAACTTCATCTGTCTAACTTTCACAGTTTCGAAGATATTTCCAAATTTCGTACACGCTGCTACAGTTTTTTTTTTTTTTCGAAAAACGTCATGTAATTCAAAAACGATGCGACTTATAGCTAATGTATGTATAACAAAGTGCTATTTAAATAACTAGGAATCCAAAAGTGCAATAATATATAAGGTGTTCCATTTAAAGTAACAAAGTTGGTATCTACTTCCGGTACAACCGGAAGTCCACGATTACTGAAAATATTTTCTTAAGATACACCCTATAATATAGTATAAGTCGGCAATGAATAAAATTCTTAATTTAATTCGTGAAGGAGCTATGGAAGCCTGACGCATTATTGCAGGACCCTGTATATAAGTTTTATGTGTGAAATAAAATTTAATAGAATATTTTCTAAATAGCTGAGTAGCATTGGTACAATAGTAATTAACGGTGGCATATTTGTACCATATACCTAGCAGGAAATATTTCGAGCGTTATCGGATTTGCGATCGGCCAGCTAACCGTACGAATGATAGCATCAATTAAGTACAAATTAGTATGCAGTCGCGTCATGCATAAATAAAAATAAAATAAACCACGGTAGGTGAGCTCGCTTAACTGTCTATGTGGATTTTTTCTTATACGTAATTTAAATTAAAAGCAAAATTTCGTATACATACGCTGCTGGTATATGTACCGAATTTGCCATGTTTAATAGTAATTGATATTAAACTTCATGTTTTCAGATAACCTTGTTCAGTTAAAAATTAAAATATAATTATTCCAATTTCGTTAAAGTTGTCATTTAATTTATTGTCAAAATAATAAATGTAATTTATTGTTGTCATTCCGTTCCTAATCTGTCTTTCTATTAGTTTCTTCGAGATCTTTTTCATAACACATATGATAACTTTAATAACAAGTATTATTTCTTTCCTTCACGAACAAGTTCTTGCTTTTCCTTTCACTTTTTTCTTATCGCATTTGCTTTAGTGTGATTTCTAATTTAGTATCTGCTTATTCATGTTTATCTTTTTAAAAGTTCCATATTGAATACACATACATAGTGGGAGATATTTATTATTATATTTACCGTCCCATGTGTTTTTTTTTGTATAATTTAAATTAACTGCAAAATTGCACTCGTACGCTGCTAGCATGTGTATTGAATTTGCTATGTTTAATGAAACCAATAATTTGAGGTAATTAAGAGTTCTGAAATTTAACTAACTTCCTGATGGACTATTCTGTAAAACTGAAACACGCTACAAACATTGTTTTGATGCAATATAAATAAAGCATTACACAGGCCGCAGCAAATAAATATCCAAAGCCCTAGAGCCTTAACGAGTGGACTCCAAGCCCTCAAACAGATTCGTAGAACTGAAAACGCACCACAAATGATCTAAATGAAAAAATAATTCTATTAAATTATTTTTAGATCAGGTCACTAATGTATCCAGGAAGAAATATTGTATGTTAACTGTCCATAAAACTATAACATAGTTAATTCAGATACAACATTGCGGTGTGTACGGGACAAGATTACTCGGTGGATTTGATAAAAAAAGATTGATATTTCAACGAAAAAAACAAGATAAATTACATATTTATTATTATAGCCAAATGGCTATTACAATATGAGATATGAGAAGCATGTATAGGTTTATCATAATATAGTTGCTTATTAAACCTTTTGGTTCAATTTGCTTATTACTCATTTTTTCATTCTCTACTGAGCTTACGAAAATTTTAACTAACTTAACGTTATTTGCAACATTTTGAACATTTTGAAGTATTGTTTGTATAATGATTTCTTTTAGTAACTAGCATTAAAACTCTTTTAGTTCTACGTAGTGGTATTTACACTTATAATAAACTATAACTTGATAATTTGATGTTTCGAAAAGTACCGGAAATTCGGTATACTGAATTTCGGTTCCAGAATTAATAGCACGATTTTCAAAGTACATCTGCAAAACAAGTTAGTCCAGCATTTAAAAATGACATGAAATAATAAATACTTTTTATCCTAACTATTAGTGCCCATTTTAGAACAAATTTAACATCAATAAAAATAAAGCAAATTTTTATAACCACTTTAAATACAATTATGGACCTTGTTTTGAATGATTTGAATTTAACATAATTCATAATTGCCAAACCAATTACGAGTATATCGGTCGCGGAACCGATTTCGCGTAGTCGGTTTTAAAATCGGTTTCGGTTTCGGTTTTGGATCCGAGTTATTATTATAGAACTGAGTTGCTAAAAATCATGTAATTCACAGGACGACTACTTGGTTCCTGAAAAACTCGATTTTTGACAGCCCTAGCGGAAAGGTCCATTATAAAGCCTCATAAATCCATTACTTTCTTCCTCATAACTGGAAAATACACGCATTTTTCTACTTAGAATAAAGTTTAGTAAATATACATAAAACATTTGATATATGTATGTAGATTATACAGTATGCGCGCATTCGACCGGCTGATAGATGCATTAGCAATGTGTAGGCGACTGTAACTGGGAAGCGCTACGTTATGCTCTGTCTGACACTCTCGGTGTATTATCAATTTCTTCGCATCACTTACTCATCTTACACTAAACGTATCAGCAGCTCGTGCGTGCGCGCCCGGTATATTGTTTATAACACTACACTGCTCTTATAACACCGTTTATAACAATCATAACAATAGGACTATTATTTTAGGACGGCGATCGATTACAATGAAGATTGCAATTTTTGTACCACTACTGATGGCTTTAGTAGAAGGCAAAATCTTCAATAATTGTGAATTGGCTCATCAATTAATTAAACATGGACTGCCACGAGATGAAATAGCAACGTGGGTGTGTATTGCTTTTAGGGAATCTAGTTACAATACGAAAGCAGTCTCTTACTCACACTGTTATGGATTGTTCCAAATTTGTCAAGAGTGGTGGTGTTCTCCTCCTGGTAAAGGTTGTGGTGTAAAGTGCACACAATTGATCAACGACGACATCGCGGACGATGTCAGGTGTGTCAAAATTATTTTTGAACAGACACGACGATTAACTGGAAATGGTTTTCCGCGTGGGAAGTTTATCCCATGTGCAAGAATGCTTCCTCGGCTCTTAGTTATGTAAAAGACTGTACTTTATAATATTATGTAAATTTAAATTAATAAATAAAAATAAATGTTATATAGGTAATGTATTAAAAATATACAAATAGCTATTCTATTTTTATGGATACAGATAAATATTATAAAATATAATATAAGACATATGAATAATAAATAATAAGTTATATTAATTTCTATGTGATGCAGGTAATGTTAGAAATAGAAAATTATTCATTGAAATACTGTAAATTTTTATATATTTAAATTTGTCTAGTCATTGACTACATCAAAATATAAAACGATTATTCTATAAAACCAGGATTAAAAGTTGTATCGGAAAGCAGGTTCAGTTCATTCAAGGAGTTCGCACAATAGTCGACGATAACAAATCTTTTTATCTTTGAAACCAAAGGGTCGGTTAGGTAAATAGAGAAAGTTCGTATACTTTGTAATCTGCATCTCATGATATAAAATAAAAACAAAAGAGTATACACATGTAGTACACAGAGAATGCCACAGCGAGATTCGATTAAAACATTTTTATTGATTTACATCGCCGAATTCTAAGCTACTTTATTTAAATAGACAGTGTTGACAGTTGAAGAATTATTTAGGAAATTTTGTTGTATCAAATGCAGTATTACAAAACTTTACAAAACAATACTGGCTCTTCAGAAAAAAAAACTTTTATCCAAATAAAGTTTTATTATTTTCAAATAGCAACTCATATTTTGTGGTTAGCTCCGTTACATAGTACTACATTCAAAGTATATATTTACCTCTCTAAGCTTTAGAATTATTTTACAAAATGTACGAAATTTTAATTTTATGGGCTGAATTAGGCTATAGAAACTAGAAAGAATAAATAAAAGTAAAACAAATAATTTTGTAATATCCGTCTTAAATAAACGATTAACTTAATAACTACTGTGATATCAGGCCAGCCAACAATATAAACAAAAACATTAATGCGTCACTAATGCAAATTTTCGCACACAGGCTTTGGGTGGCTTTATCAAAGAATTACTCAGAAGAAAATACAACAATCTAAAAAATTGTTTAATTTACTTCTGATAGGTATCGGACGATGTGAATGTAATTTACTGTTTATACTCGACTGATTCTGTCGATTATATTACACATCAACTTAGGTAATTATTTGATTTCAAAAATCTTCGTTATTAAGTCCAAAGCAACGCGATATTTTTAGGTATTCAATGGCAGAAATGATTAGAAGAAGAACAATTTGTGGCAGCTGAAGCTTAAATTCGCATTGGTATTCGCAGTGAAAATACCAGTCACCTAGCGCTGTTTCTCCAGTTAGTAATTTATTCCCACTCAGAATCATTAGGTAAACTATATCTACACCTAAAATTCTACTAATTACAAATAATACAAATTTCATTTGTTTTTATTTATTTATGTTAACGTCCATAGATTGGCAATTTTACAAAATAAAAACTTTACTATACGTTTCAAAATAACTCTAGCAACTATGGCAAAAGGGTGTCTCAGCGAGACCGTTCATTAAAAGTTTATCGGGTTCTAACCAACTAAAAAATTTAAAAAATGAAAATTCAGAATTATATATAGTCGATTATTTTCTCTTTAATTAAAGTATTTATGAATTTATAGCGCTTCCGGTTATATCGGAAGTCGCCATCTACTTTGTTATTTTTAATGGAACATCTGTACATTTTTACATATTTGGATTCACCTACTTTTAAGGTTCATAGTAGGTACCTTTAGTTTTTTTTTCAATTTGCCTCGGGCGTTTTGTAGTTATTCGATTTTTTTCCAATTTCGAAATTTGCTATAGCGACATTTATTCAAAAATCAGAGAACAGTTGATTTTTTGGATATCAATTTAGAATTCATAATATGCTTAAAAAACGTGTTGGAGAATATTTTAGCGCCGAGAACGGCTGTCTACTTTGTGCAGTTACCTTACTATGGCACGTTAACTCTTCGAAATTTGAAGAACCATAGCTTAATTTTTTCAAATGGTACCCTCCATATTTTATTAGTTAGCCGTCTTCGACGTCCAATCTTACAGATTTTATGTCCCACGTGTCTTATACCTAAAATTGATAGTTTAAGAGATAATTTTTTTTTATGCACACGTAACTTCATACCACCAAGTGCAATAATAATTAGCGGTACACGTAGCGGTAAAGGTGAAACTGTCAAGAATTATGTTTATAATAATAATATGTATTCGTGTTTAATATGATTTCACATGAAATAATAATGCAAAGATGTTTCAACTTTTGTAAAAACAAGCTTACTACAATAAAAGATAGAGTTGTTATACATAGGAACCTAGTAATAATAACACTTGTTGGATTATTTTTTGAACAGTGAATATTTCGAACAATTTCTTTAATTGTCTCTTTTAATTTTTTGAGTTTGTGTGTTGTGTGTTTTTTTTAATGGAGTATTTTACTCACTGCTTACTATTGTTGAGGGTTAGCTACGGGTCGGTGGTTATTTAATTGTTGCACCTAACTCGTTCGGTTGTAACGCCGTATAGGTTTGAGTTGATAATTTGTTTGGCCACAGTTAGTATATTGTTATTAATCTGTTTTAATTAGCGTAACAGACAAATTTGCGATATTATAATTGACGAAAATTTACTAGAAAAACATAATAAACCAAATATGTATGTATGTATCTCAAATACTATCAGTTTTTTCATATGAATACCATTCATAAAGTGCCTTTTATTTTTTATGTAGATTCAAAATAAATGATAAAAAATATAAGTTTACATTAGGAAAAACAAAGTTGCTTACCATTAGCAGAAATACAGGATAACAACTTGAACTACGAAAGCCTATTGATAGGAGAAAGTAGTGGGGAGTAAAAATTAAATGTATCCATTTTAGTATTGTCAACTGTTTGTATGACAGGAATGTCAGTGGTTATGTCAAATACTATGGCAAGTTATAAAACCACTTTATAATTTGCACTTTTTCATTAATTGTGTATTCCATTAGATAAAGTTTGATAGTTCGGTAAAGTATTTGACATAACCACTGACATTCCTGTTACATAAAAAAGTTGACAATACTAAAATGGATACATTTAATTTAAGCCACCACCCTCTATCAATAGGCTTTCGTAGTTCAAGTTGTTAGCCTGTATATACCTACAGGGTGCGACACCGAAAACGAAACAGATTGAATAACGCGAAGATTTTTTTTGAAAAAACGCAAAGCAGGTCGATTTTTTATTTAAGGGGACAGCTTTCCATCATGTCCACAACTGTCATACGTCATTCCCCTCCCTCCGTCACTCTAACAATTACAATTTAAATAGGGAAGGCACTAAGTGTGATACATCATTGAAAGGGTAATTTTATAGAAAATTCAGCAGCGTGATTGCTGGTTGAGTTACTTTTCATTTTAGCACCCTCTAACGGGATAAAAACGGTTACGCATTCCAAAATGTGACACATCATTTGAAAATTAATTTTATTAGCAATTAAGTGCACAATATAACTAAACATTTCCACGCTGCTGAATTCTCCATAAAATTACCCTTTCAATGATGTATCACACTTAAGTGCCTTCCCTATTTAAATTGTAATGGTGAAAGTGATGGAGGAGGCGAGGGAGACGTCTGACAGTTGTGGACATGATGGAAAGGTGTCC
>CM043015.1:148250525-148382680 GCA_023690525.1 Holotrichia oblita | reverse complement strand
ATTATTAATATTACATACTCATAGGATATCTATTGTTTGTTTGCTGACAAATGTTTTCGTTCACGATATATTATTTGATAGTTGTTCAGATTTATTAAACCTCATTGAAAACCTATAACAAAAATATGTTGATATTTTGAAATTAATTAATCAATATCTATAACTTCAGATGGAGTCAAGTCAATAAACTTATTAGCTGGATTTCGTTTTAAAAGTGCGTAAAAAAAATAATTATAAAAAGATAAAGATATATTTGTATTTTGAGCGTAAGATTGGAGAATGGCACAGAGCAGTTTGAGAGATGGGCAGAGTTACCATTTCAACACGCTAAAGTATATACCTTTAATGTTGATAACCAGACAAAATTTTGGAAGGTGCAGTTCCTATAGTGGAAGAAGTAGGACCGTTTGTCTATAAGTACGTAATTAATCTATTAGTGAATATTTTGTCGTGAATTAGGTTCTATACAAGTATTAGAAATTCCGATGAGTAGTTATTTAGACAATTTCATATACATATAAGATGTCAATGGACGCTATTTCTAATTATTTCTATATACACTACCGTCCATAAATGAGGGATCAGTAGCATACAAATTCGTCATTTTAGTAATTTACCTGCCCAAATAGCCCCAATCTAAATAAAAATATGTTTGGTGCGTTTGCAAGATATTTACAAAAGGAAATTGCATAAATCCTTACAATAAATAACAAGTTTTCAGATGAGAATAAACAAAGTTCTGTTAATGCGTTTATGACCTGCAGAGGTACAAAGCCCGTTCTTATAGAAAGAAATCGGTAAAGCCACTTATAACACTGCAATATTTACGTAATTATTCTACGAATGAAGTATTTAGATATTTATGATATGAAACACTTATTTATCATAGAAGAAGTATTAGTTTGTGCTTCAGTGCTGTCCGATCAACTTGTGATACGAGTACGTAAGATAAAGAATTGTTTATCCTGAAAGAATGACAAAACGAAAAGAGTTGATTGCAGGGACACGTAGTGCTGTCATTACTTTACATAAAGAAAATTATTCGCTGCGGCAAATTGCGAAAAAACTTAAATTAACTTACCAAGCTGTCCAATGAACAGTGAAACGCTATAAGACAACAGGAACAACGCATTCCGGAAAGCGATCCGGAAGACCCAAAATAACGAACCCGGCTGAAGATCGACGATTGTAAGTAATAGCCAAAAGAAACCGACGCCTAACAGCTCCACAGATTCGAGCTCAACTCAATGAAAGCCGCGAAACGCCAACGTCCCTTACTACGGTAAAGAGGCGCTTAACAAAAACAGGGTTACAGGGACGCATTCCTGCTCGCAAACCGTTACTGAGACCACAAAACCGTCAGAAACGGTTGCAATGGGCTAAAGAGCATCAAAATTGGAACATTGATATGTGGAAAAAAGTGTTATGGACTGATGAGTCAAAATTTCAAATTTTTGGCAGTAATCGGAGTGTTTATGTTCGACGCAGACGAGGTGAAAGAATGTGTGATGATTGTGTAGTGGCTACCGTAAAGCATGACGGAGGTTCAGTGCTAGTTTGGGGAGCATTTTCCTTCGACGGTGTTGGAAATCTGCATCGAATCAACGGAATATTAACAAAAGAGCGGTACAAGGTCATTTTAGAAGAACATGCTATTCCTTCGGGGTTGCGATAGATTGGATAAGGGTTTCATTTTCAGCAAGATAATGACCAAAGCACTCTGCTCGACTTTGTAGAAACTATTTGCAGCAAAAACAAGCAGATGGAATACTTGTTAACATGATTTGGCCTCTACAATCCCCAGACCTCAATCCTATTGAGCTGCTCTGGGATGAGGTGGATAGAAGGGTGAGGGAACATTGTCCATGGTCACAACAACAGCTTAGGGAACATCTATAAGAGGCATGGAACGCAATTCCAGTAGAGACACTTCAACGACTTGTATTAAAAATGCCCAAAATATGTAAAGCAGTTATTAAGTGTAGCGGTGGATATTTTTCTGAGAATAAATTAAAATAATTTTAGTTTTTTATTAAATATTATATGGCTTAGAATTTGTCAATATTACTTTATTTTTTAAGAATTCAACTTTGTTTTATTAGAGTTATGTAATTTTTTTAATATATGCATCGACTAATTTATTATGTTGCGTTGTATCATTTTTCTTCTACTGATCCCTCATTTATGGACGGTAGTGTACATGATTACTCAAGCAACTGCTTCGTTATAACTTTTTAATATTCCTGAAATCTAACAGTTCTGAAAACAGTTAGAGATAGGGACATCTGGTCTCATTAGCAAAATGATTTAAGTTCTTGTTTGACTTCTGGTTTACCGGAAGTGCAGGTCGACTTTCTTAATTTAAATAACAAGGTATATTTTCTCTGATTTTTAACCGCTCCTGCAATACCACATAAAACTTATCCTATATATGAAAAATCAGCCGTTACTGAGTTATTCCATTTTTTTTTTCAAATGTACTGCCAATTACAACGTTGTACTAAAAATTATATATTTTTGAAAGTATTGCAGCTGTAGACCTTATATTTAGTCTCTTACTAGCTACAATATCAAGTATTAAACTTACGTCTTCAAAATTATGTTCATATAGACCGCCGTCTGTATGTCTACGCCATTCACAAAGGAAACAGCAGTGCTACCCCAGTTGTAAACCGATTAGAATTGCTACAACTTTGAGATCAGTTTATCAGATTAATTTTGTCGAGAAGGCGAGCCATTTTTCATAAGTTTCCTTCATATGGACTGCGTAGCCAACAGGGATGGATAGATAAACGTTTCCTCTGTGAATAAGGGCAGTTTTCAAACTCAATTTCGAAGCATCCATAAACAGACGCCATTCTTCAGGGATCAAATCGTCGGCACTATTGCAGAATGAAAAACCTTCTTCAGTTGAAAAATACTGTGACTGTTCTTTCTGACGATTATGATAGACCGAAATATGTGCCCGGAGCTAACAGCTTCCATCCTTGAAGTCTAGATCCTAGTATTTCTACTTGAGTTTTTGACAAGATCTCGAATAAGGTCATTTACTTCTGACTGATTTACTAAGTGAGGTCCGTCCTCTAAAGATGGCAAGTATTCATCATCGCTAGTCGATAATAACTCGAACATTTCTTCCTCTGCATCTGTAATGGCATATTCTTCACTCAAAACACCTATAGGTCTTGGTACTGACAAGGCTTCTCAATGAGGTGCTGGATAAGTAACCGAAGACACACTAGCGTAACTAATCTTGTTCTTATTTTTGTTAGAGAATCCGAAAGTTTTCGTGCAGCAAAAGTAGCAATCAGACAAATGCTACTAGACAAATCATCAGCTATCGCAAACAGACTTAAATTGAATCTAACGAGCCGGGCGTAGCTTCTGATATACCAACATCTATAAATTCCTAATTGTATTGGCTTCAAAGCACAAATGGGCGTGGTTCAAATGCTGTGACGTAGAAAACAGGTACGGACATGTTTAGAGATCTCCACTCCATGCTCGGCACTACAATATATCTTGTAATATCTTTCTTATATAAAAATCATTTTGAATTTCTTAAAAGTTTTATGTAGGTACCTACTTTTTGAAAATGCTATTTACAAAAATTTCTCAAAATTCTGACTTGATGAAGCAAATTTAAAATTAGTTTCAGAATCATCAAGAAAACCGCTATAAACTACACATAATGGTGTATGAGAAAAGAAAATTGTGTTGGACAGTGTAATTAATTATTAAATTATTAATTATTTTCAAAAAAATGCAATAATATACAGGTTTCATTAAAAAAAGCGCCTGAAGTGAAGTGCACTGAAAACATCAACTAGGTTAAAATGAATGTTAATTTTAAAATGCGCTGTATATAAATATGTACGTACAGTGATGAGCATTAAAACTGACTCGGTACCATAAAACTTTGTACAATATTCGATTTATAAGAATAATGAATAGTCGATTCCGAACTACCTGGCATAGGTTATCTTCCCATTTGAAGGATGATTATCTCGATACAAACATTGTTGTATTATTTGCTGTATGCTGAACGTAAATTGTATTAAAGCAGTATATATGTATGTAGATCTGTATTTGAAACTGAAGTTATACATAAAAATCACATTTTATAGAAAACTAATCATTTTTTTATTTTTAAATAATTTATGAAGCATACAAATATTAATATTATTTCTATATTATGATTAATATAATACAAAAAAACAAACATATTAATATAGAGATATAAATTTTCTTTATATTTGCATAATGTAAATTTATTTCATACATATTTTTGATTGAAAAACGTTTATGGCATGTAATAAAATAATGTTATATTTATTTCTAACATTAGAAACAATTTATACTGATATACAAAATGCATGCTAAATACTCGTTAATTCAAAACTTACCTACTGTATTGTAAGATTTTAATTTTAAGAATGCATTTTGTCTCTAATCTAATTGGTCAACTTTCCAGTCGAAATTGACAGTTTAAAAAGTGATTCGTTATAAATTGTACATTACAAACGACAATTAATTTGAAAGTTAAAATATAAATAGAAGGATCTGATAAGAACATTCTATTATTTGTTAAAATTAATATATATATATTCTGACCTTTATGTACTTATCTTTTAATTCCTAATTTATTTCCACTTGTAGGTCAATAAAGCAATAAATAATTAAATACCAATTTATTCCATAACATATAATAATATGTTTTCGTTAAATAACTTCTTCAGTGGAAGAAATTGACATTTAAATTTACATAATTCAAGTCATTTCAATTTTTATAGTTGTATTGAATCATTATATCCTTCATTATTACTTGTGAATATAATTAAAATTCGATATCTCAATGAATTCTTTGTTTTTTAGATAATTTTGTTGATAGGGATGGCAATTTATATTTATATTATTAGTAATTTGACGCATATTAAATGTCAATTTCTTCCACTGAAGAAGTTATTTAACGAAAACATATTATTATATGTTATCGAATCATTGGTATTTAATTATTCATTGTTTTATTGACCTACAAGTGGAAATAAATCAGGAATTAAAATTAAATTAGTTTTAAATTTTATTTAAAGTTTGTAAGTAATATTAAGAATTACCAGTAGTTTCCAATTAAAGAAATGTTTTTATTATATTGTCTTGTGTTGCTTTCGCTTACAGAAACATTCCTTATTTTTATTAAATACATAACAATAAACTGTCTATAATACGAATAGGAAACAAAAATATTCGGTATTTCAATTCAAATCATATTCTGCATACGTATACTATAGATAGTTCTATACACAGTGCTTATCTAAAATATGCTATATATGTTGCTTCTCCCCGCAGCTATATATACATTTCTGCTACTAAATTCCTCTAATTTGCTACGGTGGGACAGCTTATTCCAGAAACGTCTGATTTTACCAAGATAGTCGACTGCCCCTCACGGGTGCGTCAGTAGCAAAGCACATCACTGTACTTGATTTCGAAGACGTAAGTTGGGTGTCTCACATTTCTGCTAGAAACGTTGAAACTGCTAAAATGTTAGATATTCAGCTACAATACTTTCAGAAATAGAGAATTTTTAACACAATGTTGCAGTTGGCTGTATATTTGAAAAAAAAAATGAATAACTCGAAAACGGTTAATTTTTGACAGAGGGTACCTTAATAATAAATTTTGATATCGATTTGCACGCACAATTTTAAAAACTTAAATTGAGAAACTGGATATCTAAAAACTTAAATCATTTTGGTAATGAGACCGAATGACGAGTAGTTGCCTCTGCTAAAAATGAGTGTATTTCCATAATTTAATATAAATATTAAATACAACATAAAAAAACTAAGTTCCCACAAAAGCAACACTATACCTGCGCTAGGAACAAATGGAGACAAAATTTACGACGGAAGGAGGCGGCAGACCGCAGAGTTCTAAATTCTTGTGGTATGTTATTATAAATGTGCGATATTTGGTACGAAAAACACTTTTTGAAATTTTCAGGTCTATGAATTGGAGGAGTAAGAGTGCCCTTACACCTGATATTCAGGTTATGCACATCACTTCTAAAAGAATGTCTCTCATAGAGATATGGCGGCTTTCCTGTGAGGACAATTGCGAAAAATAATGTGGCAGAGTGTAATAGGCGCCGGTTTTTCATGTTCAACCACCTCAAATCATACAGCCTATGTGTCACATGATCCCGCCGTCTAATTCCATATATCAATCGTATGCATGAGTTTTGTAATTTTTGTAGTTTACGAGCACTCTCGTAGGATATAGATGCCTGATATAAGGAATCGCAATAATCTACCTGCGTAAGAACTAAGGTTTCACATAGTAATTTTTTGGTCTTGACATTTAAGAGAGCTCTGTTTACATATAAAAGCTTTAAAGCTGAATAAGCACGCTGTAGGGAAACCTTAATATGTTCCTTAAAATTCAAGTCGCGTTAATTTCGATTCTTTCACCCTCAACAAAACTATTGATTTTAGCGCGGAGATCATTGTCGCGTCTTTCGAACCAAAAGAATTAGATCGGTTTTCTTCGGATTAAGATGTAGTGAATGATATTTGGCACATTCGCTAAGCTTAGACAGCTCAGTATTTAAACGTTGGCATGCTACATCTAACTGGGATACGGGAAAAGAATAATAAACCTGCGTGTCATCTGCATAAAAATGACATTTGCAAAAGGTAAAACAGTTAGCCATCGCAGAAGTATAGATAGAAAACAGTAATGGGCCCTGTATATATTATTGATACAACGTATTTATTTTATATAATATCCACAATAAATATGCAAAGTAATTTTATGCTATAACGTATTGTTATTATTGTGCTTGTTTAATCTATATATGTATATTATATATACATACTTACGTTACATAGATACAAACATTTAAGAATGATTAATTGTTGGGTAAACTATTTAATATAGCAAACTAATTCTTCCGCATCTCTTGCAGCCAATATAGACGAAAGGAAAATATTCAATATGATGAATTAACAGATACGTATACATATACCCAGCGTCAAGTATATGAATTTAACGAAGAACTCAGTGCTTTAAGTCATGATAATAATATCACAGTACTAAACATAGCGTTGCAAGTAAGTATAAATTAAAGATACATATATGGAAATTGTCAGTATTTAGCACTTCATTATGTCGATTTAATATTATCTAATGTTTTCTTTAGCTAACAAAAATATAACACATTATGGAGAAGTATACAGATACAGATACTCAATACTTGCCATACAAACACACTGGAAATTTTGACACCATACAACTCGAGTAAAATGGCTTTTTAAATTCCCCTGTTTTAGTGTATGTGTATTAGAATGATCTATTTTAGGTTCCTTTTATTTCTTATTAATTCCCATACAACAATATGTACATATGTAAGGGCTGGCCAACTAAGATTGGCGCTCGGCCATATTTCAGGAAACGGATTACAGTAGTTTCGAAAAAAATTATATCGCGGACTAAAGTGGCCTCGAGAAACATCTGTAAATTGTTTAGAGAAGTGTAGGATGACTACTAAAGCATATTTTACACTGGACAATTCTTTTATATTTTGTCAAATAAAGGAAAGGGGAGAGAGGTAACATTGTTTTGAAGGAACACTTATAACTCCGGTTACGTTGAACCAAATTTTGCAAACTTAGTCTCCTTGAAAACAGCATTCTTCCTCCAATCTAATACCTACAAATTCGAACCAATCCAATAAGTGAGGTGTATGCTACAGAGCGTTGTTTAATTTTTTCGGAAATTTCATTTCATATGAAAACATTTATGCCTTTTTCGTGGAGTGGATAACCATAAGCAAATTGTAAGACGAGACCTCGCGATTCACCTCTTTGAATACTATCAAAATCAACGGGTCGATGGTCGCAGTGGTGACGCGGCTGACTATCGTTGTGAGAGGACGATAGGAACCGGGGTTCAATTCTCTGGAGGAACGATGGCATTTTTTCAGAGTTGAATCCCGGATCGACTTGCCATTCGCTGTTGGCAGCAAAGTGATTAACAGCGCAGCATTGTAAAAGGCATTGAGCTAGTATACTAAGGAGACGCTATGAAGCATATTTCCTGTATGTTCAAAACGGCGCACTGGGCGGGGCTTAAATGGTTTACCAATATAGCTGCGTCACCAGGTCCCCTTACGACCCTGCACATTGCTTTTATGTCAAACAATGACCTATGAAATGTTATTTTCGACGAATTCTTCTTGTTAACGCTGTTTCTTCTTGCAACTAGGTAGAGCACAAGAAACCATTATGTCTTGTAGTAGTTTGCTATATAATATAACTGTAAGAACTGAAATAATCAAATAATACAACCCTACATGATATATACACTAGAATCTACGTATTTGACGTATAATGGTGTACCAATATGACCGACCTGCGCCGTTTTAGCCATGTGATAGCGTCTCCCTACTTATTCTATCTCAATGGTAAAAGGCGATATACTGCCACAAAGCCATTTTGAACACAATTTACACACACAAAAAGAGAGTTGCAGTAATAGCTAGACAAGTAATACAGCTTACGGAGTCACTGCAACTAAGCACCCACCGCACGTAAAAAAAATACAAAAACTAGATAAAATATATTTGTGAACAAAAGAAAAGAAAAACGCAGGTTTTTAAATCATTTACCATGGGAAAATATGGACAAAGAAACCTAATATAAAAATGCCAATGGATATCAAATTTAGTGTTGTGGAAATTGCCAAATATTAGAAACAGATTAATGGATTTTTCTCAATCCAGTTTTATTGGGATCAATTAACAGCTTTTTGAACTGAAACGAACTTTAAAGATCGATTTAAAACCGGTTTTAAAATCGATATTGAAATCGGCTTTAGAATCAGTTTTCAAAAGAATTAGGAGAAAACGATTTTTCGATTACGATAGTTATTTTTATGGTGGTAACTATGCTTTTGAAGTTATCGATAAACAGAAGCTAGTAGTCAATAATTAATTTTTCGAAATAGAGCATCAGCAAATTTTACTTACTTATTTACTTACAATACTAGTCGTTGTAAAAAGTGATTATGATATAAAACAGTTATTCATATAACATTCTCTGGAATGTATATGTACATACGTAAATTTAACGCTATTTAGAATAAATACTTATAATATTTACAAATTTTGCTAATCATAATAAAGTTGAAAATGTATATTTCACAAATTTAGATCAAAGCGATACAAACCGGATTTTAAAAAAATTGTATTAAAATTCGTTTTAAAATCAGCTTTAAAACCCGGTTTTGGGTTTGATCCGTAACACTAAATTATATTTTTTTTTTCCAAGTAACACAAAGATTATTAAAGATTGTACAGTTGTCTAACCGTATCTAATACATATATGATATTTCATTTGCAAAAGATACGAGTCTTTTCCTGTCTATGGTGAAATAAATTTAAATCAATCCGTGTGCCTCTTAGGATTGCTATATGGCTCCGCCCTCAAGATAGCCAGACGCTATTTCGTTCCATACCCTGCGCGGAAAAAGAAACTTTATACATACATAATTGTGAATCTCGGGGCTTAAGTCTGTTACACATTTGTCAATTAATTCGTAGAATCTGTGAACTTGATTGAACATGAATTTATAATTGAACAAATTGATGACAGACAAAGATTTTATGCTTAACAATAAAATAATAAAAATATCCATCAAATTCATAGTGACCAATCGTTCCATTACATTTAAATTTATTGCATTGGCTATCACTGCATTTGTCGAATTTGAATTTTAAGAAAACGTTCGCATTAGGATTTCCCCCAACTTATAACAATAACTTATTGTCTATTTTTTTTAGTTTGCATTTACAAAAGATAGAAGTAAAATCAGACTTACTCGGAGCACCCTGGGAACACAGTCAGGTGCCACGAATTTAAACAATCCATATATTGATAAACCGTGCAAAATATTATTCCTCTATGTAACAATTGTTTTAAATAAAATTAATATTTATGATTAAGTTTTTACAATAATCTACAAATTATTCAACTGATTTTATTTATTATTGTAGGGTATATTTCTTACAATAAATGATAGCGTTGCTGTATCCGTAAATGTGTTTTGGCAAGAGATGTTTGGAGGCGATGGATACTTTTTAAACTTACCTGCAAAGTCACTATTTTTCGAAGGGTATCAGTTCTGCGAAACTACCACTGGACAGTTGGATGGCCCGACCATTATATGTACAATGATGCAAGATGCAGTTGCAGATTCTAAGACAATAACATACGATGGTGAAAGATACCATTTCTCCTTTTTTGGACACGTAAGTATCTATGTATGTGTGAATATATTTTGGAAAGAAAAATTTTACTTTGAATTAAAGTTTTAAACCGAGCGAGGATACAGTCGTTGGCATATTCGTTCTGTTTACGTAATTTGCCCCATATGTTCAGATTGCAGATATAATAGCGACTTATCAAAAAGTGCTCCAGTCCCTTTGTGAAAATCGTAGCTGCTACGCAAACGGAAACGTAATTCTGAGAAATAATCGAATAATAACGATTCTTAAAAGATAAAAGTAAATAAAGTCAATAATTCTGCAAAATAAAGTTAAATTTTAACCGCAATGTCACTTTATGGACCTTCTCTGCGGTTGTATAAACTGACATGGTAACCACCTTTACGCATGCATAGGCGAACACTAAGTGACTCGCGATCGACGATCGAACTTCCGTGGCGCATGACTAGCGCGTTTTCACATCGCCCTGCGTTGCATACGTATATTGTAACTTCCTATGTTCCACTGCGGGGTGAACCTATGTGTATAATGATTACCAACCTTTTACAGTTCAAATGGAAGTCACTACAGTACGAAATTGATGAAATTTAATTTAATATCAATTACATATGTGTGTTTAAAGAAACCATACCAGTAGCTTTTGTTTTAATATATAGACATTTATTTTGATTATGAGTTACAATCCTCAGAGAGGAATAAATTTACAATATAGGGTTGTTATCATTTACAGTTATGCAATTTTAACCGAATTGTCGCAGAAAAGGGCGTCCTACATAAACAAAATAAAATTTAGTCAAGCCTTTGTGCAAACAAGTGAGCTTTTTCTTAGAGTTTTTATTAAAGACTAGCTGGCCCAGCAGACTTCGTTCTGCCTAGAAAACTATTGATTTAGATATTTAATGTTTTATTGTTACGGGTACCCTTCTCCCTCCCCCCGTGTCCCGCCCGTCCGGTGCCACCCCCGGTGTCCTGCTCGTCCCGTACCACCCCCGTGTCCTGCCCGTCCCGTACCATCTCCCGTGTCCCGCCTGTCCTGTACCACCCCTCGTGTCCCGCAAAACAATTGTCGCAAAAAATTGCCAAAAAAAAAATTGTCCCAACTTAACGTAAACATAAACTTCATTTATCATAAAGATGGCGTCGTAAAATCATTCCATACAAAATGTATAGGAAAATTAGTTTTCTTGATATTTTTTTTCGGAGATATTTCGGGAATTTTCTTGGGTATTCTTCTTGTTAGGCTGGAGACCAACCCGAATTGGTGCGAATCATCGAAATCGGTCCAGGCGTATTTCCTTACGCAACCAAATATACAGGAGCGAAATTTTCCCCGTTACTTATCAATTTTATATTACTTTTTTATGATCTCCAGCATGCAGTAGTACCGAAACTACAGATTTTGGTTTTGTTATTCTGTATTAACAACGACGAAATTACAACATTTTTATTTAATCACTTTTTGTAATATTTAAACTGCAAAATACGTTACTTTATGTTATATTTGAGAATACTTTCTATTTAGTTTCAATTAGATTATCTTAAATTTTTGAATTTATTCCTACATTAGCCATAATTCTTTATACTTCCAATTGTTTTAAATAAATTTTCCTTCATTTAGTTGCGTATTTTTTCTTTAAAAAAACTGAATAGATAGTGTGGTAAATTACATTAGCGCAAATGTCCGCCATATTTCTTTACTACGCGCTCTTAAAAGTAAACATATAGTGCGGCTTACGATGGTGTTTTGTGTAGAAGAGAATATATCATTCAACCACTCTGCTTATAAATCGATCGTTCGAGGAGGTAGTATTTGCAAGTATTAAAGATTGTCGCAATTTATCCCGTTCGTAGAAAGGATAGCGTGTGATGGCATGGAACGCTAATGGACTTAGAAATAAGTTTCACGGGGTTGCACAGTTTCTATTGGACGATCCTGTCGATGCTTTGTGCATCGGTGAGACTTGGTTGAGACCAGGCGACAGATTTACCCTCCCAAACTATCAGGTGTACCGTTCTGATCGCCTTATTGGGAGGGGTGGTGAAACGGCTGTCGTTGTCAAGCAACACATCAAACATCATCCCGTTGCTGTTCCTCCACTTCGGTTCCTCGAGGCAACGTCCGTTGATATCTTACTTCATGGTGTTGGTCCGCTACGGATTATTTCTGCCCCCCCTCCTCCTCGCCCCCTCCCGACGCGAGCATGTGATACCGACGACTACCAACAACTTCTTTCTTGTGATACTCCGGTCCTGTTGGTTGGGGATTTGAACGCGAAGCGCCCGCATCGGGGATGCATCTCGACCAATGAATTTGGTCGAAAGCTTTTTCGATATTTGTCTGATGTCGAGGTGCATTCCCCGAGCGAGCCGACCTTCTTTTGTCCTGCCGTCAGGCCGGACATCTTGGATATAGCTCTCACGAGAGGATTTCCGTCTTACGTCTCAGTGGAGAGCATTTCTGAGTTGTCGTCGGATCACAGCCCGATCCTTCTTGTCTTTGGCGGGGAGTTGCGGATGTCTGCGGTCGCGCCTCGTGGGACGGTGGATTGGGATCAGTATGTTGATGGGGTCCGCCAGTACATCGATGGACTTGCTCTTGACATTGATGAGGTCGATTCCTTGGAGACTGTTGCTGAACGTCTCACCTTCTGTGTATCAAACGCGATATCTGCATCTACCAAACGTTCCATCCCAAAACCGGATACTTGGCTACCAGTGGACATTATTACGGCGCAAGAGCCAGGCTAGGAGAAGAGGCTAGGCTCAGCAGACCCTCAAGCGGAGTGATATTGGTGCCGTCAATCACCTTGTGCCTAGGCTGAGAGACTAGCTGAGAACCTACAAACAAAATAAATGGTGGCAGTCGGTTTCTTCGGTTATTCCGGACGATGGTTCATTGTGGAAGTCGACTAGGGCACTTAAAAAGAGGGGCGTCCGAAAGGAGAGCGGTCCGCATCGGGGGATGCGGGTATTGTTCACTCCATGGAGGACAATGTTCAGGTGTTCTCTGAACATATGGAGAATGTTTTCGCTGGTGTCGAGAGTCGAGGAGAATGGCAAGGCTTCAGGAGCCGATGGCATCACCAACACCGCACTAAAGCGATTGCCAGAAAGTACCATTGATGCCTTGGTCGTCTTGTTCGGTGCCATACTGAGCCTGAGAACGTTTCCGTGGAAACAGGTTACTTCCATCTAGCTGCAGGCCGATAAGTCTTCTGTCTAATCCGTCCAAGCTAGCCAAAGCCATTATTCTTGAAAGGTTGCGTGACGCCTTCAGTGAAGGTAACTACCTTCCTGATGAGCAGTTCGACTTCCGCAGAGGCTTATTGGCCGACTTTCAACTCCTCCGACTGACGGAGGAACCGCGGAATGCTCTGGAGCAGCGGCATTCGACCGGTGCTGTGTTTTTGGACTTTGCTCACGCCTTCGACTCGGTATGGCACGACGGCCTGTTATTCAAGATGCGGCGTCTGGGCATCAACCCGGAGCTAACAGCCCTCGTTCAGTCCTACCTATCTTGGCGAGTTCTCGACTCGCAGATCTATACGGGCGGGTGTTCCTCAAGGCTCCCTTCTGGGACCTGAGTTGTTCATTTTATTCACTTCGGACATCCCGCGCTCACCACATACAAAACTAGCAATATACGCGGATGACACCGCGTTGTTTACAACTTCGCGCGATGAAGCTCTGATTTGCCGCCGTTTGCAGGATACCGTTGACGAGATCGTGGAATGGTCTACGAAATGGAGATTGAAGATCAATCCTTCGAAGTGTGAAGCCTTACGTTTCTCGCATAAGCGAAACCCTCCTCCTACCACCATTGTCATACAGGGCGAACGTCTACCTTGGAGAGCCCATGTTACCTACCTGGGTATAACCCTTAACTCCAAGGTGGTTTTTTATGCAACACTTCTCGAACATCCTCTCCAAATTCTTACGAGTGAGGGCTGTCCTGTATCCGCTGCTATAAAAGCTCTTTGAGTATAAAGATTAAACTTCTGATATATATGGCGTTTCTCCGGCCGACTCTAACGTACGGAGCTCTAACCTGGTCCAGTGCTAGCATTTCACAAATAAGGCGTCTGAATGTGTTGCAGAACCGGGTGCTGCGTATGATTGTTTCGGCACCCTGATTCGTAAGCAATGCACAGATACACAGGGATCTACAACTTCCGACTCTAACGGAGTATGCGCTGGCACTGGCCAAAGGAAGGTTGGACAGGGCATCTTGGTCTGAGAACCCCTTAATCCAACATCTAGCAGAGCTGGATTCGGACACAAGTGGCGGCCAGGTGTGTCCTGCAGATGGCGCAATAGCCTCGAGCTGACCACTTGACAGCAGTACTTCACGTGGCTTGAGAACCACGCACCCCATCGATAAAGCGGTTAAAAGAACAATCGCTCCAACCTTGGGACAATAGAGGCTCTAAGAAAGGATAGCAGAATCTTGGAAATTATCGTCCGGTATCATGTGCTCTAGTTTTTCGAAGATCTTCGAGGATGTTATCGTGATTAATCAATCATAAATATTTGTTTGTGAAAGTCGAATTGTTGTTGCTGAGTGGTTTGTGTTTTATCTTCCAGGTAAATCGCGAGTTCGATGATTCGCGAATTCACTATTAGCGAGCAATGTTCTGTATTCGCGAACAAATGACTCGAATATATTCGCGATAGGGAATTTCTCAGGTGCTAGACGAGAAATAGTAGGGAGAAAGTGCGCTGCGAATGTAGGGTATTTAGAGCGTTAAACGCAACTTGTCAGTGGTAGTCTATTATCTTTACTGCGCACATGTGTTTTGTGTTTATAACATTATCTTTATCATGTTGCCAACATTAACGAGTTTACTGTGCGAAGTATAGAATTCCAGAAAGAAAATATTAAACACTCGATTTTACAATGTACTTCGACCTCTGCAACATTACCAAAAAAGTGTGTCAACCAATAATTGAAAATTGAAAAAATATTATTAGAATGGATGGAAGACAGCAATCAGAAACGAATTGGAATGGACTCGATAACAATTCGAACAAAAGCAAAGCTTTTGTATGAAACCTTAAACATGGTTGGTAAAGTTTGTACCAGCAGAGAAAACTTTAATGCAAGTAAGGGCTGGTTTGATAGGTTTAAGCAAAGATAAAAAAATTGACAATATAAAATTCACAGGAGAAGCGACAAGCGCTGATAAAAACGTAGTTGTATTATTTATTGATACCTTTAAAGACACTGTAGATTTGCAAGGTTACAGTAAAGAAGCAGCAAGAAGAGGACAATCCCTGGATTTAAAGCCATCAAAGACAGATACACTCTTCTTTTCTGTAGTAATGCCAGTGGGGTTTTTTGTTATTTATCACTCCGAAAATCCTCGGGCATTCAAGAATGTCGATAAATCTACTCTCCCTGTACATTGGAGATCCAACAAGAAGGCCTGGATGACAGCTGTACTGTTCGAGGACTGGCTTAAGAATTGCTTTTGCCCAGAGGTGACGCAATACTTCAAGACCAAAAATCTAACAAGAAAAGCTTTACTTCTCGTGGATAACGTTCAGAGTCACACTGCAAATTTTCAGTTTACTGATGAAGATATAAAGATTATGTTTTTACGACCGAACACCACCTATCTAATCCAGCCGCGATAACAAGGTATAACTTCTACATTCAAACTACTACCTTCGCTTAACGTTGAACTAAATACTGTATGGGACTGAAACAAGTAATGGCGGCACTGACAATGCTCGTGCTTTCTGGAAATCTTACATCATGAAAGCTACATGGAATCAAGTGAGGAAAACAACTTTAAGTGCTGCATGGAAGAATATCTGGCTAGAATGCTGTGAGGGTTCTTCAATAGCAACATTGTCCTCAACATCTGAAGCCCAGGCTGATATTCTAGAAGAAGTATTGCAACTGGGAAGGTCACTGGACGGAGAAGGTTTTACAAACTTCGAACTACAAGATATTGAGGAAGTGATTAATGCCCACAATGCTGAACTGTCGATTGAAGAATTGTGTTCTCCAAGAATGAACCTCATTCAATCTACCTAAAACTACATACACTACCGTCCATATGCATATATGGGGACGACTACAAAAATACGTTTTCTTTGATTGGAACAGAAATATAGAGTTGGTTGGTAGTAATATTTATTAACATACCTATATTTGATATTACAAAAACAATGTTTAATAACGAAACAGAAACACAAAATATTGTAAAATAAAAATTAAACTGATTTTTCGCCAATATGCCCACCTCGAGAATTAATAATGGCGACACATATTCTTGGCATTCTAATCAGAGACTCCAGATATTCGCCTGTAATTTCATTCCACTCTACCTGAAGTTTCTGGCAAAGATCTCCTGCGTTGCTAACTCCATTTTTGTCGAATACTGCGGTCGAATTCATACCACGCTAACTCTATTAGCGACAGATCTGGGAGATTGGAGTTCGTACCAACTTGCCTTCTTCCTTAAGTGAGATCAAATAAGTTCTGCATGAACGAGATGAATGCTTGGGGTCATCATCCTCTTGGAAGACGATGTTTTGGCCACGTAATCTTTCCCCGCTAGGTACAGCATTTTCTTCTAAGATTCGCAGATAACCCTCCTGCAATTACCTGAATGGCCTACATAAATATTCGCTTTCAATGCGATTTCACAACAAATAGTAATGCAAAGATGCTTCAGTTTCTGTAGAAACAAGCCTACATCAATAAAAGAACTACTACAAAATGGATAAAGATATTGTACATAAGAAGCTAATGATAATAAAACTTATTATAAACTTGTTAGATTATTTTTTGCACAGAGGACACTTTGAACAATACGTTTCATTTTTGAAGTTTTTTGTTTTTTCTGATGGAGTAAATTTGAAGTAATGCATAAATTTACTCACTTTTTATTATAATACTGCGTAGATCTTGAGAAAACAAGACACGTGAAATAAAAAAAGTTTCAATTATCTCTCTTATCAACCAAGATATTGGACTTTCGCGTACTAGGTGGGCGCCCCGAATATGTTGTTGCATTTAAGTTTTTAAGTTTACTTTGAATTTTTTTCTCACAACACAACCTCAAATTGGATTGTATTTCTTTTGTTTCCAAACAGTTTGCCCACTGCTGGTTTAGTAATTAATTCAGATTACATATGTAAATATTTTTATTGATATTTAATGCTTCTTTGGATATTTTCATTTTCGCTTTTTAATCAAAAAATTCCGCACAACCAAGAAAACAATACAAAATACAGATATTTAATGCTATCTTTATTTTCGAATTATTTTCAACAGTTGTCTTGATAAAGTCCATATTCACAAGTGAAAATTTAACATTGAAATTTAAAAAAATACTGATAGCAAGGCGTTTCTTATAATATCTTATATATAGTCTTCTTGGATATCACGGAATTTATAGAGCATTAAAATTTGTAGCCAATAAGTAATCACTACTTACCTACTTCATATTAAAAATTAATACAACAATAAGCTAGATTAAATTAGTGTGAGACAAATGAAAAAATGAAAATGATACAATAAATGCAAATAATTACATTATTAGATGATCTCAGAAAATGAAATAAACTACACAGTAATTTATATAATTGCTAATATACAATTAAAGATAATAGTAAGTTATAAAAATTAAATCTATTAATAAAAAAAAATAAGTTATCAGCGAACCCACACGCAAGTCTATCTAAATTAATAATTTTACACCATTTCTATATCTTTCGAAACCTTTTGGAAGTGTAACTACTACTTTTATCTTAGGACTATTTTCAATAAACGTTCACTTGTAATTAATTTCCCAGACTAACTAATTGGCGCTTTTCGAAATATCACTAAACTTCCTTGATGGCTGTCTAAGTTTGAGTTAGGAAAACTGACAGATACAATACTTAATAATAATTGCGTATCTTTCACATAAATAAATAATAAAATAACTTCTCGTATACTATATTTCTATGTACATATTTTAGAAAAACAATAGTGATGATGGTTTTACAACGTATCTGGTGGAAATCATGATATCAATACTCTTGGAGAAATAATTTCATGGGAAAGCACACAATATTTAAACGCCTGGAATGGAGAAAATTCAGTATGTAATCACATTCGAGGAAGGGACTCATCCATATATCCTCCTTTCAATAATGAAAGCAGCAACTTTGATATCTTTAATACAGATATATGCCGCATAGTAAATTTAAAGACAGATGGAACTACTACGTACGAGGATATAGAAGGAATCGTTTCAAAATTAGATATAGATGAAATGGCAAATGATGGTGATAAAGCATGTTACTGCATTACAGAAACACTAGATATAAATGCAGAAGCTAAATGTCTGCCTAAAGGTTTTGCCGATATGCAATCATGTCTAGGTAAGTGTACAATGATAATACCGTTGCGTATCTCCCAACCAAAAGATCTTGATTTAATTACAAGTCGCATTTTGAGTCGCTACTAGGTACGTACGGAGTGATATTTTAGAGTATGTTTACCGACGCGACTGCAAAAATCCATAGTATGTTGCGTATGTGAATTATAATATATATGTATGTATTATAATTCACCCGAAAATCTGAAATTTCGGTCGTTGAAAAACGCAGATTATTCATCGAAAACCGAATTTCCGCTTTGCAGTGTTTTTTTAAGCATGTATTAAACGATGTATAAAAGAGTGAAAAATTTTACAGAATTATCGATTCTAATTTGAGAATCGCAAGAAAAGTAAACGGCTAACTGAGATCTTCTATCTAAGTATAAGAATATCTAATAAATTATTTAAAAAATGTACCTTCTGGTATCACTTATCGGCATACACACGATATATAAAAAATCTCCTATGAAAAGATTTATTCTATTAAGCATAGCATAGAAGTATTTCTGAAACCGGTATTAATGTTACACCCACTATATTTCATTTTAAAAGGAATTCAATTAATTTCTACAATTTTAGCTGCACCTATACTTGCAAGTTTTCCACATATGCTTTGGGCCGACGATACTTATGCCAGTACAGTAATAGGCCTACAACCAGATCCTGACAAACATCAAACGTTTGTTGTTTTAGAACCTGTGAGTAAAGCATTAATAATAATATATAACTCAATAAATAATCTACACAATTTGTTTCAGAACACCGGCACTCCATTACAAGGAGCTAAAAGAATGCAGTTTAACGCTATCTGTCGTCCAATAACAAATTTAAATGTAACTCAAGATTTGAGACCGAGCGTTTTTCCTGTAATATGGGTAGAAGAGGTATGAAATAGTTACAATTTTTGATAAAATTTCATTACGCAGATTTTTTTTATAGTATATAGTTTAACAGAAAATAAAAAATATCGATAGCCAGGCAGCTAACTCATATAAAAGTGGGATATATAGCTAGTTGAAGTTTATTAGTTCGTTGTTTGCAATCAGTTAGTCAAACTAATTACATTCAATACAAATATATAAAAAAAATACTTCATATGTGAACAATATGTACAAGATATTTGATACCAGGAGACTATCACAATGAGCATATATGGTCAGTACAAAATCTCCCATTTAAAAGGTATCGTCTTGAGATTTTCAACAGTCGTCTATTGCTAATACCAATTCTGAAACTGTTGGATAATTACTTGCCCAAGTCAGTAGCAGATGTTCGACTTATATTGAGTATAGTGATGTGGTCTCATCACAATGGAGCATCACCAGATTCTGCTTGTTGTAGAATGACTAGATAACCAGTTTAATGATTGTTGGACGGATAAGGGCGGTCTAGTAGTTTGCTGGGTTATCAGATCTAAATTAACTGGAGTTTTACTTCTGAGCCCACATAAAACAATTAGTTTATATAGAGGAAATGCAATGAAGAGCAATTCCGAGAAAGAATTATAAATACTGTCTTTGAAATCGGAAATGAACAAGATTTCGCTGCAGCTCTTAATTCAATGGTTACTTTGGCCGACTTGCAACGCGACTGGATGTAAACCTTTCGAACATGAGCTGTAAGCACGTAGATTTTGCTTTATGTATAACCGTTACAGTGATGAAGTAAAGTTTTCATACTACTACTTACTACTAGACTAAACCTTAAACTAGGCCTGTCAAAAGTTTAAACCTCGATATCTCCAAACTAATAGCCGACCGAATGAAAAAACGTTATTTGAAAATTGTTGCTTGGAATCCAATCTCGAACACGAATTTTCCTTCTTTGCCTCATGATATTAATCATCCTGTGTACTAATCTAGATGTGATATACAACTATCACTTGTCTTAGAACTATTACTATAGTTATGTGGGATTAGGTTTTGAAACTATCACGTTCATTACAAATTTAAAGTACATATATTAAAGCACATTGACTACGTAAGTATTCAATAAAACAATTAAAACTTAAAATATGGGGCTTCCACGGCCCTGATTGATTGAATACTATCAAGGCAGAGCAGTCTTTGGTTATCCCTGACAATGCGGTCCACTGGGTCTATTATGTATGTTATTCCTACCTTGATTTCATTTTTCTCAATATGTGCAGTTTCATAGCACGCTATACTCGGCTATGTTCCGGCACCCACACCAAGGTGACCTTGTTGTTTCTGACCAGAATAGTTAGGTTTTGCAGACATTCCCATACAAGTTTGAAGGCTATACAGAGTCCTGCAATAGTGCATCAGGCTTCCATAGCTCCTTCACGAATTACATTAAAGAATTTCATTAATTGCCGACTTATAGGTACTGTATTATAGGGTGTATCTTAAGAAAATATTTCCAGTAATGGTGCACTTCCAGTTGTACCGAAAGTAGATACCAACTTTGTTATTTTAAATGGAACACCCTATATATTATTGCACTTTTGGATTCCTAGTTAAATTTAAATGGCACTTTGTTATACATACACTAGGTATAAGCCGCATCGTTTTTTAATTACATGACGTTTTTCGAAAACAATAACTGTAGCAGCGTATTTGAAAGTTAGAAATATCTCCGAAACTGTGAAAGTTAGACAGATGAGGTTTTCAGTTTTCGCTTAAGCATGAACGAGTACGCATCTTTTATTAGAAAATTGTTGCGTTTAAATTACATGATTATTAAATGGGGATCTGTAATTTTCGAACTCTAAAATCATGGAGATCTTGATTTTTAAATAGAACCGTATAGTAATTTTTACATAAATGGATGTAAAATTTAATTTTATTTCAATTTTAGGTATTATGATGTCTATCTCTAACGGTTTTTTGCATAAAAAACAAAACCAATTTGCTTAACTTACAATTTATATTCCAAAAAGATCATCGCCATCCATGTTATAAGACTGGCAATCGAAAACCATTGAATTATAAACTGCAGCAAAATCTTGTTCACGTCCAATGTCAAGTACAACATTCATAATTCTCTCTTTTAACTGCTCTACAATTACGCAGCAACGATCATGATAAGTTAAAGGCAAAAGAATCCGCTACCATCTAATATTAGGCAGAGAAAATCATCCTCATATCTAAGACTGATATGATATTAGTATGATAAATTTCCTCGGCAAAGCGGAGAAAATTTCAGTGTAGTGTGGAGAACAACGTGGAGGGGTGGCGCAGCCGTATTAATGCGAGCGTTCAGTGACGTTTACGTTACATTTATGTTTGTGACTTTCATAAATTAGCATACACGACGCGGACGCATGAATGTGTGCACATAAAAAAATATACAGCGTTAGTAAAAAGTCCGGAACGGTCGAATAACTTTGTTATTTGAAAATTATGATTTCTGAAATTTGGTATGGGGGTATAGTTAATATAAATGCATTTTATGCAATACAGTTTATATTTTTTTCACTTCCGGTTTAATCGGCAATACGTCCTACTTGTTTTTTTTAAGCGGAACGCCCAGATTTTTTTAACACTTTTGAATGCAAAATAAAAAACTACGTTCAGGAAGTATTAAGATGTTTATTTTTATTCACAAGAAAACAGTTAAAAAATTAAAAAGTGTCCTAATAGAGAAAAAACAAGGTACCTTTGAAAAAAAAGTTGTTGTTTAGTGTTTGCATTCTTTTTGCCGTCACATTTGACAATTTTAAAAGCGTTTTAACTTTTGCATCGCTATAAATTTACTTATTTTAGACATTGACACATTTGAAAATGGCAGTAAAACTTACTGAATCAGAACGAATTGAGATATTAATGATGCGTGGGTACGGGGATCGTCAACGTTCTTTTGAAGAGGTTCGTATTTTGTTTAATACTGTTTATCCGGATCGTCACATTAGTAAAAGTACGGTATGCCGAACAATTCAAAAGTTTGAAGTCTTTCGTCAGGTGAACGATTTACCTAGAAGGGGACGTCCATTAACAGCAACAGATGAAGAAACTAGTTTGAATGTGTTACTTACAGTGGAAGAAAATCATCACGTGTCCATAACAGAATTAGGTCAAATTCATGAGATCTCTCAAAAATCTGCTCAGAAGATTATTAAATCAGCAAGAATGAAAGCCTATAAAATGTATCCTGTCCATGAGTTAACTGAAGATGATCCAGATCGTAGACTACATTTTTGCGAAACAAGGACGGAATTGATCGAGCAGCAGCCTAATGTTTTAGATCACATCATTTTTTCAGATGAGGCAACGTTTTGTCTCAACGGCACTGTGAACAGACATAATTGTCGCTACTGGTCAATTGAAAATCCGCATTGGATTGAAGAAGTCCATATACAGCGTCCTCAAAAGGTGAATGTCTGGGCTGGTCTTCTTGGAAACAACATCATAGGACCATTTTTTATAAGAGGAAATTTAACTGGCAACATCTACTTAAATTTATTGCGAAATGAGGTTGTTCCAGCACTTGCGGCCCTCTTTCCAAATGCAAACATAGGTGATCACCCTAATGCACATTTTTGGTTTGGACAAGATGGAGCTTCCCCCCATTTTGCCCATAATGTCCGCGATTATTTGAATGAAATTTTTCCGGAACGTTGGATCGGACGTAGAGGAGCAATCGAATGGCCAGCACGTTCGCCAGATCTCTCGCCATTAGATTTTTCTTTTGGGGTCACTTGAAATGTCAAGTGTACAAAAATCGTCCCCATAATCTTGAACAATTGGAAGAGAGAATACTTCAAGAAGCCAATCGCATCACTGCAAAACAAATACAAAATTCAATAAGAAATTTTACTGACCGTTTACATTTTTGTCAAATTGTAAATGGAGAGCATTTTGAACAATTATTGTAATTGCAACCTGAATAGACAGGTATCTTGATTTTTCTGTATTAAGACACTTTTTTAATTTTTTAACTGTTTTCTTGTGAATAAAAATAAACATCTTAATACTTCCTGAACGTAGTTTTTTATTTTGCATTCAAAAGTGTTAACAAAATCTGGGCGTTCCGTTTAAAAAAAAAGTTGGACGTATTGCCGATTAAACCGGAAGTGAAAAAAATATAAACTGTATTGCATAAAATGCATTTATATTAATTATACCCCCATACCAAATTTCAGAAATCATAATTTTCAAATAACAAAGTTATTCGACCGTTCCGGGACTTTTTACTAACGCTGTATATTATATAACGTGCTGATACACTTACTGTTTTAAGAAGCTTCCATGAAATTACAAACTGGGTGGCATCTATTAAATATTTTAATCATAAATATATGTCCACACTTCTTTCAGTCAAATGAGTACGGTGTGCGGAATAAATATTTTTTAATGATGAAAACGACCGTTCCACAACGAGTGATGTTATATTTGCAAATGTAAAGTAATCCTTGTGACAACTTAATGGATCTTTCGACGCACCTTCACAAATTTGTCTTAGTATGAGAAAATCTAAATCCTTGTCAACAACACTTTCAAATAACACATAACCGCATTTTTTTATCTTTCAATTTCACATTAGTTCTTCTTTCAACATAGTCACGAGGAGATAGCATAACGTTTCTTATCGATGTCCGACTTAGTAATGTATAATCTGAATACTTGCTCCAGAAGAAAACAAGTACTTCCTGGTCTATTAATGTGAACGGTAGAATAAAACAAACACCTATATCAAATATTAATACTTCGCTGTATCGCTTGCCACGGACTGCAGAACAGTGTTTTATAACACCAAATTTTCATTTGTAACTATGAATTTCTTCAGGACAAAAAATAATATAAATCTATTTCAGTTAATGTTTGCTGATATCACTAGGTTTATATTATTTTTGATCCGCATTCCAATAAAAAAATTGACAAATTAATAATAACCAGCTACGTGTAAGTTGGTGCATCTAGCATTAATTAATATTGTTTTTACTCACTTGTATTTACGTAAATGCTCGCTGCACATAGTATCAAGGAAAACTTTTTAGACACCAGAAAGTATTTTCTTATTATTTGAATAATAATATATGAACACTGTATACGCACAATATATTTTTATAAAGCAATTAATAAATATATTTATAAATCTAATTACCTTACTTTTAGGGCTTTAACTTGCCAGACGAACAAGTTCAACAACTGAAAGACGATTATCTTAGAAGCTTACGTATATTGGATGGGGTTTCCTATGCACTAATTGGAGTTGGAGCCGCTCTAATGGTCATATGTGTACTTTATTTTATATTTAGAAAGTTCTGTAATAAATGAAAGCATATATAAGAGCATAAAAGTGTGATATTTTATCTATTACTTTTTTTAAATACTAATTGAAGTAGTTATTGAATCATCAATCATTAAATTAATTTTGGTTGTACCGACTTCACATTGAAACAAGTTATGACCTGTAATCGTGACTTCACATTAAGCATAAGCGAGAAATAATTGAATATAGATAAATTAGATATAAAAATCAAAAGATAATTATCATGATGCGTGGAAATTAATCCTTTATATGCACATACATGCATATAATGTATGTACCCCAACAAGGGTAACGAGGTGAGGTGCGGTATTAGGGAAACGGATGTACCAAGAAATTTGAAACGAAAGAATTGTTGAATAAATCGGCAGACAAAATGCTGGAAATTATTTTCGAGTTTCTGAAATGCCCTCCAGGGGGCGTAATTGCCATATTTTCGGAAATAAATGTCGATAACTCTAAAAAGGCTTAACGTATCTTAATAAACTTGGAGTCGTTAAAAGGGGTTTCCTAGACTATCAATTGAACTGTGAGTAAGGTGATTGTGTTTGCTTACCTTGCCGCCAGATGGCGTTTTCTGACATAATCGCAAAAAAAATTCCTGCAAAAAAATTAAATGCAATGATATCACTTTTTTGCGTCATTACATAGTCAATCAAGGGCCTAACAAGCCAGTGAGAACCGCATCTCAATATCTTTATCCTAACCTAAGATATGAATTAGAGAAATTTATACTAAAAAAAATTACATTTTGGGAGCATTTCCACTTTAAGCTTTGTTATTAATGTCTAATTATTCCTAATTTACCAAATAAAATGCTAATTTATTATTTGGGATGCCAAACGATATTTTAAATCGAAATAAAATGTTGTTATTTATCTTTATTACTTTTTTCTGAAAACAAAATTATGAAAACTAGGTCATTACTTCCCGCTGAGGCTTCGAAGTGTTCAGTTCTCGCAGCAATCATTTTATATACACATGTACTTTTTGTCAATTACGGCCAGTTTAGTGAGCTTGTAATTAGTTTGTTTAATAATCAGTATAACAACGGTGTTCACCGGTGAAGGGCCGGCACGAAGCTAATAAGAAATACTGATAAATGAAATTGCAAGAAGGAAAACGCCAGAACCCAATGCAAATATATATATTACTAAAACGGCTGCTGCGACAACCCATCAAAAGAAGCTAACACTCAGCGGAGAGATCAGCATCAGCGTACGCAGAAGAAAATAATCTTAAAGGTATTTGGCCAAAAGAACATTTGTCTACGTAAATATTAGAGCTCGTAAAATAATTAAATTAAATTAACTACTGAAAATATAAAACTTGGAAAATTTTAAATAGTAAATAAGTTGCATTTTTGTTTAAATTTT
Organism: Holotrichia oblita; assembly: GCA_023690525.1. Taxonomy (NCBI): domain Eukaryota; kingdom Metazoa; phylum Arthropoda; class Insecta; order Coleoptera; family Scarabaeidae; genus Holotrichia; species Holotrichia oblita. Next base: position 148,356,407 of record CM043015.1, on the reverse strand, counting down.
ATTCGCTTTGGAGCATTTAGTCCGTAAGGTTTTGCCGCCGTATTTCTCAATTTTGTTTATATGTATGTACCTATACCTAATACATATAAATATATCTGTCTTATTCAATATATTTGTTATTCAGTTACTTTTTGCATTTCTCATTTATTTAGTTGCATATAAATTTGTGTTCATTGTGTTATTATTCATTATTAAAATACGAAAAGCTCCATTAACCGCAAGTAAGTACAGGTTTTCTTTATTATGTTAAGAGTCATTGCGGCTAGTCAGGGGAATCATTTTTATATTTCGGTATCGAGTAACGTCCGTCATCGTGGGTTCACGAGGGATTTGTTCACATTCCGTGGCGCCCAACATTTTAAAGACATATTCGCACGAAATAATTGTAATGCATTGGCGACAATTTCAACCTTCTTTGGTCATTCACAAAAATAAATTACAATGCAAACACATTTTTTATATGTATATCCTACAATTTTTTTACAAAGATAGGGAGAGGGGTGTATACATCAGGTCAGTTTGGTCATTTCAAACTGTCACATTTAATTTATTGCTTGCTTTAAAATTTCTATTAATTTGAGAAGGTTAAGCTTCTTTCCTTTTTCTGCTACATGTAATATTTTTATGTTTTTATTATCTGTTGATGATTGATTTCGAGAAGATGTGTAGGAAATGTGGAGTCGTTATTTTTTAAACTGAATGGTCTAAAATGTTCTTTTAATCTATGTAATATTAAAACTTCTTCCTGTCTGACCGATGTATACACCTTTACACCGACTACATTCTAGCTGATATACACCAGATTTATCTAAGGAATTAATTCTATCTTTAGCATTAAATAAAACATTTGACAGTGTGATATTCGGTTTGAAAGCTACTGTTAAATGACTTCTAGAAAATATCATAGCTATGGATTCACTTATTTCTCCAAAATTAGGCAATGATCACATATTCTCTTCATTGGTTTTGGTTCTCTGCGGGATAAATTGATTTTATATTACAATAGTCAAAGTAACGGCTAAAACCATCGATTATTAGACGTATACAGGGTGTAACATTGGGAACGCCGTGGTCTCTGGTAGTCAAATGGTAACAATTTTGAAAAAGTTACATACTGGAATATATGTAGGTGGATTAGATCTACAATTTAAAAATAATAGGCAATATACAGGGTGTTTCAAAACTTAGCAATGTATCAAAGTTATGTTTTTTCTAATGGAACATCCTGTATTTTATGTCATTTTCGAGTTGTACACTGAAATCTAAATCAACTTTATTCAAGGTTTCCTATGTCTAATTTTTGTAGTTTACGAGATATTTCAAGTTTTTTGAAAATGCAATGTTGCACGAAAAGTTTAGTATCTCTTCATTCAGAGAAATGGAACGAAAAGCGTAAATAGTAGATCCTTTGGCTGATTGAATGCCATATTCAAAGTTGTCGAGTATTCTACAGGTCGTTCATGTACCGAGGGCAAACTTTGTGAACTTCTTTCGTGCATAGCTTTATTATTTTAAATGGAACACCCTATATGTATTTATGTTATCAGATAGAACATTTTATGGTCTAAAAACCAGTATCAGGAATCCCTATGAGTATCTGTACTAGTCTTTTAGTTATTTGCGTTTTTTTAGATAACTTCCGAAAATTGTTATTATTTAACCTAGGAGGTCGTGTGTCAATTTGACGTGTACTCTGTTAACATCATGAAGGCATAGTCGTTACAAGAAAGAAGTGATATGATTTTAGTTATTGGTGAGTGAGGAAAATTGCTTCTTTGCGTTTTGGGTGAATTCACAGAAGTATCCAAATCGAAAACATCCAGATAAAAGGAGAATGAATGAATCCGTCACAATTTTCATTATTATGAAAAAATCGCCATCTTTCTTGTGCCTTGGAGCGGCAGCATCGCTGGAGTTTGAACGTGTTTGGAGGCATTATAGGCGATTATGTAATTGAACCATAGTTCTTCAATGGGCACCTAAACGGAGACGAATTTCTAAGATTCTTAAAATGGGACTTTTGGACCCTTTTGGAAAATATTCCCTTGAATATTAGACACCGGATGTGGCTTCAATTAGACGGCGCTCCTGCCCATTCTAAACGGTCCGTCAAAACCTACCTTCACACGAAATTTCCTAATAGGTGGATCGGAAGAGATGGTCCGTGCAATTGGCCACCAAGGTCTCCGGACTTAACATGTATGCACCTTTTCCTATGGGGATATGTAAAAGGGATCGTTTACAATATCTTGCCCACTGGATATGAAAACGAGAATCAGATATGCCTTCGGTTCAGTAACACCGGATATGCTAAGGAAAGTTAGAACAACATTTGAATAGAGGGTTATTTTCTGTATTGAAGAAAATGGCAATTATGTTAAAAGCTAGCACTTTTTCGTTTACTTTGTTGTTATGTTTTTTCATTTATTTTATACGAAATCTTTTTTTCTTAATCCAACTACAAAAATATTTACTGCTGTTTTGTTTTGTTTATTTTTATTACTTGGAATTTATGTTTTCAAATACCTAAATTGTAACAATATAAAATCAACTTCTTCGAATAATAATATTTCTATCCATCGATGTAAAGATATACTGGCTGTTCACTTACAAAGAACAAATTTAGTTCACTTAAATTATCTAAAAACAGCAAATAACTTAAAAACTAGTACAGATAGTCATAGGGATTCCTCATACTGGTTTTTAGACAATAAAATGTTCTATCTAATAATGTAAATACATACAGGGTGTTCCATTTAAAATAATAAAGTTATGCACGAAAGAAGTTCACAAAGTTTGGCCTCGGTACTTAAACGACCTGTAGAATACTCGACAACTTTGAATATGGCATTCAATCAGTCAAAGGATCTACTATTTCCGCTTTTCGTTCTATTTCTCTAAATTAAGTCATTTTCGAGATACTAAACTTTTCGTGCAACATTGCATTTTCAAAAAACTTGAAATATCTCGTAAACTACAAAAATTAGACATAGGAAACCTTGAATAAAGTTGATCTAGATTTCAGTGCATAACTCAAAAATGCTATAAAATACAGGGTGTTCCATTAAGAAAAACATAACATTGGTACGTTGCTAAGTTTTGAAACACCCTGTATATTGCCTATTATTTTTAAATTGTAGATCTAATCCGCTTACATATGTTTCAGTATAGAACTTTCCAAAAATTGTTACCGTTTGACTACCAGAGGCCACGGCGTTCCCACTGTTACACCCTGTATGTTACACAATTAACATACAATTACATACAATACATTACAATAAATTGTACAATTTATGTTCAGCCACTAGCAAGTAATACAACGTCTAAATAATTCTTTATAACGAAAGATCACCTATTTCAGATAGTTCAGAATCGGCCCAGTTCATTATTCTTACAAATCGAATATTGTACATAAGGGTTATATTTACAGTTTTATGGCATTTTGAGCCAGCTTTAATGTCCATCACTGTACACTGTTTATACATGCATATATAACATGTATGCATATGATATACATAATAATATAATATATGGCTACTGTGTAGAGGTATGTGTGTAGATTATATCATAGTGTTGTTAATCATTCCACTGTATTTCAATGTTAATTAGTGTTTACAGGCTTTCAACATAAGCGGTACCTGTTTACATACATAAGCCTTCACATATGCCTATACTCCAACGTTTTATACGCCGTTAACTACTACAACATAAAATTAGACAGTTTTGCAATATTTAAGCGTTTAAGTCAGTATGATAACAGTAATATAGTTTCTTTATCTATTACAAATGGTGCCGTAGTAGGTTATGTTAGAACTGTAACCACTAAGAAATCTACTGTTATAGCATCGTACAATAATTGTGATATTACATTAACACAAGTTAATAAATATACCTACATATAGAGTGATCTTCCAAATGAAGTCGGAGTTAAATTAAAAACTATAACTTATAGGTAGACAACATATTTGCAAATTTAATAAGTTAATCGATCACAAGTACAAACTATGCAAGTCACAACGACAAATGACATGTATAATATGATTCAGGTATTGTATGATTTTATTATAAATTGCATTGCCTATATTTGCTTTACGGTAAAAAAAAATTAAAGAAGAAGAAAGAAAAGTGAACAAAAATAGAAAAAAAGTTGAATATAAATATAGTAAATGAAAAATTTTAAACAAAGAAACAAATAAATATATAAAACACTACTTCCATAGTGTCGGTGAAAACTCTCTGAGAGCCTCAAAATTTAGTAGTTATGGCTAATTTTAGACATTAAATTGGCTTTTCGAAATCTGGACTCAACGATCATTGAGTTGCCCTCAGTTTTGGATGATGATTTACACCATATTATGTGAGTTAGTTAGTGCGCATGCCAATAAGAGTAGTGTATAAGATGTTAGTATCAGAGATAAATGTATAACCATCTTGTGCTTGTTAATAAATAATTAGAACCATATTAAACCCTCTCATTTATAAATCAGATCACGCCGTAACATGGCGCATTCATAAAGCGAAAGTAAAGTGGAGTAAATGGAGTTCTTAACCCAACCAAAGGAAATGCAAATGGCGGGTGATTTGGCTATAAATTGGAAAAAGGTTTAAAAGTACTTTGAAACATATGTATATAGTAGCAACAGGCTGTGCAAATAAAACTTAAGAAGTACGAGCACAGCAATTTTAATTCATTGCATAGGAGATGAAGCAAGAAAAATATTACTAACGCTAGAGATAACTGAAGAAGAAAAGAAAGATCCCGCGATAATAATAAAGAAGTTTGCCATATATTTTATACCGCGAACTAATGCAACTGTTGAAAGACATAGATTTAACTCAAGAATTCAATAAGGCGGCGAAAATTTCGAAGGATTTTTAGGAGATTTACGTAAAATAGCAAACAACTGCGAGTTTGGAATTATGAAGGACGATTTGATTAAAAATCGAATTGTGTATGGTATGAAAAATACGAGAACGAAGGTCAGGCTTTTACGAGAAGCAGAATTAGATTTAGAGAAAGCAATTAAAATATGCAGAGCTGCTGAAGAGACGAAAACGCACATCAAGAAATTACAAGATCAAACAAAAAATATACAAGCAGGCGAAATACGGAAAACAACCGTTGCAGGTGGCGTAAAATTCAAATATCGCACAATGAACGTAGAAAGTAAGTCACATAGGATGGGCAGAGGAACAAGGAAAGAATACAGGAGTACTAAGCAGACACGTGATTGGGCCCAGCAAGCAACTCGGAAATTGATGAATGTGACAGATGTGGTAAACGTCATCTACATGACCAATGCTTTGCTAAAGCTAAAAGTTGTAAAATATGTAATAAATTGAACCATTTTGCAGTAAAATGTAGAAGTAAGACTTTACACATAGTTAATAAAATTTATGAGATAGGAAATGATGACAAATGTTATGTTTTGGGTAATATTAAAGATAATTATTTAAAAAGTGATGATTGGGTCCAAACAATAGAATTTCCATCTAACAATAAACAGCTGGATTTTAAATTAGATACAGGGGCTCAAATTAACGTAATTCCCTTTCACATATTTAAACAACTAACCAACTTAAGTAACTAATTATGAGGGAACAAAATTAAATGTTATAGCCGTATGTGAACTAGATATAAAATGTAATCATAAATTATATAAGAGGGTTGAATTTATAATTATAGAAACTGGCACTGATTCTGTACCTATATTAGGCATCAAAACAATTAGATTTTTTCAGTTATTGCTACACAATGTAAATGTAAGTTATTTAAATAGTTATTGTAAGCGAATTTTAGATGAAAATGTTGATTTGTTTGATGGGGTGGGTAAAATAAAAGCAGTGGCGTGCGATTTTAAGTTAAAATCAGATTACCAACCTGTAGTGGTGCCCAGTAGAAAAATACCATTTCAGTTAATGAACAATTTAGAGAAAGAATTGAATAAAATGGTGAAGGAAGGAATTGTTGCGAAAGTAGTGACACCCACTGAATTTGTAAACCCAATTGAATTGGTGAAGAAACCGAATAATGAGATACGTATATGTCTCGATCCTCAAAATTTCAGGCACTTATGAGGGAACATTTTGAATTACTACTACTTTCGACGATTTAACCAGTAATTTAGCAGGTGCAAAGTTTTGTTCCGTGTTAGATGCTAAAAGGGTTCTGGCAGATTGGACTGACAAAGAAAGCTCCCGATTTTCCAGGCCTTTCGGTCGATTTAAATTTTTAAGATTACCATATGGGATTTGTAATGCTCCAGAAATATTTCATAGGACGTTTACGGATGTATTCAAAGGAATTCAAGGTATCAAAATTTATATTGATGATTTGATTGTATATGCTAAAACTGAAGAGGAGTATGATAAATTATTAGGACAGATACTAGAGAGAGCTCGTGCGTATGGTGTTCGGTTTAATAAAGATAAAAGTAAATTTAAATTAAATGAGGTAGAATATGTAGGCCATATTATCTGTAACGAAGGTATAAAAATTGACGATAGTAAAGTTGAAGCGATTGAGCAAATACAAACGCCAAAGAATAGCAAAGAATTATGTAACTAGGTTTTTAGGAATGGTTACCTATGTTGGAAAATTTATACCAAAATTATCAGAAAAAACTGCAAATTTGCGGCAATTAATTAAACAGGATGTTATTTTCAAATGGTTATCAGTGCATGAAACCGAATTCCAAAATTTGAAACATGTTTTAAGCAATAGACCTCTTCTGCAATTTTATAATGAAACATTGCCATTAATATTGTCTGCAGATAGTAGCAAAAACGGGTTAGGAGCAGTGCTTCTACAAAATGGTGCACCGATAGCTTATACATCAAGGGCGTTCACTAAAACACAAGAGAATTATGCACAAATCGAGAAGGAAACACTTGCAATTGTGTTTGGAGGTGGAGAGTAACCATTTACCGTTGGAATCAATTTTTAAAATTAGCTAATTTTTAAAATTAGTGTCTACTAAGAATTCAAAGATTAAGGATTACATTACAAAACTACAGTTTTGCAGACGCATTATCTCGAGCAAGTTATAACAATGACGAATTCAAGTTGATTGAGGTAAACACCGAAGCTCAAGTAAGTTTTATAAATTACGTAAATATATCTCCGCGACAATTTGACAGAGTTATACAAGAAACACAAAATGACCAGGTATTAGTAGAATTAAGAAAAGTGATTAGAGAAAGTTGGCCACAAAATAAACGTATTTTAAATAATATGGAGAAGCCTTATTGGAAGTTTAGGTCTGAACTAACGCAAATGCGAGGTACAATCTTTAAGACTGATCAAATAGTAATAAGTACCTAAAAGCATGCGGCAGGAAATAGTTAACAGATTACATTGCAATGACATGAGTATTAACAATAAGACGCTAATAAAAGCTAAGGAATTAGTATTTTGGCCATTTATGACAAAACAAATTACGGATGTTGTTAGAAATTGTTCAGCGTGCCTGACCTACCAGAAATCACAACAGAAACAGCCTATTATAGTTAAAGACTTAGCTACAAGACAGTGGCAAATTGTTGCCGCAGACTTATAGTAGACATATATTCGAAATATCCAGAAATTTATAATTTAAAACATTGTACCCAAAGTCATATAGTGATACAATATTTCAAAAGTAACTTTTTTCCGACACGGTAAGCCTGATATACTTTATACCGTCAATGGTCCACAGTTTATTAACGTTAATTTCCAAAGATTCCTAAGTGAGTGGCAAATCCAGCATCGTACATCCTCGCCAAGGTATCCTCAATCCAATGGTTTTGTAGAAACACATGTACAAACCACAGAAAAACATGCTACGTAAAACACTTTACGATAAAAAGGATATGTATTGGTCTTTACAAGAATATAGGAGTACACCGATTTCTAAAAATATAGATACTATCGCTAGCAGAACTTCTTTGTCCGAAACATTAAAGACCACGTGATTATAAATGAAGAGTTATTACAACCAAAAAACGTGGACAAAAAGTACCAAGAAATTCTGAAGACTGAAATTAAGAAACAACAACGACATTATAACAAAGAGCAAAAAGAATTGCAATACTTAACACCCAAAGATCGAGTAATGGTGCAAAAGGAAGATAAACGGTGGGAACCTGGGACAGTAGTACGAAAAACCGAAAATGGGCCCAGATCTTACGATATTATGTTAGATCGTAACCAACATGTATGGAATAGAAATCGTAAGTTTCTGAGAAGAATTGAAGGAGCAAAGTTCACAGATTTTAACGATGAAATATTTGATCAAGCATTTGAAGATATAATTGATGCTAATGTAAAAGAGACAAAAGAAAGTACAGCAAGCAGTAAAATAGTGAGTCCCACAAATGAAGTAACAGAAACGTCAAATACAAATAATACAGATAAAATCAATGAAACGAGTAAGAAAACGAATAAGCGGAAGAATAGCAAGAAAACCAAAATACCTACGTAATTATTGTACTTAGTATAACTTGAAGTAAGTTAGCCTTTAAGTTTAATCTTAAAGATTAACTGTAAGTGAAGAAGGGAGATATGTGAGTTAGTTAGTGCGCATGCCAATAAAAGTAGTGTGTAAGATGTTAGTATTAGAGATGTATGTATAACCATGTTGTGCTTGTTAATAAATAATTAGAACCATCTTAATCGCTCTCATTTATAAATCAGATCACACCGTAACACACCATACTCAATATTTTCATTTATTTAGTTGCATATGCATATACAGTTGTGTTCATTGTTATTATTCATTATTAAAATACGAAAACATCCATTAACCGTACGTCCTAGGAATGTATAAAGAAAAATGTACAAGAATTTGTAAAGTAAGTATAGGTTTCCTTTATTATGTTAAAAGTCATTGCGGACGACATTTTGCTAGTCGGGGGAATCATTTTTATATTTCGGTATATTCGAGTAACGTCCGTCATCGTGGGTTCACGAGGGGATTTGTTCACATACCGTGGCGCCCAACATTTTAAACACATGTTCGCACGAAATAATCGTAATGCATTGGCGACAAAATCTTCGAAATCTGGAGTCAACGATCATTGAGTTGCCCTCAGTTTTGGATGATGATTTACACCATACTCAATATTGTACATAATGAACCTGTGTGATCAGTCCTCAACATTATAGAAGTAGTAATTCCCACATTAAGATAATTTCGCAATAATTTACTTGTTTCTACAATGGCTGAAAGGAGTACAACCAAAGTAAAGAACTTTACTAACCATCTACTCTGTCAGAAAGACCATGGCACTAGGCCTAGAAATATATTTCTTCCTTATCGACATTATTCGATGAAATATCAATAAAACACGCAATTGTAAGAATAAATAATAAGATAAAAAAAAGTTTAGAAATATTGATGGTTAAAGTGTAATACCTTATAATAATAATAATAATAATAATAATAATAATAATAATAATAATAATAATAATAATAATAATAATAATAATAATAATAATAATAATAATAATAATAATAATAACTTACGTGCATTGGGGAGGTGTACCGGGGGCGTTCTCGCGACACGTCGCGGGGACGTGCTCATGCTCTTCCCGAGTGAGGTCTCCCGGCATACCCGCTTGGCGTGCTGAGCTTGGATGTTGGGATAAGGTGGACGGATGGAGGAGAAAAGGAAAAAAAAAATAATAATAATAATAATCCATGCCTTAGGTTGCATGATGACTTATCTTTACGTCAATCCTAATTGAAAATCATAAAAATGTTCTTTGCGTGCAAGTATACAACTTTGGTACCTAACTTTCTTACTTAGAAGAATGGACGAGAAAGGATTTCGTAAAGTTTCGTTTCGTATTGAATGCACATTATGAAAAATGTAATAAATAAAATAATCGGATTAATTAAACTACTTAAATTACACTTTGCATTTTTTATTTAAATTCCTTCAATAGCATGAATAATGTTATTACATAGTCACTGTGTAAGTAGATGAAATATTAACATTTTCACCATGTTGCAATCATATCTTTTTAGATAGGTGTATGTATCACCAAACGAAAGGTATGGAACGGTACGTCACCAGGAATTAAAACATAAAGCACCGGATTTATTTCGGTTTGATAGATATTCCACAGGTTTAGCTAATCACGAAAATTGATAAAACAGTTAAATTCATCAAATCAGTTTAGTAAATGTCGTCAAAATGTGTAAGTGCATTGTAGTGTCTACGATATTTGCTTTATTAGGCATAGCAATACTGGTTCTGGGATTTGTATTAGGCTTCGCAGTATTTGATATTTTAATAGATGATCATATTATCGCAGTAAGTACAGATATAATACAGCGTGCACTATATCTGTCAAGTTGACCACTATAAGATAAAATAAAGGATACATTCCTTTGAAAGCATATATTACAGTACAAAAAATACCTTAGTTTACTCACCTAAATACGATGTTAAAAACACTTCTTGCGAAAACAAGTTATACTTAATTTACATTGCATATAAAATTCGATATACATTCATATCTACAATATAAAATACAATAATGCGTTAAATATTAAGTTCTAGCAATGGCAGTAGATAACGCAAGCAGAATTTCAATTCTAACATCATATCAAAGCTTTTTATTTCCTTTACACCGCAGTAGCAAATATCTAGTTATCTGAGTGTTAGTAAACATACACATCCAAATATAAAAAATCGTTTTTTCTCTTTTGTTCTCTCTAAATTTCGTGCTGCCATGTAAATGTATGAACAAGTTTATCCTAGTCATAATGATATGCCATACTAACAAATACCGTGAGAATCAATGTATTTCGCAGTAGGCTTTTTTAAATATCAAAAGCTTAACAGGTTTAATTAAAATACATTCTATTTTTCCAATTTCCTAATTGAAATATAACGCATACAGCACAAAACCACCAGTATTCTACAAAATATGATTTAGACCTAGGTATTATTATTACATCCTAAGCTCGTAATCATTTTCGGTAATCCTGTGTTGTCTCGCTAAATATAAACAATTTGTCATCTTTGTTACGAATAATTCTGATAATACACTCTTATTACTACGCACATTTTCAGGTATAAAGGCCGTAAATAACTACTGAAAATATTATTAATTTTCAACTAAATAATATTACAGATATATACAAATATACTTATCACAACAATAAATAATAAGTAATTTATTGTTAAGGATATGAAGACGGTAACAATTAAAATGGCGTATTAGTATTAAAGATATAATAGCAGAAAAAACTGATTACTTTTCAATATACAGCGTGTCGCATTTAACATAAAGACGCCCACTTATGTTGGTTACTTGAATGAATACAAGCTTGAATTTGTGCATAATCTTAGAGATTAAAGAGTTAAATTTTATGCGGTACTCAACAAAATATAAATTTTGACAAGCTCAGCTTACTACGACGTCGCAAACAGGACCATTTATCGAAGTATTATTTCGCGTTGAAGATATGAGAAAAAGTTATTGGGGAAGTTGTTTAGCGTTTAATTTAAAAGACTATGATAAAATTCACACCTATACTCCTATAAATAAGCACATGTCTTCATGTTGAATGAGATATAGTGTACGACAAAAATGTAGAATATCATATAGAAATACGCTACTGTAAGTGTAAGTTAATTATAAAAACATTTTTTTTTTATTTATTTACATTTATCTTTAAAATTAACAATTATCACGGATAATACTGCTTCTACTAAAGTCTGTCCATACCTCAAGGAATAGTTAATTACTGTAAAGCTCACAATCATGCAGCATTGTCGTACAACAGTAACAGGTCTTTCAAGTGTCAGAAGCTGATTTCAATGAAATTTGGAGGCTAAGTATATGTACAGTTTATGTACAAGTCTATGTAAAAACCGATTTTCCTGTGCAGCCCAAATAGCATTTAAGAGATCTTGCATACAGATCAATAGTGTGTTTTTTTTTGCATATTTAGAAACTAAAACAGAAATAAAAATTTCAAAAACTATATGTACTTTTATTGCAAAGGGAATATGCTTTGACATATAAATTACATTTACACGTGCTTCCCACGAAAGCCCTTACATAATTTTATAAAACCTACAAAATTAAAAGACAGCTTGAATTCTATTCTCAAAATGAACATCGTCTGGATTCAAAGAAATGTTTTAAACGGATTAAATTTTCATTCGTATTTTTCTTAATAGCACATTTTTTAAGTTGTTGCGCATTGGAAATAATGTCTTTATATCTAGGATGCATACGTAGTAACTTGAAATGTGTATTTATTTCACGGAACCTATAAAATAATGAATTTTTTGGAGGCAAAGTAAAATTGAATTCGTTTTCTAATAACATCTTTGCCGCCATGTCTGTAAACTATATATCCTAGGTAGCATGTAACGTTTGTAAAACGTTTTAAAAAGGTTTCCTAAGCGTTAGCAAAAACGTTTATATAACGTTTAGGAAACGTCTTAATGTCACAAAAATAAAACGTTATAATTTAACGTTCCATAAACGTTCTGTAAACGTTACACGAGAAACATTTTATTAACGTTGGAAAATGCAAAAATATTTTTATAAAGGAATACAATACATTAAATTTTGACGCCACTTAAGTGCCATAGCTTAGTTTCTGATAACGATGAAACTACAAAAGTGTGCAACACATCCGAATTAAATGAATAGCAGTAAAGTAAAGAATATGATGTAAATTCGTAGTTCCTCAAAAAAATAGGAAGGTAAATAAACAGTTATACCTAAGCTAATTTTCTAATTTCTAAACTCCGTATCATTATTCATTATCTATTACAAAGTTTATACGTATTAAACATGTGCTACACGTTATATTTTCACCGTCAAAGTAACCAAATATAACGACATCTCTTTAACGTTACATTAACATTTCGTGAGTAACGTTTAGGCGACGTTATTTTAACGTTTATAAACGTTGAACGTTGGAAGTAACGTTTATTTAAACTTTTAAAAACGTTTTCGTGCTACCTGGGTATCATTCACCAAAATATCCATTCTTAAAATAAAGGTACACATTTAAATAACACTTTATTATAACAGTAGTAAAACAAAAAAATTGTTTTGCATTTTTCTCCGAGAATTGGATCCCGAGCGATCTACCGAAGCGAATTGATTAAAAGCGCGTCTTTATAAATGGCGAAATAATACTGTCACAAAGCCATTGAACGCAATAACACATACTCAAAGTACACTATAAGAGTTGGAGTGATAATCAAAAAAGTAATACAGCTTAAGAAGTCGCGCACCCACCACAGATAAAAAAAATAATTCTATGTAGTATGTGATCCCAGGCGCACGTTTCTTTTTCTCTATACTTTCCTTATCCATCTCTCTATTTTCACGTTTCAATTCTTCCTCAGATTCTCCAAATCCCTTTTGAATATCATTCTCGCTTTTTAAATCAGCACTAATATTTTACTTTGAACAACCTGATACTACATGGTGACGATTAATTACATCTTTATTAAGGCATTTTAAACATTTGTTCTTTTTTGTTCTAGTAATGCCAATTTTTTTCGATTGATCTTCTGTGGTGTTAAAAAAAGCTAGCAAAGGCAGAATCAATTTCGACTTATACTTCTTTCTCAAATCTTTTGTTTGGCAAGTTCTTTAAAACCTCATTGGGCTTCAAGCGAATAATTCCGTCAGCCTGAAATCTTCGATGGTTTTTGGACAATTTGATTCTAATTTTTTAGAAGAAATCTTAGAAATACGAATTTTTCTACGCAATTAATTATTTGTTTGTGCGTTTTCACTCTAAGACAATGTTTCTCACTGTACTTCTTTCACTGGCCGCAAAAAAGCCAATATCCGAGTGTTGTGTTAGCTGAGTGGAATTTGAGGTTAGAAACACAAATTATATGATATAATAGTTGTCTGGCATATTCTTAACGCATTTATATTTAAATGCGATGAAAGTTTATCACTGATTATAACGTTTGGCTTGTCGGTTTTATGTGCCCAAGAGAGTACTACTATTTTCAAAAACTGTTTTCTAATATTGATGCATCGAACCAGCCAGACTTGGTGTGGTTATAAATTCTAACCACCTATCATACAATCTCTTTGCTTTGTACACTATCTATATTGGTAACATTTCTTAAATTTTTGTCGCGGTTAGCATAACTGATATACCACTTTTAGAAAAACTCATATGCCTTACGGAATACTTTATGCCTCTAGAAAATATACATTTTGTCGAATCATCGAGTCATCGCTCAAATTGGTCAGTTTATTAACATTCCAAAATAATTTATATTTGTCCATTAGTTTTAAAGCACGACTACATCATATTTACTATTTTGGAAATATCTGTGTCAGATGTTTGCGTTTCAAAAATTTGGTAATTCATTCCACCCCGGATCTATTATGTAGGATAGATTTAAGTTTTACGTCGCTTTTGTTGAAACAAATTTTAGCATCTTCGTCAAGTCGATCATATTCCGCGCCGACTTCTCTGGAGAACCTTTACACACATCATTTACTGCTTCCGTAATTTCTCAATAGTATACACTCTATAATGTTTACCGAACTGTAATAGATAAGAAGTTGTATATGTCGTATATATACATACCTATTTAATAAATACCCCACATAATACATAAAAGCTATTTTTCTGTACCTCATTCTAATCACAACATACAAAAATATTTTTGGTAAAATATGTAGTGTAAATTGTAACTTCTCAACTCCACAGCTCACAGAGTACAAAAACATTGAAATTTTGAAATCATTTTTTTGTTAATTTATATTTACAATCTAGACTGCTACATTCTAGACTGCTTTCAATTAACTGACCACTTCATTCTGATATTCCGTTTCTATTGGTTATTTCGTTGGCTGGCTAGTGTCTGTAGTGAATTTTTATTTTCGAACAGTCTCTTAGGCTTTGCCGTCACAGAATACAGTATGATGAATTTACGGTATTTGATAGGATAATTTCACCTTTAAGCCAAGGTTTCAACTTTCAAACACACAACATTAAGAGTGAGGAAAATAAATCACGTGAAAAGATGATTTGCAAATAACAGATGGAAACCATGCTGACTTGCAATTTTCGATACTTCGATCCATATTAATGAATGCTAAAAGTATTATGTTTCACTACGTTTCGTTATTACCTAAGTCTATCCTCGACACAACTCTAATTAACCTTATCTTTCAATTCCTGAAATATTTCCACTTGTAGGTCAATTATTAACAAAAGCTTTATCTCAATCGAAAATGTTAACTGTATTTAGAATATTTTTTTTCCAAAATAGATCAGAAATTTTGTGAAAAAAATCATCTATCTATGTAAGTATCTATGTACATGTTCAATTTAATGTAAATTTTATTTAAAAAATTGGTAATTCAGGATAATAATTTACGCGCTATTCACAAATTATTAGTCAGCATTATGTACATAAAGACCATATAAACATTTGATAATGGATTATTTTGCAAACTGCATTATTATGAAAAGCATTTGACTTATGCATTTTTTACAGACCTCAAGGTTAGAAGTTGGATCAGAACAATACAATCGTTGGAGAGAACCTGAACCTAACAGTTTTAAAGTATATTTCTTTAACATAACGAATCCACAAGAAATCACAAATGGAGAGCATCCTAGTGTTCAGCAAGCAGGACCTTACGTTTATAGGTAAAATCTAAACGCGAATACAATACAACCGAAAGTATGTAAGGTTTGACGATTCATTCATTCATTCTCCTATATATGTATATAATTTTTTACCTAGAAATATTTCTATATTACTGATACATCTATTTCTTGCAGACAATATCGTAATAGATCAAACGTAAATTATAACGAAGACTCTCTTAGTTATACAAGATTCAACAACTTTGAGTTTGATTCTGTAGCTTCTGGAACTTTTACACCTGACGATAACATTATAGTACTCAATGTACCATTACAAGTGAGTTTTATTAACTATATGTGTTTTGAAAGTGTATTACAAAAACAACGACCATTTTTTTTTACTACCACGATATACAATCTGCTCTTCTCTACTAGAATAGGTAATAACCATCAATAACAACTAATCTGATGTGATTAATTCTATGCTAAGATGCATTAAAAAAGAAAATGAAAAAAGGAGATAACAGAAAAGTTATTTTCGGTGGAACATTTTTTAATTAAGTTAGGTGTTTATCACTATCGATATTGTTGTTAAAACTTGTGACTGCTAATAATACCCTAGACACTATTTCCATCGACAGATGAATCTTATCTCACTAGTCAACTATTTATATTTCGCTGTTAAACATTTTGTAACTTTGATGTCTAAACTAGATACACTTTCTAGAATATGCTGTTGCTCGCTCAGGCGACATACATATGTAAGTGAAATAGTATGGCAACTCAATGCTTAAGGTTACGCGGTCAGTGATGGGAAATAGCGCAAAATTCTCTCCATATACGGCAACGGTATTTTTTTTATTTCCATGCAAAAATACTTAAAAGGTACCAAAATTATTGATAAAAGAAAATTACTATAGCAGGTAATCGTGATGATGATACAAAAAAAACTTTTTCAGTTTCGATACAAATCTGAACTTCGAGATGTTTTTCTTGTATTTTTCTTACTGTTTCCAAATTAGAAATATGTGGGTAGCTGACAACAAGATGACAGTTGCTACCGTAATTTCCTTTTATCAGTTATTTTTCTAATTTTTAAAAAAATCTTGCATCGAAATTAAAAAAACCATTGCTGTATATGGAGAGAATTTTAAGGTACTCCCAAAGGCCATAAAGCCTTAAACTATTTGACAGGTTTGCCACACCTACTGTACGGTCGATAGCAACACAGGAAACAAATTTAAAACGTCAGCAAACTGTATTTTGTATTATTGGAAAATTAATTTATCCTTTATTCATTGATATAGTTCCATTCCAGGAATAAAAGATCAAAAATATAAGACAAAAACTGATGATGATAAAAAAGATAGAACATCACTTCAAATGAACTCCTTTTAATTTGATAATTTCATTAAATAACTCACATTTTATATGTATACTTACTCCCTGATATCTTCTCTACATCAATGGTAGTGGTACAGTTCTGTTTTAATACAGAGAGCTTCTGCTGCGATAAGGCTGGACCTTCAGGTTAGCTTTCTTTGAAGTGACTTACGTCTGACCACAGGATTCTCAATCGGTGTAGCCGTGAGTCCTCATCAGGCGCAAATCATGGTAGCCACTTGGAGCCCGCATCCAAGATACGGCTTGTGGCGACGCGAGGTGGTGACTTGTCGGGGTCTAGCTCCCCAAGATGCCGAACCAACGGGTTCTCTGACCGTGCAACGCTTACAAGAGTACTTCTGGCTAGCGCCATCGCATATTTGCTCAATCTAAGGTCGCTCTCTCACGGGTCGATGCAACATCGGTACGGTATACCGTTGGCATGCTGAGGCAATGTCGAGCACATATATTTTAATTAGTACCAGCACACGAGTCGGCGCAATGCGGTTACAACTCCGTATGTTATCGGCATGCTGCGCGTCGGCATATTTTCAATCGGGTAGCATACGGTACTGCATGTATTTTGTGAGAAAGTGAACATTAGAATCCTCTCTGCAGGACTAACACATTCTCTCATATTAGTATTTTGTTTCCTAACAACTTCACTGACAAGCTGCTGTTCTTGGAATGTATTCTTTGACATTCTATACATGGACTGAAATTTATCGTCATCTATGGTTATTTCCTGTGCGGCAACGAACAATCTGCAATTAATATTCCTTTCTGTATGTATGGGTGCACCCAGTACCTCCGCCTTTTTCGCTTTTGCAATTTTACGTAGATGTACAGAATCATATCTTCTTATTCTCTGGACGATGACATACTCTCAAGTGTCGTGCCGTGTGAGAATATACGCAACGTTGCTGCGGTGCAACAATTGCTGCACCGTTATCGTATCGATGTTGCACCGACCCGTGAGAGAGCGGCCTAAAGATACTTAGATCGCGCTGTACCTGAGCGTTGTTCATGAAGGAGGGAGTTGCGAGAATAGTTCGCAGCACCATGTTTTGAAGAACGTCGAGCCTCGTAATTTGCAATTTGGCAGCGCTGGACCAGATCAAGACACCGTATATCAAAATCGGCAGGAGAAAGACCGTGTAGATTTGCAGTTTTAAACGTAGACTCAAAGAACTTTTTCAGGGGAGTTCTGTTTTAATATACGTAATTCTAGAATTTCAAAAATATTTTGCGGAAAGACGAGTATATAACACATAAGTACAAAATCATAATCCAATATAAAGTACTCCCTCCGTCCGAAAATATGATATACATTTGAATTTTATTTTTGTCCGAAATTATGGTATACATTCATAACTTTAATTGAAATTGAATTATATAAACGACGTTCAATCTAAGTGGGATCTGGCCTTTTCCAGTGCTTCTTTTGAACACATTAAACTAGTTGGTAACCGTCCTTCGCGCCGAAGCGTAGCCTTATTAATATTTATTATTATATGACTTTCATCAACCATCACCACCATTTCATGCAGGACTGTAATGTCAGAAGAACATTATCAAGTCTAATTTATTGAAGGCGTTTTCGACGGATTGGATCAGTTTGTCAACTGTATTTGGCGAAGCTTTATGTTGCAAAGATTCTATCGAATTAAAAAGCCAAGATCTAACACATTTAAATCGGGACTTCAGCCTCTGTCCTTTTTTAAATTGCAATAGTTTTTGCAATGTACCGGTACGTCGATGAGTAGTTAATTGCTTGGACTTAGAATTCCTATTCAACTGTTCATTATTCGCATGAATAGCTTCCATTTTTTACACAGAGCGGGTCCAAAACTGTTTTTCCGCGAATGATGATTGAAATGTGCTGACGTTTTTGACACTGACAAAATTAAAAACCTGCCATCTATATATCAATAGCTTAATTAGTGCATGAATTTATAAATAAGAACACTTGTCTATAATTTTTTTGATACCTCTCATTAATGTTTAATTTATCTTCAAATGTATACGATATTTTCGGACGGAGGGAGTATTACATTACAAATCTTTAAAAGTATATTTGTACATACAATATAACTTATTCAACATAACTTGCTTTACTTTCGATGAGACAACCACCTTGCTTCCTGGAATAACAAATGCGACTAGACCTTCTTCTTCTGCATCTACATATGTGGGTTTAATAAGGGCAAAGTTTCCTATGCATGTAAAAAATACTTGCTAAACAAAGTAATAGAGTAGTAGTAAAAACTGTTGCTCATTGTGACATTCCTAATATAGCAATATGCTAAGTATATCATACCCGTATGTCGTTCTGTGCAAAAAATAATTCGTGAAAAGCCGCAGTTGCGGATTACGGAACGAGTATAAACTATATAAGAATCATTTAAAAGTTGGAAGGATATAATGGATCTTAGTCACACGAACCAAGAGGTAAACCGAAAAAATGCTCCACATACACGGACCGAAATGTATGCCCTTTTGGAATTTCTATCTTATTGGACGTTAATTACGTTCTCAATGATTCATTACCACAATTTTTGGTTACGAAGATTGGCAAAACTCGTCTATTTTTGTAATATGCCTCGAAACAATTCGTTCACCTTATAAGAACAGTTAGACTCAACACTAAAGACTCGAAAAATTAACAAATATGTCCCAATTCGCAATGTCTTGTTAATGCAGCGATAGATTTGGATTATATTATTCTGAAAACAAATATTGTTGGAATTTTCATTAGAATATTGGCTTATTGCGAAAAATGATGTTTTATTTATTGAAGCATATACTGGTATATCTGATACCTGCAGAAAACTAACATTTTAGTATTACGCTTATAGGCACCATTCAGACAAACTAAAATGGAATCTTAGATAACTGAAATTAAAGAAAGAGAAAGAATTGCATACTATAATATTTCTGCCTTCATTGATCTTGGTCCAAGATAATCGCTCGTGACATGGCTCATCATATATCTCTCGTGAAAAGAAACCGAAAAAAATGCTAATTTGATATTTAACCAACATTTCCACATAGAAGTCATTGCTGAGTTGTAAAATAAGAGTGATATAAATTTATATTATAACTCAGTTAAAAGTAGCGTAGATACAATGGATCAGATGTCTAGTCAATACAAGACCGACAAGGAAATGGCCCATGTCTATATCTTTTGTTGTCGATAGTGCGATACTGAATGCTTACACACTGTATATCAAGAGCATACCAACTTGAATGTATATGTATATGTATAATATATGTTGACTAACACCAACTATTGCAACAGTCATTTCTTCTAAGCATTGGTCAACGTTTAAACCACGTGCCTCTATCTCATTTCGTGACCACGATGCTATAGCAAGCATTTCACACTATCACTGCTAATAAATAACTGGGCCCACATACTTGACGCTTCAGCTACTTTGCAATTATGAACATGTCTCAGCACACAAAACAAGCAGCCTTCTGCGACTTCTTGTAGCGTCATATTGCAAAACTTTTCTAGTACCCTTTGTAAGTCGGTAAACAAGATTTTTTTTAATATCCTCAAAGGACTTACGTAATCCACTGGAGATATATGGAAATAATATTGGCCTTCTAATTACTGCGATAGTGCTTCTTCAATAGTTTTCAAGTTGTCTAAACATTTCCTGTACTCTTACAGAGTTGGCCTCGGTGTATCATCTTTTGAAAATAAAAATGCTGTCTTCTCCTAATTTTAAATCTCTCCCCTCTAAAACATTACTCAACATTTCTATGTCCCGCTCTGATGTTAACGGACCGGTATAAAACTATGGTCTAAAAATACTGCTTTTATAGATCATGAATCAGTTTATTAATTGATACGATCTACATGTTGATTACATACCTACTGCTTATTTGTTGTAAAAATCTTGTACATCGATATAGCTATGTAAAAGAAAGTTCATTCTTTTTACAGCTACGAGTTTTTATCATATAAATGACATCGTTTATTGTTTACAATAATGGATTCTATCAAAAAAATGAAAAATATACACTGCGCTATTTTTCTCGGATAATCAGTGAAAACATTTTAAATGCGTTTGTCGGTATGTATTACATACTATCTCCGTTTAAGCTTACTATTAACGTGTATAGAAGAGTTAGTAAATATTAATCAAGGAGCACTCCAACGGCTCCTATGGAGACCATGTTAAGGCTAGAATAGGAGCGTACAGACAGAAATACTAACAACTGGAGAACCTACTATGGGTCGGGGCACACTAGAATAGAAACAGTCGTGAGAAACCTAATCTTTTATATGAGCAGGGACATAGCAATCACCAGGATTTCCTACGATAAACCCTTCAAAGTTTTCTTGAATTGGGATGATGGCAAAATGGTGAAGGGAGAAAACCGCACGCCCAAAACTAGTACACAGATGGGTCAACAGCGGGTACTAATTCTAGGGTTGGTATCTATGACGAAAACCAGGGGTACAAGGTATGTGAACCACTTGGGCAATACATCACGGTATTTCAAATAGAAACATGCGAGTCTGCGTCGCCAACCTCGAGTCAGGCTGCCTTAAAGGCTGTAGCAACTTATTATATCCCTCCAAACTAGGTCGGCAAACCCTGGCTGTTCTGGCCAGAAACAAAGTCACCTTGGTGTGGGTGCAGCGACACATGGGTATAGCGAGCAATGAAACTGCAGACCAGCTAACTAAGGAGGGTTCCCAAATGAAATTTACCGAACCTAGACCAGGTCTAGGTACCACAAAGAGTGCAGTACGTGGTGCACTTAATTATAAAACAACACTAATTAAATTGGAACTATGTAGCTGGACCAAGGCACAGCAAACGGATGATGAGCGATTAATGGCTAACTTATATGCATTAAACACGACTCAGCTTAGGGCAGTAACATGTCTATTAACAGGACATAGCTGTCACCTACACAAGATGGGGATCTATAAAGATGAACCCCTATGCAGACTCTGTAATGAGGAGGAGGAACAGCCTCTCATATCAGCTTCAAATGTGTAGTACTAAGTCAACGTAGGGTTGCTATGTAAAGCGCGCTTGATTTACCAGTGGAAAAAGATTTACCAAATAGGCTTCTAAACCTGATCGAGGGAAATAACTGTTTGAGTAAAATGAAATCAGCGTAGGAATAACACAATAGGCCCAGTGGGCCGCAGTGTTAGGGATAACTAAAGACTGCCCTGCCTTGAAAGTAATCAATCAATCAATCAAATATTAATTAAAATTGTAGACTTAAATAATTATTTATATTTATGACTCCTTGTGCTAGCTTCTATATGGAAGCACTTACGGAATATTTGGTACTTGCCTTATTTATTCTTTACTTCTACCTCCAAGATTCTTTAAATCAAACGATTCATAAAAAGTAAAACTAATATTCTTTAATTTAAAATTAAAAAAGCCATGCAAACAGAAAGTACAATAACGTACGTAAATAATTTTAGGCGACCTTACAAATGTTTGAAATGCAGGAAAATATTGTAGCCTTTAATAACAATTGGAGAGCGGCATTTAATATTGAGAACGATAACCTAATTCCATTGTTTCATACAACCACCGTTAGAAAATATTTATTTGATGGATATGAATTTTGCACGAATCCAAACATACAAGAATTTTGTAATAATGTGATGGAGTACTTTCAACATTCTAAAATGTTTAGATCAACAGAGAACGGCATTGTTTTTTCATTCTTTGATTACGTAAGATCTACTTAAGATGAAAAAATATGAACAATATCTAAAAGCTACATTTTTAGCGGAATGGAGTAGACGGTAACTTCGAAATATTAGCTGGTATGAATCAAATCAGTAACCTTGGTAGAATTCGTCGTTGGAACGATGAAACAACGATGGGTGTATGGATTCCTGAAAGTAATTGTGATGAACTTAGAGGCACTGACTCGTCTATATTTCCACCATTTAACCAAAATAATTCAACTTTCGATGTTTTTTACTCGGATATATGCAGGTAATCGCTCACCAATACTATTAGAAACTAGTGTAAACGAAGAAATCCTCATTCCCATCACGATTGACCTAAACAATTTTGTAATGTTTCTTTTACTTAATTATTTAACAGAAATAAGGCAGATACATTAACCCGTCATTAATTTAGAAAAGCGGTTGTGATACATTTGATACATTTATAATAAATAGACAAAAATACTTTTCATGGGTATAGGAACGACGTATGCGCTTTGTTCAATGACTTACTATAAATATCATTTATGCACTAAATGTTGGCTTTGAAGTTTTTTTTCAGATGTCAGCGAAAATAAAAGTCTTATTTTAAGTAGTACACTTTTTATCTATGGTACAGCTGCGGTGACTTCCAAGCTATATTGCTTGTCGAACTATCACTCCAACTTGTACTGTGTATTTTATGTGTATCAATTTGTTCTCAACATACGAATGGTACTCGTCTCGGAAACTGATCCTAGCAAAGCACGCCATAACGCCTCGGCCAGCATTCGATCCTCAACTCTATAGCTTAGGATTTCATGTATGCAGTCCCTTTTTTCAACTTTTTTCAAAATACTTCCTAAATGTTAACTTGTTAAAGACAAACAATATCATACACGTGTATTATTATGCACGAGAGTTGAAATGTTTGACAGCTTACAATTTCATGACTATCTTATTTCATCATTATTCATTTATTCAATATAGTTCCTATAAACAATAAGAAAACTAATGATGGCCGAAAACAAACGAAACATCATAAAAAAATCTATTAGTATTAAAGTATAAGTACCATTACCTATAAAATAAAAAATTGTGTCGAGAACGTGTTTTTAGTTTTCTTTCCAAGACTAAATAAACATGATAGAAGTAGAAGTAGAAAGTTTTTTCAAAAAAATACCGAATAATGTTGTCTGTCGTGAAGCCATTTTTTTTCTTTTGTTTGATAGCAACCACGAAACTTGAATAGAAACTTTTCCAAATTTAAATCTCTTTTCCAATAATAAGCGAGATCTCCATAATGAGTGTCGAAACTGAATCAGCCCGCACACGGAAATGAAATCATCTTCACAGCATAATGCGATAAATTGCACCTGTATATATGGCTATGGCACCATAATATAGGCAATAAATTTCACTTATTTGAGCAATATTTGTCTAATTCTAATAAATAATTCCTATATAAGGTATGTACTGTCATCAGAGGCAAATGTAATGTCGACAAGTCATAAAATTACTTTGGAATTAAATCGGGTAGGAAAAAATTTAGATATGAATAACTTGGACGGTTATAATTAGACTCGGCAAAGAGGAGCAAGTTTCAGTGTAGTGCGAAAAATAACGTGGAGAGCCCGAGCAACCCTATCAAGGCAAGCGTTCAGCAACGTTTACGTTCTCGCATCATTTATGCTCGTGACTTTCATGAGTGAGCATAGGCGATACGGACGCATGAATGTTTACGCGCAGATGGCATAATGTTTCTTATCGATGTCCGACTTGGTAATGTATAATCCAAATGCTTGCTCCAGAAGGAGACAAATACTTCTTGGTCTAATAAAGTGAACGGTAGATTGTATAGAATAAAACAAACACCTATATCAAATGTTAATTGTTCACTGTATCGTTTGCCACGCATTGTAAAACAATGTTTTCGCGTTCACAATTCCACCTGATAGTACACGTCAAATAGTTGTTGCCCTTTATACATTTAATTCTATCACCTTCTTATTCTCAATCCGGCATACTCGCTATTACGTGTTCTAGTTTCTTCGAAATACGCCGTTTCCAAAACGTACCTAATTGCGACATGTTCTAAGTATATGTGTGCTGATAAGCGCTCACAGCGAGCAGTGGAATAATACTGAACAAGTATGCTTTGATACGGACGCTCAAATTTCCGTGCCACGCAGTTCCACGTTGTTTTCCACACTGCATTGAAACTTGCTCCTCTTTACCGAGTCTAGTTATAATGCGGGCTGCTGTATTATCTAAAATATTTTAAATATACATAACGGTTTCTTCTGACATAGTATACAAAACAAGCAGACATTTGACTTACAAATGACGCTAAAATTCAATGTTTAGTTTATAATATCCCTTTAATGTGTTGAACTGTATATTTGCGCGCACATCTTGATTTTAATGTAAGTGCTTTGTTTTCTATTAATTTTGCCTCTATTTTGACTTTACATTGTTTGTCGTTACGAAGGGATCCCATTATTTTCAGAATATTCAATATGGTGTATGACGGAGAAATCAGTTATGAAGAAGTTGACGCTGTACGCTATACTATAGAGATTTCAGCTCTATCATCTTTCGCATCAGACCGATGGTGTCATTGTGTTAATAAAACAAAGAATCTAAATGGAGAAAGGACCTGTTTACCAAATGGTTTCGAGGACATGTTTAACTGCTTAGGTATAAATAGCTAAACAGTGTAACTTCAGAAGTGTCGCAGATCAGGTACCTATCGTCAACACTATACTTACATAATATGTTAGTTGAGTACGCTGAATCTCATCGCGCATGGTACATACTTACATCCATACGTAGGTGTTGTTTGACGCATTTAGCAATACGCAGTCATATACACTGGGTAACGAAATTCTTAAGTTGCACTGGTTAAATAGTAACTTTGTTGTTATGTATTTTTTATTGTTTCAAGATACAATATTTGTCTGTAATCCTTATTATTTGCAGCATAGGTTCTAACAAAACCACAAATTACTGCACTAATATTAACAGTATAAAACCAAAAATAGGTCTAAGATATTTTAACACCTTGAAAAAAAAAGTCTTCGTTTTCTTAAGTTAAGTGATAAACGTGGTTGTCAGAACGTTAATATACTGAATATTGAAGTTACTATTGACCCTAGTTAATGTAATTTATGTAAGAGTGGATATAATGTCCGTAAAACACAATAAATGTTCTAGTACCGTTGATGGATTTGTAATTATTCACAAGTTATTTGCTCTTAAATTTAGGAGCATAAACTAAAATCACTAGTGAATTTATATTGACAGATTCTATGGATTAGGTAATTGATTGGTGGACTTTTTATTTGTACCCTGAGAGAATGTAAAATTATATTCGTTAATTAATTGCAATTGACTACAAATCCTTTTTATGAAATGTATCAAACAGATTTTAATATAGGAGTAAGAAATATGATTTACTGCAACACGAATGGATATGATGTCCTGGTTCATTTGAATTGGAGAGCACATTTTTCTATAACTTATTAAACACTTGCTTTAATTCATTAAATATTCGAAAATTGTTTTCATACTGTCATAAATATCATGCACAATTTGATACGTCAAACGCAAATGATTTATTGAGCATGTACAAGTACAAATAGCGTACATTTTCTGATTTTGTTACATAAACAACAATTTGACTAATTTCGTTCCATAAAACGAAGTCTAAAAGCGAACCACCAATCCGCCATCAAACTGTTTAGAATTGTGTCTTTATTACGCATTATGCGGAGCAGCTCCATTTTGCTGGAAGTGTAGTTATGCATATTGATTAACAGATAATTCTCTCTAAACTGTCCACCATTTCTTCAAGCCGCGTATATTTTCCTACGCCAACGAGCTAGGATTCAATTACTTTACTATAATAGATTTTACACCAAACATTTAAAGTACCTAAATCTTCTCTAAATCCTATTTTTTTAAAATTCTCGGATTTTCATTGTTCTAACCTATGGTTGTTTCTATTAAACACGGAAATGGTACACTCGTCCGATCACACACAAATAATGAATTTTCCCATCATTTATTTAAGTAAAAAATGTAAAATAGTATTCTCCGTGAATAATTCTCTTCCAGCAAATGATGGATTATTTGAGGTTTTTTACCATATAAAAAAAGCGTATTCGTTAAATATTCAAAATTCATGGCCAACCGGGGTGTTAGCTGGCCATGCAATTGATGTAAGCTGTAGGGAAATATTAAGGACTGAATTATTATTATTATCAAAATAGCTGTAATTTTTTAAGGGGGGAGACTGAAATGTCTTAGGTTCTCCTTAGAGAACATTTACCTCTCCCGAGGTCCTACGTCAAACGACATTGTAATCTAAGGCAATATAATATATTTTCTATAGTGAATATACAGCCACATTCAAAAGAACCTCTCAATCTATACTTATCAGAAATAATAACAAACATTAAAATTTCCATGTAATACTTAAACTTCCATAAAAATTTCAATTTTTAACATTCAACATTTGAAAACCACTTGAAAGGTAATAAAGTATTAATTTTAGGCATATGGTAAATATACGGTCTAATTACCTATACTTTAAACGTAATATCATTTATTCACTCTACCTGTTCAACAGCAATATTACAAATACCCATACAGCACGCGAATTCCTTAACATATCATTAACTTTAATTATGTTTGACCTGTAATTGACGAAGATTTGAACTGAAAGATTTGAGTATACGAAAATTGGATATTTCTTTTAGGAATACATCTAGTACTTTCCTATCCTCATCTAATGCTGGCGGATAATACTTATGCAGCAACAGTACACGGCTTAAATTCTTCAAAACTGTTCCATAACAGTTCTATAATCCTAGAACCGGTCAGTATACAGGGAGTCCAGTTTAAAATGCAGTACATGGGGATATTCGAAAGCGTTGGAGATACAACGTCGGTTAAATGGGAGAAAAGTTGCGTATTCATTTGTCCATGAATAATCCGACATCAGATTTTGAAATTTGTGTTTCATTAGGCAGATGCAGGGTGAAAAAAAAGGATTTTTGAAAATCTTCCATATTTTGTTTCCTAAAAGAGATAAATTTACAAAAGTTGCAGGCGAGCGATAACAAGTCATGAGGATTTTAAAAATGATTTCCAAAAATCTAGATCTACTAGATTTTGCGTGACAATAATCAACTTATGTTTTTCTTACGGCAGCCATATTGGATTTTGACATTTTTAATATCTTAAAAAAATGCTATTCAATGATGTATACCATGTTTATGTTCAAGATAGTAAAAACATGAAAAATAGAGAAAGTAAGATTTTAACATAGTAGGCCATTGAACTGTTGATAACTTAAGTGTATACTGATAAAAAAACAAAAAATAACAAGTCTCCAAGTACTGTCAAAATATCTTTAACATTTTGTTTGTTCGTGTTCATTAAATAAACGTTGTTAGGTAGCTGAATCATTTATGTAACAACTGTTCAAATAAGCCACCGTTCATTCGTATGCACAATCTACATTGTGTTAGTACTGCCTCAGAAGATTGTCTAGCCATGTTCGGTGTCATTCCATTCACTGCTTCTTCAACTGCTTAACGCAATTCTTCCACATTTTCATAAGATCTCGAATACACCTTGTTTTTCAGATAGCCCCATACAAAAAAATCAAGAGGTGTGAGGTCCAGGGACCTAGCAGGCCACCCTATTGGTCCTCGGTTACTAATCCAGTTATTGTAATATTGATTATTTAAATAATTCGTAACCAAAAAGGAATTGTGTGGAGGCACTCCATCTTGCTGAAAATACATATTTCGCAACGTAGCAAGTGGGAGTTCTTCAATTCATTCAGCAACATGTGTGCGCAAAAGTTCTAAATACCTTTCAGAATTCAGATTCTCATTGGAAAAGAATGGACTGATAACATGGGTATTAATAACGCCGATCCAGACATTAAATCCCCATCTGACTTGCTGTCTAATGCCACGAACTAGGTGTGGATTTTTATCGGACCAAAAAGTAGTATTTTACGATTAAACATTCCAGAGTTAGTAAGTACATCGACTCTCATCAGACCATAAAATTTTCGCAAAGAAGTTTAGATTTTCATTATGTTTTTGATGAACCAATGACAGAATTGTGCTCTCCGTATTTCGTCACCATTTTGAAGCCCTTGACTGGCTCTTTCACGATAAGGTTTGAATTTGGCACGCTTTGAAATGATACCAGCTGTTGACCTAGCGACGCCAAGTGTAGTTTCAATTACGCGCAAAGACGTACGGGTATTTTCAACTACTGCTTGAAGAACAATATTTTCATTATTTTCATTGTTTTGCCTTCTTTTGTGTTTAACAAAACTTTTATGCATTATCAAATTATCACGCAATCGGCGAAAAATGCTTTTTTCTGGCTGTCGCCTTTCAGTATCTATCGAAATACTCCAACCAATTTATCATTTCTTCCACACAAAATAAAACACTTCAGCATTTGATATTTGTCACTATTTGTAAAACGATTCATCTTAGGTTTGCGCAGTACAGATACTTGTAACAATACAATGAGATTAACAATAAGATTACTGACATTTCAGAATAAACTTCACAGCTTTTAAAGTTGTTTAACACAAATATCACATTTATTATCACGGCGTATTATGTTAAAATATTACTTTCTCTATTTCTCATATTTTTGCTATCTTGAACATAAACATGTTATACATCATTGAATAGCATTTCTTTTGAAGATATTAAAAATGTCCAAATCCAATACGGCTCCCATAAGAAAAGAAAAGTTGATTATTGTCACGCAAAATCTAGTAGGCCTAGATTTTTTTTTGAAATCATTTTTAAAATCCTCATGACTTGTTATCCCTAGCCTGCAACTTTTGTAAATTTATCTCTTTTAGGAAACAAGATATGGAGGATTTTCAAAAATGCATGTTTTCCTTTTTCACCCTGTATCTGGCCTAATGAAACAAAAATTTCAAAATCTGATGTCAGATTATTCATGAACAAATGAATACGCAACTTTTCTCCCATTTAACCGTGGTTGTATCTCTAACGATTTCCAATATCCCCATGTACTGCATTTTAAACTGGACAGGGTGTATTGTACTTTGAATAAGTGTATTTCTTATTTGTCTTTATTTATAGGAACTAGGAATACCTCTTAAAACTACTAAACGTATGCAATTTAATATGTTTATAAGACCAAATGCTGAAGCAACAACAAATGTAGAACCTTCGGTAGTGCCAATATTATGGTTTGAAGAAGTAAGTATTACAAATCATAGTAGCTGTAGGATAAATTTCAGTCATCTTTAAACTTATAGATGCTAAATTAAATATACCTACATATAACAATGTGCACCTAGAGTATACGTAGAATAAATTCAGTAAAAGCTAAATAAAATTTTTTTACGAAAAATCCTCGAACAGCTCTATTTTAATTGATAGAAATACACATTTTTTCCGAAATTGTCAATTCTTAATCATTTGTATTTTTAATAATGACATTATCGTTTGTTTTTTAAATGACAACTCCCAATTGTTTTCCTTGATTTTTAGAGATTCTTTTATTCTAGAACCGATAGTATAAATTGTTGTAACCTTTATAAACAAGAATTTCTAAATTTAGCTTTTGTTATTGTCCGTTGCTTTTTTTTACAGATGTTATAGGTTAAAATCATTACAAAGTGTCAGAGAAGGCAGTTTAGGCTGCCACCACCGACTTCTAAATTAACGATTTGTATTATCGGTAGGTACTTAATTACTTAATAGGCAATTAATTAGTCAACAGTAAGGATTTTTTGACATTTTTATTTTACTTTTATTGGATTTATTCCATACTTTAGGTGGGCACTATATAGATAGATAGAATACATGAATACAGAAAATGTCCATGAATGATCTGCTGCAAATCATGTAGTATCATATATGAATCTCACAACGAGATTATGAAACGGAGTTCCATAATTAACAATAAACAGTAGGAAATATCAACAAATATCGAAAAGGTACGCAGAAAAATAAATGTTAACAACAATAATCTTATGGTAGCGTAGTTGGAAATAAAAGTAAAAATATACCTACATATAGTATAACTAAAGAAAAAATACCACAATTTATTCTGACTTCGTCCGTTTGGAAATTAAACAACCAATGGATGCATTAGGTTTTAAAAGAGAAATAAAAAAAGGAGAAAAGCACCAAAGAAGGTGATGTTATACTACGATACTCGCATTTAAAAGCCGAAATTTGTTAACATACAGATACATACAAAAACGAATGGTGACAATCTGCTGAAAATATTATTAGTATAAAACAGTCTAAATAGCAATGTTGACGGTTTTAAAGTCATATACAAGTCGAGACCAGTATGACTATTAAATGTAAGCAAAAACGCATAACTTGTTGCTCTAAAAAGAGTGTGGCTGAAAGAATGAATTGCAAGAACTTGAAAATCTGCAAATAATATATCACAACCACCTGGCCGTTTCGAAGAGAATGCTGACACAATACAATGTAGCCAAAATGCGCACTGACAAAATTCTGTTGTCTATATTGCACGTTGATGGTCTCTTCTGCAGAGATATATGTAAGTACATAGATGCATACATAAAGTAATGAAGAAGTGCTATCATGATAAAGTTGTACGCGCGAAGCAAGCCTACAACGATAAACGACTGAGTAACTCCAATAGCATAAGCAAGACATTCTAGCATATAATTAATGTACAACGGAACAAAAAACAAAAAGTGAAAATAAACTTAACAAATGGCGGAATTCTTTTAAGTGATTTGGAAATAACCGAATTGTTCAGTGAATACTATCCAGAACTAACTACTGACAATGAGTATACAGAATATATTAAGCAGTATTATATTGTACTCATGATCAAAGCCCATGATAATCGAGGAAATCAAGAAAACGATTAACAGATAGTGCACCAAAACATCCCAGGATGTATGGAAATCCTAAACAATATAATTGATCAACATAATATAACGTATTTTCCTACAACCGCAAGGAAAGAAAAAGTATAACACATATTCATTGAGCAAAATAAAAAAGACATTCATAGAACAAAGAGAGTATCCGGAACGTAGCCATGCAGAACTAACTGCCACAAGTATTCAAATACACTCGGCTAAACCGTTTCGTCAGTCGTTATTGGATTGTGAGTAATTCCCAACATATAGAATATAGGAAATTTAGAGCGCTTATTACCGCAATTTATCATAGCCTAAACAAAGTATAAACTAAACTAAATAACAAACACGTTAACCAAAACCACGAAATTTTTTGCCTCTAGCGCGGTGAAAACGCTAGAGGCAAAAAATTTCTATTTGGCGTTCCAAAGTATTCTGCAAGTAGGAAGCGTTCGACGTATCCATCCTGGTTTGCGACTAATATTAATATTCTAAAATTGAAACTATATTACAAGGGTAAGTGGAAAGCGGCAAATAGCAGCAATTTTTTTGAGTGAATTTAAACGAACACGTTCTTTATGCAAGTCTAAAATATCCCAGGCATACAATTATATCTAGATTCAGTTAAGAGATCGTTAAAACATAGCCCTAAAATGATATTTCAATACCTACACAATAGGAAAGGATCTAGAAGAATACCCATCTCCTTGATCTGCAATGGTATATGAAAACGTAAAGAAATGCCAACATAAAAACCAAAAAAATGCCTGTAATGGGCGCTCATGGTATATTGTATCTGTATACTGTATCTGCTGTACCGACGTGTGTTATGTAGTGCCTTGCGGTGTGCTACTAGACCTTGCTCACTAGAGAGCATGAGGTTGGAATTAGTCAATTGTCGAATGTATTATACAGTTAAAGTTGAGAGGTGAAAGGCGATGAAATTAGATCTAGCATTCGGAGTTGCCCTGACGAGACCTAGAAGGTCGAAACCACATGGTTCGCTTCTAATGCTTGATCTATTTTCATTGCATTCGTCCGCAGTTAAATTCCAACAATATACCATGAGCGCCTATTACAGGCATTTTTTGGTTTTTTACAATGGTATAGTTGGGATAAATCATGTAGTCTTGTCAACACTTTTGCCAGTCATTTTCCATCTGCTAACAGTGTTTGCTCAGCATTTCGTCTAGACCTTTCTCAAAATGATTAGGTCCATCGTTTATAGCGTGTGATGTAAGATACACCTTAGCCAGATCTCTTATGCTAATACTTAATCTTTCTATTAAAGCGATTGTATTTCCTTCATTATGGTGCCGTGCTAGAGTGGTTCCTGAGTTCAAAAAAGGTGCCAAAAATTTTGGTGAAAATAATCAGGCTATATCAATACTTTCAAATTTGACAAAGTTATACGAGAATGTAATATACTAATGTATGCATAATAATATTAAATACAATACATATCACCGCATCATCATGGCTTCGTCCGGGGTAGATCAACTATAACAAATCTTGTAAACATCACTCAATACATTTGCCAAGAATTGGACCAACAAGGCCAAGTATATGTTATCCGTTCTGATTTAGTAACGCTTTCTATAGTATCGATCACGGTATACACTAAACTACTTTAAATTTATACATATAAACTATCTGTATTTGAATTCAGTCCTGAACTACTACAATTACCTTGGTCCTATTTGAATATCAGGTGTAACTATGTAGTTTATAATGGATTTATATGTTCCATTTTTATTCCAACTTGTGATGTATCTCAGTCCTTGGTGTTCTAAACTTAGTTCAAATCTCAATATAAGTAAATGTTGCCATATTACTTTCAGTAGGAAAGTAAATCCATTTGTGTTAGTGTATACAATAAGCGATAAAAATTTGCAAAAGGTTCAAATAATAAAAGGTATCGAAGTATTTTTAATAGTCGTTGCTTTTTTTTCCTGTCACATCCTGAACTTGTCTTTATCTGCTTCTTTTTAAGAGTCTTTTCTACAGTCCAGTGCTGAGTAAATTGAAAAAGTGATGGCGTTTATCCTCCAAATGACGTTTCCTAAATTTCGTTATTCCTAGATTATGTTCCCGTTATTCATGCACTTTTTCGATCCCATAATCACGAACAAAAAAGCTGCAGGCGCTTCCCACTGACAACGACGATACGTCGAGTTGCTAATTTGCATTACAATGATATTTTTGGTAATTCCATTAATCAATCCACACAATTTAATTTCATTTTCTCTTATGTATGTATGCATTTAAGATACTACGTTTCTAATTTTATCCTGTAACCCAAAACCGGTTTTGTTCGAGCGGTTTATATACAACAGTACCGGTTTTGTTCACTGATCAGTGTTAAATAGAAAGTACTTATTGTTGCTTAATATTTGAACAAAGAGTACTTTTTCTGTTGATTGTCATAAAATTTAGTAAAAAAATATAGCAAGCTAAATATCTCAAAAACCGTCATATTTTCGTCTCATAAGTATCATAATATGAAGTAGTATCTGGTATTTGTTAAGCCCGATGGACACACAAGAAAAACTTTAAAAGGTAGTTCTCCCTCGTCGATTCATATGAGTTAAAAAAAGCACGCTGCAATTTACAAGTACAACTTTAAAAGTCGAAACTGTACAAGTAAAACTGGTACATGCAGTATTTTTCTTGACAAGTATGAAAAAGCTACAAGTCGCGCATGAGCAATTCGTCAGAACGCATATAAATAAAACCAAATACTTTACATTAAAAACTTGTTTGTGTATACGGACTTGTAAAGAAAGCTTTTAACATAACTTTTAAAGTTTTTCTTGTATCTGTCCATCGGGCTTTATTTATGTAGATTCAAAAGAAATGATAAAAAATTGAAAAAAACAAAGTTACTTTTCGTCTAGCATCCTGCATAATTATTATTTTATACTTGTTTTAGATTTGTAGTTAAGAAAACTAAATACATACTACATCAAATAAAAAGATTTGGTTATCCCTCTTATAAACTAATTGTAAGATAGAACTTCTGCATCCTAAGTAGGCAACTGTACATACATACATATGTGTATCCATAATTCTATAAAACAGTGTATCAATAACACAGAACCACTAATATACTCTATTTTCAGATAATGACAATATCCGAAGACTTAATGGATGACACTGTAAACAGTTTCTTAAATTGGACTCTCGCTTTAGAAATAATAACTTGGGTTCTAGTTGGCGTTGGTGCCGCGATCTTAGTTATCAGTATCATCGGCTGTATGTGTTGCAGATGAGAAGTATGAAACAACACATATTATTTGACAAATAGATCGTAATATTCACTTACAACTTATAATTAATCGTTTCAATAAACTATTTATTTGAGTTTATTGATTTATTTGAAGTTCTTTTAATTTATAAATATATCTATTTAAAAAATAACGTTAGAAGCTCTGTGTTGCCGATTTACAAAGAATAAAATATGTTCGATCTGAATATAAAAAATATTGGCATTCTTCCTCAAAGTATAAGTTTTCGAGATACTTACGATTAAAAAAAGAAATGATATTCAATTTAAAATGAAATGTCCTGAATAAATCTTCAAAAAAGTATCCCAAAGAAAACCTTTATTATTTATGTAATGTGTTTTGCCCCTAATTCGACTAATTCGGTAGGTACTTCAAATTGATAAATCATCCAAATTAGAGAAATGGCAGATAATGAAAGACAATAAATGCGAAGTCATTGTGAATTTAAAAAAAAACAGAAGATCGGCGGTTTTTAAACTTTCATTTTTATGTAGAATTTGCGTGAATTACGCTAATCTGTAAGTAACTACGTATTAACAGCTCCGCGTATAACCGCTAATATACATACGACAGTTTGAGAACTGCTAGAGTAGCAGAGATTTCATGAGTACCTATTCACATTCACTACATTTATATGCAGTATTTAAACCGAATTGGGTACACAAAAAAGTCTATGTGGTTACGTACGAAATTAGTTTCATCTTATTCCAATTTCAAATACTTTCCAATTTGTTCATAGTGGCGAAAGTTATCTGAATCTGAACCAATAACGTATGACCCCTTGCTCATAATCTGATTAAACTCACCTAAATATCTTAGGATAATGAACAAGCTAAAGCAAACAAGGTAATACAGAGTACAGAACAGAACACAAGAGAACCATCAGCACCCAACTAGCACTAACTTTGATCTATACTTTGGATCCTATGCTACCCTGTTTACATGAAAATTCAATACGACACGATCCCAAAAACTTATCGGTTTGACCGTCAAATTGGACACACATTTTTATGGTGTTTACATGACGTATTGAATATAAATTTGATACTGAGTTCAATTTCAATTCTGCATGTAAATGTAGTAATTATTTGTTACTTATTTTTTAATTGTTTCTAGCAATCGTTAAAGTTTTAAATAAGCTGCCTTCTTAACGATAGTTTATTTTTAGGATAAAAATATGTATTTAGTGTCAATAAACGTTTCCTGATAAAATTGTTCGTCCTAAATATGAAATGAAATTAAAAAATTTGGATAAACCGATTTAGTGATAAGATAAAGATAATCGCGTCCGTACTGTCACATACAGAGCTGCTCAAATAACTGTACTTGAACTGAAACTTGAATGTTTACATAATGCCAATACTAAAAATTTTATTTAATTTTACTTTTAATTAACCACAATTTTGTGAAATACTCTCATTCGTCTTTAAGAGGATCTAATTTCTAACAACACTAGAGTTTGTGTGATAGGAGCTGTCAATAAACATATCTGTTGATATTTATCTAAAGTCACACTTCCATGAAAAACGGCACACCTAAATATCGAACAAATTGAAAATCTCCGCAAGCATACTACATCATCAGCACTATTTTTATTTCTAGTCATTTCAATTGAAACCTTTTTCGTTATTTATTTGAACACACAAATAGAATTACAAAAAAAATGTTTTAAAGTAAGTTGTTCTAGTGACAAGATGCATTATAATATGCAAGTAAGGGAATATTAATATCACCGATTACCTGGGTAGAAAATCAGTCGATTGATTGGTCAACCAGATACCTGGATGTGACTGCAGTTGACTTATAGAAGTGAAATATCTGCACATGAATGTCGTCAAATAAGACCAGGGATGGAGCGACCAGTTCATTAACATTTTAAACAGCTATGTATTACATAAAATTCGCAATGGACATTTGGAAATTGTATTAAATGATTTTTCTATTAATCACTTTTTTGCATACCTTATTTTTTGGTATTTCTAATGTAAAACATAATAACTCAGTAACAATGACATAATAGCCATGAAAAAGAGTGCAAGTTACTAAAAGAATTACATACAACCTACATACGTACATATAATACACGAAACGTCTCGCTTGCGTCATAATTCATTTATAAAGCATTAATGAAGCATTAAGAAAGTAATTCCATTTGCAGTAATTAATTTATATACAAAAGATTTTCTATAATGTTTACCTTAAACGTATTTTGTTATAATGCAATACTCAATCAATTTTTACAAATATTTACGTAAAACATATCAAACAGATTGACTTGATGAAATGTCCCTTTTAATTCTGTTTTCACACTTTCACTACATACTAAAAATGTATAGATAAAATATATTCAAATCTATATTTCAGAAATCCGTGCAATAACTGTAGCATACATTATTTTTAATATATTGTTACTACATTTACCTTTTTATTTAAAAAGCAACAATTACGAACAACAACGCAACTTTTGCTTATTTCAGAAAGAAAAATCCTGACTTTATTTTTTCTTCTAAATTCAAACATGTATCAATTTTTCCCGTCACGCAAGGTTTCCGGGAAACTGGCATTTTTAATTTCAGACATTTTACATTCTTAACTATCCCATATTTAAACATTTTGACTCATCTAACCAGTCAGATATGAAGATTTTGTGCTATATTTTTCTTGTGGAGAATCCCTCTTGTTGATGTCATGATAATCGACGAGCATATTCCACTTTCATTGATTGTTGATTTTTTAGGATGAAATCTAGTTACGCCATTTTTTACAGAACAATAGTTTTTAAATTGAAAACAACGATGACAATAAATGCCTATCATTGTATTCGTTTGAAAGAGGTTCTATGCTTTCAGCCGGGAACCAACTATCTAAGACTGAGAATCTCGTATGAATTCGTTAAGATCTTCTTGAGTCAATAAATGAGGCTTAAACAAAAAGCTTGATTCCAAAGTTGTACCATCCCCTTCCTTACTTCCATCAGAATCTAAAGTCTCTTTATCAAAAGACACATGTTCTGGACGCTTTGGTATGGTCAATTGCAAATTAGGATACACCACTGTGTGTTTTGATTTTAACGTACCTAGTTCCTTAAATGTTTGTTAAGCAATGATAGTTAGGTTCTCTCTAAATCATAAGAACAGCAAACATAGCATACAGCATACATTTCAAAATCTCGTTTGGTCCGTCACCTTATAGCAAAGATAAAGTTCATAAAACTTTGTTATGAATGCAGTATAAATTTGTAATATGCAATACCCAATAATTCAGACATGCAAAATATTCATAATGGCATGTTTACTAGTTCACTGTTATCTTACAACTAACATCGTTATGATAATTGTGTGCCACGCTAGCAGATCACGTTTGTATATATGTATCTATACATGTCTGCACCAGAACCAAACAGCAATCGTACTGTTTGAGTTAGCTTATTTGGTTCAATTATATTTTCTATGCTCTGCAGGAGGGCTTTGGCAATTGACAAATAGGCGAAATAAACGTTTTAAAGTACATACATGAAAAATTAAAATTCAACTATTGCTAAGTACGTTTATACATACAAAGTCTTGTTTTATTAGAACTGGACCGTGCAATCGAATTAGGACCGCTGCGTAAAATTTAGTTTTTTCAGCAAAACATAGATAAAAGAGAATAAGATTTAGACATTTCACTTGTACATACATTCATTTATTACTTATAATGATATCATTGGAACCTAAAATAGTAACAAACAATATTTCATTAAATCACCCTTTGCTTTGAGAACGTCAGCAATTCTTTTAGGTATACATACTTCTTATGCACCCGATAGCGAATTCTCTTAGTTGAACATCGTTTTGTCAAGTTTATTTAATATTTTCTTTTAAAATATTAACGGTGGTATTCGGATTCAAATCCAGGGAATTACCTAGCCATAGAAACACCCTAATATTTTCTATTTCCCTAAGATTATGAATGGTTTTGGCCCTGTGGCATGGAGCACCATTATTTATGCACCACCATTGATGCATAAATATGTACAAATCATTTTTTCGTAAGCAATGGTTTGTGATGGTCAGTGGTCCAAAGCCTTATGCTGGTATACACGACCATCTCATTATAGCAAGTGGGTGATTTACAGTCCTGATCACTGCAGTTTCTAAAAATCGTTCAGACGGTCTTCTCCTAGCAAAGCGAGCGTTTCAGTGACAGCTTCTACGTGAGATTCGTCGCTGAATACGACCTTTAAAAAATAAATATTTTGAATACTTTGTTATGAGTATGTAAATATTATTTTAGCAATCACTTATCTTTTCGCAATCTTTTGTTGTGAAGTGTCAATGTTCTTTTGCCCACTGCAGTCGAGGTTTCTTCATTTCAACCGACAATCTTTTTTTTCGCAGGCTGTCAACTCTTCAGATTCACTTCGTAGAGACGTGATTTTAAAGTGTGCTTCGATATTGCTTTTCAATATTGCTCAACAGACATTGTCTATTTTCAAGAGAATAATTAATCTAATTAATCTTCACGTGTACTTGTTTTGCGAATACCACGACATCCAGTCCGACAGGTCGATGTGGACGGTAAGTTTTCGGAGGTAAAATTAGCCACTCTACCGACTGCTTGATGATAAACTCTTCTTTCGCAGTGCTTTGGCGATGAGAATACAGCCTTAATTCTAGGAGCTCTCTTTTCACCAGACATGTCTTTACCCTTTCCCATTTACACGAATGATTGAAAGCGATTGAAAAAATTTAATAATCATCAAAAAACTAAAAATACAAGCTATTTACACAAAATTCGCAACAAAACAGAATGATAATGTTACTAATTCAGAGCAGGTAGAAAATTCAATGGCATAATCCCTCGATCCCTCTTAATGATACCAGTTATTAATAGAGAATATTTCAAAAATAAGAAAACTGATATTATGTTTCTGTCGAATGGCACTTACCAATACAGTAACTAGAAATGTATTTACATAATCGTAAATGCCAAATTTGTACTATACAAAACCGCTCATAAAATTGTATTATAAAAATTGGGAAACTTTCGAGTGGTCCTAATTCTATTGCATGTATGTATGTACATACATACATATATCACCTAAAGCATACAATTTAAAATTTTGAAGATCTTATAGAATTATGAAGTTGAAAAAACCATCAACTTGTAATTATAGCTTTCTTGCTAAATTATTCTAATTTATGTTTTGATAAGACGTGACCACAATTTAACATCCTACACGCATCGTATTTCTAGAAATTAATCGGAAGCGGTAAACAGCAATTAATTAATATAAACTGTATATTTATAGACTTAATACGGGTATTACCAGAAAAACAGTAACGTATTTTCTTCTTGAAAACGTCCAAGATACGTATGTATGATTTTTACACTTTTATTATCCCGTTGACTTCCAGTACTATTTATTTTCAGTTATCTGAATATTTACTGATAGAAACAAATGTGTTGTTCGTACACATAGAATAATATTGCAACAAGACAAGAAATTCTCTACACATATTTTCTTATTGTTTCATACACAATAAATTCCAATTGACAATTAAAACCTCTAGTATATCAAATATCGCATTGACACATAACGTATGTTTTGCTACTACTACAAAAATTGGGGGTTCCATTTGAAAAAATTAAGTTATGGTTCTTCAAAATTTCGAAGAGTTAACGTGCCATAGTAAAGTAACCACGCCATGTAGACAGCCGTTCTGCGCGCTAAAATATACTCCAACATGTTGTTTAATCATGTGATGAATTCTAAATTGAAAAATCGAGTGTTCCCTGATTTTTTTTAATAAATGTCCGCCATAGTAATTTATTTTAGAAAAAATCGAATAAGTACAAAACGCCCCAACCAAATT
Organism: Holotrichia oblita; assembly: GCA_023690525.1. Lineage (NCBI taxonomy): Eukaryota > Metazoa > Arthropoda > Insecta > Coleoptera > Scarabaeidae > Holotrichia > Holotrichia oblita. The sequence continues at coordinate 148,315,647 of CM043015.1, read as the reverse complement.
CAAAAACCTAAAGGTATTTATAAAGCTTAAAGGTAGGTAAATCCAAATATGTAAAAATATACAGGGTGTTCCATTAAAAATAATAAAGTTGATAGCGACTTCCGGTGTAACAGGAAGCGCTAGAAATCCAATAATATTTTCATTGAAGAGAACGTAATTGGCTATATATAATTCTGAATTTTCAAATTTATATTTTTGCCCGAATCTCATAAACTTCTAATGAATGGTCTCGCTGATACACCGTGTATACATATGTAAATGGAAAATGGCACAAAACTAATTACTGGTACAGATAACTAAATAGGCACTCACTATAATGCATAATGAGAATACATACTTCTATTTTTAACATCTTATTTGCAATGAAATGTTACGCGATTTCTCTTCCTTGGGAGTACAAAACAAACCTTAGATTATACTAAAGATGTTCAAAAATTAAGTACTATTAGCTAAGGTCACTGTGCGAACATATGCGTGATACAACTCCGTGCTAATGGGAAGCTAAACTACATGTACATACACTGTACTGATAAGGAAAAGATACATAATTGATAAATTACTATCGACATTGTACTACGTCTACGTTGCAAAATATATTTTGCCCAAGCAAACTTTTGTATCAAATGCGACAATAGTCTTCTGAAGTCTTTAAACACTCAGAATTCATACCCGACCTCATACTAACTTATTAAAGGATGTATTTACAGTCTGAAAGAGAAAACATGACTTTACTTTTCATATAAGCTGCAATCTTATTCATAATTATAGATCTTTTACGAATAATGTATCTAAAAAGAAGAGAATATTATAAATTTTGTGAAATACTGCTTTTTGCACGGTAATGTATGTATAAGATCTTTAAAAACTGTATTCATGTCAATAATAATTATATAACTCAACCAAGCTGAACCTAATGCTAGCAACGAACGTACTAGTTAGTGCAATATCAAACAATATTGCCCAAGAAGTTGTAAATACTGTAAATGTCACATGCTAAGGTTTTTTAAGTATTTGCAATATTATTACAACATAACTTAGCTGGACTATTTTTAACAAAGATAAATATAACATATACAATATTAAACAACATTTATCTTTGGATTCAAATTAACCTATATCTAATAAAACATTATTTCTACTCGTATGTAAATTAGTTCACACATTAAAAGTTAACCCGTACAGGTGTTCAACCTTGAAAATTCGCCGCTTATTTAAAAAGAACATAAAGTATCTATTACCATTTCTCATAAAAACAAAAGTCAACTACCACACATCCCGTTAAAAAAACCGGTGACCACATACAGACAAATCTAAAAACCTTTCTAGATATTTATATTGAATGCATGTATTATTTTCAGCGAATTGGATACCATAATGACTAAAAAATCTTTCGCAGGCCACAAAGCTAATTTACTCCACAATTTAAATATGCAATATTTACAAGTAATGTATCATTCTGACACTGTATATAAGCAAACGAAAATTTTCAGCAATACCAGTCTTGATAATACTAATAACCGAAATTTTCCAACTAAGGTAAGTCATTACTTTCGCTTATTATCGCTATCTAATATTGCAATATAATTATACATATGTATATTTGTTCTGCACATCAACTTTTAAACTGATATGCTACTATCCATTTACGTATGAATAAATACAATCAAGTAAAATAAATTATAATAATTTGCAGTATAGCTTGCAGGTGAAGTTGAATATTTTTGCTCTGTTGATAGTGGCGGTACCTTATAACGAAAACACCTTCAATATATGCTTAACAATAATTTTGTTCATAAGTAACAATGTAAGAGTGCAGAATGTTAGCATTTTTTCTTCATATTGCATATCTCTTGATAGAAATGATCTATTTTACCATGACTCAATCGGTGTTTCATTCCTTAACGCGATGCTACTCAAGCGAATTCGAACGAATAATTGGCACTGACCCACCGTCCGGAAAGTATATATCCTATGTAACAAAATTATTCACACCCTAGCTTTTTGCTCGCAATTTTAAGAAAACGAAAATTTGAATAAAATCAAGTAAAAATAAAAAATATATATTTATTCTTTTGTAACATAGCCTAACAAGAAACTAACAATTCACTTTCCTAAAGATAAGTTTTGATAATAACGGTGTAGTTTAGTGTGTGTAAGTTGTGTTTAAATGGCTTTGTGACAGCATCAATACAAAATAGAGTTGTGTTTAAATGGCTTTGTGACAACAAAATAAATCGAATGTATCCGGGGCTTTCACCGTCCCTCCGGCCACTGTTCCATAAAGATGTATCTTTCGGGTATTGCCGTGGTAGTTGTAACAAACTTGACGTTTCGCTGATCATACTGTCAGCTTCTTCAGAAGTTCTCTAAAGACTGATGTTGATGTCTTCTGCTCCTCGTTATATACCCAGTCCCTGTTCCGCTCCAGTGATGCGTATCCGTTCCAGTCCGCTGAACCGTATCCGTTATCGTTCTCTGATTCGTGTCCGACGCTTCTCCTCTTCTCGTGTTAGATGATCTCGGATGCGTCCTCGTTGGTCCTTGCTGCTTCGGGCTCTTCAGCGCTAACTTCCATACCTTACTCAATCTGTATCCGTCTTCTCGGTTGAAGTTGTTCGGATTCTTCATTATTTCCAGGGATTCTCTCACTATCCGTGGGTAGTAGTGATTGCTTTTGGCTAGTATCTTCACGTCATTGTAGTCGATTACGTGACTGCTTCCGGTGTGGTAGTGTTCAGCTACTGCCGATTTTCCAGTATTTCCCTGTTCGACATCTCTGCGATGCTCTTTCACTCTGCACTGTATACTGCGCCCGGTTTGTCCAATATACGATTTCCGCACTGGCATTGAAGTTCGTAGATGCCTTTAGCTTGTAGTCTCGGTATGGAGTCTTTGTTGGATGGAAGCAGTTCTTTTATTTTCTTGACTGTGCTGAACCTGACGTTGACGTTCTTCTTCTCCAAGGTTTTCTTCAGCATGTCCATGACTCCAGCAATATATGGCAGGTGTGCGTATCCTGCTGGCTTTAGTTCTGAGTCATCCTTCTGTTTCTTTTTGGTTCCGGCTAATCTCCGAATCTCCTGTGGTTTGTAGCCGTTCTTCTGGAGTGCATCTTTCACATGTTGAATTTCTTCAGTTTTGTTGGTAGCATCACTAATCATTTCCGCTCTATGTAGTAGTGTAGTGACCAGGGATCTTTTCTGTTGTGGATGATGATGTGAGGTTGCGTGTAGATATCGGTCCGTATGCGTCTTCTTGCGGTATACTCCATGTCCCAATTTTCCACTGTCGTTGCGTTTTACCAATACATCCAGAAAAGGTAAGCAGCCATTCTCTTCTCATTACGATGGAGTTCGAAGAGAATGGCTAACACGAGAAGAGGAGAAGCTTCAGACACGGATCAGATAACGATAACGGATACGGTTCAGCGGACTGGAACGGATACGCATCACTGGAGCGGAACAGGGACTGGGTATATAACGAGGAGCAGAAGACATCAACATCAGTCTTTAGAGAACTTCTGAAGAAGCTGACAGTATGATCAGCGAAACGTCAAGTTTGTTACAACTACCACGGCAATACCCGAAAGATACATCTTTAAGAAACAAAATAGTTCAGATTTATAGTATTTTAAACGCAATATAAATATTCACACGCCAGTTTAATATCTGGTGTGACCGGCTTTTGCCGCTATGACAGTCTGGCATTGACTCCACCAACTTTCTGGTATATTCAGGTAAAATTTTACGCCATTCGTTATTAACAATTTCTTTCAAATTCGAATTATTACTCGGTTTCTGCTTAGCAACTTCCTTTATCAAATGAAACCACAAGTGCTCAATGGGATTAAGGTCCGGCGACTTAGTCGGCCAATCCAGAACTCGTACATGAGGAAATTGATTGATCAATTTGGCCGTGTGCTTCGGATCTCCGTCCTGCTGAAATGTATACGAATCGGCGAGTCCCATCATATCAACACTAACGACAAGGTTGGTTTGCAGTATAATTTTATGCATTTCTTTATTCATTATGCCGTCAATGAAACTTAATTTTCCAACTCCATTCCATGACATACAGCCCCATATCAACAGTTTTCCTACATTTTCATAAATGAAAAACTTATTAATTAGAACATTAAAGGACTAAATTCTTCATTATAATTTGGGGTGAAACTTACCTCCACCATATTTTACTGTAGGCCGCCTTATATCGTTCCCCTGGCTTTGTCCAAGCCCTTATGACTCCATCAGAACCGAATATCATAATTTTAGTTTCATCAGACCAAATTATCTGCTCCCACTGTTCTATCGTCCACGCTGCTTTTTCTCGCGCCCACTGAAGTCTTCTTTTTTGTTCTTTTGTGATATAAAAGGCTTTCTGAGCGCAATACTTCCCTTAAACCCATTGTCTTTTATAGGTCGGCGGACGGTTTGGCTTGAAATTTCAACTCCAAATGAGGTATTTACGTCATCTGCTATTTTTGGAGCAGATATTCGCCGATTTTTTTTGCACTTCTCTAATTATCATTGAGTCTAATTTTGCTGTAGTTTTTTTCTTTCGTCCTCTACCACTTATATTTTGAATTGTATGTGTTTTTTTTAATTTTTGCACAATACTTGCCACAGTATTTTGGTTCACAGCAAGGTTTTGACTATTTTTTCTGTACCCAAAACCTTTCTCAGGTAATTCCACAATTTTCTTTCTTAAATCAATGCTCAACTCTTTCGTTTTTGCCATTCTGATGCGGTAATGGTTTTACGACAACTGAGTTATTCTTATAATATTAAAATCTTACAAACGAGATAGTTTAATACTACTAATATTTTTATGTTGCGTTGACAGTATTAAAGAGAACTCTTGTCTGTTTATTTTTGTGAACATATTCGTTGTAGCAAAATGAATAGTTGCTGTTTTATTAAGGTTTATTGCGAGAAAATCAATATCTACTTTGTTTCATTTTTACTTGTGTGACTGTGTTTCACATTTATTCTTTATATTATATGAAAAGACTTGGAGTGTGAATAATTTTGTTACATAGTGTACATACTTATATTATGCAGTTATCTATATGCAAAACATGCGACACAACAACTGGATGCCAACTAGTGCTGTCATTCTTTGTTTCAAGAAAGGACAAGTCGAGCAACTCTTGTAATTATCAGAATTGCGTCGAACATACAAATAACTTTAAAGTGACAGATGACATAATTAATGAGTTTATTCGGTGTACACCATAAGAATATTATTTTCCATACAAACTTCGCTACTCTCCCAGAGGTTTCATTCTAAAAAACGCCGAAATTCGTGTTCCATTATTTGTCAAAGAGTATTAATACCAAGTTTCAAGTAAAATATTATGTCTCATACAAACTGTGCCACCTTCTTTCATCCGTCTAGAGATTGAATTTAAGAAACACCGAAGAGTATTATTCGTTGATTTTGTCAAGACGCATTAATACCAAGTTTAAAGTAAACTTGACCATACAAACATTATTTCCTATACAAATTTCGCCACCCCTTTATCACCTTAAGACTTGAATTAAAAAAACACCCAAATAGGTGTTTCATTAATTAAGCCAAAAAATTAATTCCAATTTCAAATAAACCATAAAATATATATGTATAGATATATACTTTGCTACTCCCTTTCATCTCCTTAGAGATTGAGTTTTGAAAAGCAGCAAAGCATCTGATTTATTAATTGTGTCAGAGAGCACTAATGCCAGGTTTTATATAAATTTGAGCATACAATTTTTTTTAAATTTTTCGTATACAAACTTTGCCACACACTTTCACTCTCTTAGAGAAGAACATTTCAGGAAATATCTTCTTAAATGACGCAATATAAAATCAGCACGTTGTCTAAATTTCAAATTTCTGCCTTCGGCGATTTAGTCTGGGCGTTGATGTGTCAGTCGGCATAAAGCTTTTTATATGTATGTATGTATGTACGAGTAGATATATAATGAATATAAAGCAAATTTAGTACAAAAAAAAGCAAATTTAGTACAAAAAAATCTATGTATGTGGAATAAAAAAACAACAGAAATGCTTCAGGGTAATTGTAATCTCCAATGTGACTGATCCCATGTTATAAATTAGTAAAGACCGCAAGAATTGGTTCTCTTCCAGCGGCAGTATATCGACGTTAACAGCGCACGCCTATCGTACGAGTATGTATGTAGTGAAATATGTAGTTTGTAGGCATTCGTCGTACGGTATTGTTGCATGATCATGCATTGCAAGTACGCGTACCTATACTTCGGTTGCAACGCATTTAAAATATCGAAAGTTCGTGAAAATGCTTCAACGTGTTTGTTTGCTAATAAGGTAAGGTTGTATATTATGACTGTGTTTTTATTAATTCTAGTATAAAGTTTCTCTAAATAACGCCCATTTTTATTTCGGTAAAGCCGATGTTGTTATGCCCCTGCTACGCGACCACATTTGCGGTCTTTATAAATTAGTCTAATTTACTAGTCCAGTAGGTTTTTTTACACTAAATAAAATAATATTGTATTTTATATAATATTTACATAATAACGGAAACGCCATTATTAAAGATTACTAATATAAATTCAAGTGTCATAAAGTTAAAGTATACACATATGTTATAAGCATACATATTCATGCTTAATCGCATCTTTTCTGGTCACAAAAGCATAAAAACCTGTTTAAACAATTAGGCTTCACTAAATCTACGAAATTAGTTATTTTGAAGTGATGGAATATGGAAAGTACTAAATTATTTATAAATAACGAGCTATTATTGATAAGAAATGAGCTTCTCCGCTTATTGGTACTTTTCAACTTTCAGTTAACAGCACGACATTATAGTGTTTACATGCAAGTATTTTGTGTATAACGTTAAGAAATTTTCGTAGCAATTAATGGTAAGATATTTTATGACTATACATATACTATACAAATTGAAGATTTAATATCTAAAATAAAAAAAGTATACTATTTATTTTCTTCTTTAACATTTTCAATTGCACACAATTACAGTTAATTAACTTCATAATATAATAACAAATTAATGTGTTAAACACATTTAAAAACAACTCCAAAATGGTTTAATATATAATTCAGTTGATGCACATGCAAATAGAAAACCTAGTTTTTGATACCCTAGTAATTTGTGCTACAGAAACAGTTTTGGCGTTCCATTAACCAACTTCTTTCGTAAAAAAAAATTTTTTTTGACTTTAATTCCGAATTCTTGCTTTGCCTTATCTCGTATAATTTTAACTGTATGAAGAACTGTACAAAGCTACTTTCCGACTTTAAATATTAGCTATACCTTTACATGTTTTACAATGTGTTTGAAGTCATTACTCTGCTGAAGGATTAATATCTTCTATAGATTTAGAACTAGAACTCTGAATTCGAATTCATTTAGTCTAAATTTGCCAGTCCTACCCCACGCATTTATGCTATTAATGACTCTTAATCACAGTTTATACATACTTACAGCATATGTGTACAGTTGGTTAATTATACCCACTTTTTTAAACAAAATATGAAATCGTGATATCGAATCGCGGATTCCCATTTAAAGCTATTTGCATAGTTAGAGGGGAAGTAACGGCTGTCACAACGTTAACTAAACGTAAACAAGATGATCGTAGAGCTAGTGGGGTTAGCAGCCAATGGAAAAATCCTTTTTAAAAGGAAATAAGACTCATTTATCTTAACCATAAGCTTTAAATTGAGTAATTGAGTGTTTTCTGGTGAATTTTCACCGTAATTTTTAATCAATTTCACAATGTAATTTGAGTATTAATTTGTGATGTGTACAGTTCAAACGTCTTTTTAGTATGACTGATTAATATTAATGATACTTATTGTGAAGTTATGTTCTTTGACTGCTAGTTTCTTACTCTTACTCAATTACCTTCTGAAGAAGAATTTAATAAAATTCGAAAGCTTAAGGTTAAGATGATTGAGTCTTATTTTCTTTTAAAAACAATTTTTCCATTGGCTGCTAACCCCACTAGCTCTACGATTATCTTGTTTACGTTTAGCTATTTGCGTATTAGGTACATCTGTTATCATTAAACATGGCTTATACTTACCACATCCACTGCAAGAGATACATCGAGCGTTATCGGCTTTGTGAGGAGCCAGCGTACCGCCGACGTATAACCATCCAAATTAGTATTCAGTCGTGCCGTATAGAAATATACCACAATGGTGAATATAGTGCGTGCCATTTTTCTTATAATTAAAATAAAACGCAAACTTGCGTACGTAAGCCACTGGCATGTGTGGCGAATTTGCCAAGGTTAGTTATCATTTTTCCGAGCGAAAATGCCATCCAAACATCACTAAATGATATAAATATGTTACTGTAATTCCGACAACAATTCGCCATTGTTTAATTTTCAGGAAAAAACTAGACTAGAAAAACTGGTTAAGATTTGCATCGAAGCCCAACTGATTTTTTTGTATACTTAGTTTTTCTGACTTTTTAAAATCAGAAGTACCTATGTATGTATGTACAGTAATTCCATCATTATCAATATTTTTTCTAACTTTTAAGAACCCATGCATCAAAATTTCAAAAACAATTACGGGTTTTTGAACTTACCACTAGTACTCAGAGATTTCTCGGCATAATTTTATACTTATCGTTCGTATTTAAAATTTTGCCACTGCAAACTCGTTTACAATATGTAAAGATATGTCATACGTAAATTGCTCATGCAGAACAAGTATACTCTGCTTCTTGACTGTCAGACAGTTTTTCAATTCTCTTTTCATTATTGGTAAAACATTCAAACTTAAAAATAGTTCGTAAATTGAATTTATTATTATTACTAATAAATTGAATTTATTACTATTACTAATAAATATTTATTAAGGTTATACCTGTTTTATGATTGAGTCACAGATAAATTACGTTAGAGATATAAAAATAATTATTCGCAACTGATTCGTTAGAACTTTTCGATGTTCCTGAAATCCTACAATTCTGAAAACTTGTAATTACGGATAGTGACATCGGGTCTCGTTGGCGAAATTATTTACGCTTTTGTATTACCTCCGGTTTACCGGAAGTGCACGTCAACTTTCTTAATTTAAAAAAATAAATGAAATACATTACAGAACAGAAACGACATTTTAGATTTGAATTGTAAATAGTAGATGTTGACACAACATGATATTAAAATTTAAGCCAAATGACAAAAAATATAAATACATTTATATGGTCGTCATCCAGATCTGATCATATTTAACTTGCAAGGAAACACAGGCAAGTGGTGGTGAGCGATTTAAATGGAATTTGGTAGGTTTGTAGACTGATGCAATGTAAGAACAACGGTAACTTCCATAGATGCTGATAATCGCTCGTTTTCAGGGGTGGGGCGACCAAGAACCAACTCTACCTTCCGCTATTTGCTTTAATATCTCCAAAACTATAAGACATACCAAAAAAAAAAAGTTAAGACAAATATATAACTGTTTTATGAGGACTAAAAGATAGCGACAATAGTTTGCCTGTCATAGTTCTTGTTTTCCTGAAACAACCCCCACCCCCTATATATTTTTTAAATTTTAAAATTTTTATTAGCTGGAAAAAATACACAGTTATGCAGAATTCACCCATATATATTAGACATGCTATAAAATAACTCAATTTATAAGAAAAACAACAATATAAGAATTGTGTAGATATACCTACATAAGCACATATCTAGGTAGTATATACATACGTAAATGATATTACTTATTGTTATTGATGTAATCAAATTGTAAGTAAGAATCTATCTATAATAATGAATGATAGAGAATTATTAGGTGAATTCAAAAATGCAATAATATATAGGATGTTCCATTTAAAAAAAGTTACTTGCATCAATATAAACTTAGTTAAAACGAACGTTAGTTTTGGACGGCCCTGTATACATAGACATAATTTTGAAGGTGTAGATTTGTTGCGCTGTATTTCAGCTACTACCATATCAAGTATCAAGAATTCACCTGCAATGGTTCCAGAAATACAGAGTTTTAACATAACGTTGCAGTTTGCCGTAGATTTGAAAAAAGTTGAATAAGTCAAAAATAGCTGATTTTGGATATAAGGTACCTTAATAAGTTTTGATGAAAAATTCCATGAGCGATCTCAAGAACTTATAAAAAATATATCATGTTATTTAAAAGAAAGTTGACGTGAACTTCCGTAAACCGGAAGTAATACAAGAGCGCAAATAATGTCGCCAATAGGTGCTTTCGTTTTACATGCGCTTCTGATGTTTTGCTTCACTTCAGTTACCAACTGCGTTCTTTTAAAAAATCAAGTGATGTGGAAGATAACTGAAGTGCTTCAGATGAATGTGAAAGACTGATAGCGCATCACTTGTTGTGATACGCTTCACCTAACACCTAACCTATAAGAAGCGTTCGTTTTTGTGTTTCACTTGGTTCTTGCATTTGTAATACTTCGGTTGACGTCACAAGATGCATGTAAAACACTATAAATCAGATGACACTATCCGTTTCAGAATTGTAGGATTTCAGGAACATCGGAAAGTTCTACTGTATATTAATTAATTATTATAGCATCAAAAGCAAGATATTACTGATCAAAAACAATATTCTTCGATGTAAATTTTAACAATGCCATAATATTAAAGGTGGTATACTATTGTGCGCCTTGAATAGTACTGTAGATGTGACAACCTTCATATACATAGTTTGCTTACGAGATTGTTCTTTTTCTATTTTCAATGTGTGGTGTCTAGTTATTTCTTCACAAATATGTTTCAAGCTTCGAATGAAGTTCGTTAGATTTAATGCCATATATTTTTTTATCTAAGGCTGTTCTAGTGTCTTTTTCTATAAAGAAACTAATACAAACAATTCTGTTGGTGGGATTATCCAAGAAATTAGTGAGTAAATATTGTTCTACAATGACGTCTCTGTTATTTCATAAACTCTGAAATTGATCAATGGTTTCTTTTTTGCTACATCTTAGAACTAGACATTTTAAAGCAACCAAACCCTGAAGCTTAATACAATGTTCGTTTTTTACGATCTTCAAATGGTCAAACCCAATTACGAAATTATCGAAGAATATTGACAAAGATCCTTAAAAGCCTAGTACAACATCACACATGATGTAATTGATATTGATTTACGGTTATAGGAACAATGTCAGTTGAAGAAAAAGGGTAGAGGAAAGAGGTTAGTAATAAAGCCAAGTTTTAGCAACAACTTACTGATATGTCCGCAGCTGAAATAGTTCACAACAAATTAAGACATCCTCAAATCTAGGAAAGTGTAGGAGCATGAATAAATATTCTAGGTACATTTTCGTTTCTGGAGTAGTAGATGAAAAAATAATAATAGGAATGACAGTATGCAATCTGTTCAATTGAAAAAGAAAACCATACGAGGCAATGTTTGAGATTCTTGTAAAAATGCCTAGAAATTTACATGAAGCGATGTAGTTAAACAAAAAAATAAGCTATGGTTCAGGTATTTTTATTTGAATAAAAAAAATAGAAAATTCGAAATAAATGCGTAATTTCAAATACAGAATCAGTGGCTTTCGAGATGTATTTGTTCTACTCGCATACTTTAATTGTATTATTAGATATGTTGAACCTGTACTTTAATGATGTCCATTACGATACAGATTTTCATTATGATACAAGTTTACTCATATCTAATAGGAATACTCACTCGTATTCAATACAATACTCGGCTTCGCCTCGTATTGCAATTTTCATACTCGTGCCTTAATAGCTATCATTAAATGCTCATTGCGTAATATACTATTATAATTCAACAATATAGCGAAACAATATTTAATTCATGGATTTTTTGTAGTTTTAAAATAGTTATTTTTAACGTAAAGTAAAACCATTTTTCTGTAAAAATATTTTTTACTAAAACTTTTCGTATGTTTTCAGACGTTACCCATAATTAAGTGACAATGAAGATAATTCTACTCATCTCAATTCTTTTCACATGCACACACTGTAAAGTGTTTAATAACTGTGAATTGGCTAGACAGCTATTGAATTTTGGTTTGCCAAGGCACCAAATCGCAACTTGGGTCTGCATAGCCTTCAAGGAATCCAGTTACAATACGAACGCCGTCAATTACAGTTCCAATTGTTATGGATTATTTCAAATTAGTCAACTGTATTGGTGTTCTCCGGTGGAAATGCATGCAATGTAGCATGCTCAAGCCTTTTGGATGATAATTTACAAGATGACATAAACTGTGTACGCCAAATTTATAATGAATTTCAACGTATTAGAGGCAATGGATTCTTAGCATGGGACACGTATCCTGCATGTGCAAACCCCAATATAGCCAACAGTTACATTAGTAATTGTTCTCTATAAAATATACGTCACTGCCTATTCTAGTTTAAAAGACCATATCTTAATAAATCTACCTCAAAGTTGTTTATATCAATTATGCAAAGTGCCTTTTTGTAATTGTACTACAAACGGTAATGATAAGCATATTGAAATTCGATGTAATAATATATTCAAAAACCATTGAAACAATATTTTTAATTAAGAGCCTACCTACGATATTACAGAAACACCAATACGGCCGATAAAACAGAAAGTTTTATATTATACAGGTTTCTATGGAAGCTTGGAAGCTTTAAGTGTTTAAATTTAAGTAACTAATTAGTAAGGTAGATACTAAGCATCATTTTTATAGAACATTAGCCTTGAAAAAATATATACTTCTGTTTTTACTGTAATGTATTATCACAATAGCTAAGTATGTATCTAAAAAAAGTAAAATAAATAGAGATACTTAGAGATCAGTATCAGTAATATCTAAGGATATTTAACTACATCTTCAGCACCAAGATTATATTGTTAGTTGTGATGTGATTGCAAAATCACTTTTTAGAGCAGTCGAAAACCGGATTTTTCTGGAACTGGGTAATCCACTATACGGTTACAGTTTCGAATAACTCTATGCTAGACTAGAAGAACCGACATGGGTTAGAATCGACGAATCGAGTTTAGAAATTTCGAGCCTATCCAGTTCTGAGTAGACAGTTTTAAAGAACAGTAATTCGCTATTATATTTTCAAAATATATAGCCAATTAATAAAAACTTAAATTAAGAATAAATTTCACTTTAAAAAATTAAACAAAATGTTTAGTAAGAGTACAAATAAAAACAAAATAAGGCGTACAATAACAAGACAAATACTCTTTTATTACACACAACTACAAATTAGTATGTAATTTGACGAAAAGCCGCCACTGTATTTACGGAAATACAACCGTTAAAAGTCATTACAAAACAACAATCTAATCTCACAAAAATGATCACAATCAAACGCTCTACATAACACCTTTAATTTAGCGTAACAGAAATCACCTAATATTGTTAATGTAATTTATTCTTCTTGATTTCTGTTTCTAGGACAAAATAAGCCATTTTGTAATGCTGAATTTCTGAAAGAGTGTTTAAAACCTCTAAATTTCATATTTTTCTTTTGACGAAAGAACGGACATTTCAGACATAGATTATTCAAATTCATTATGGAAGAAACGTGATTAGTTTGAAAGATATTAGAAACGAAGATATTTTATATACATATGTGTATATTAATACGAGCTAAAAGTATGGTATTTTCGATTCGAATTTCTGAACTAGGCTCTAGGAACTAACTCTTAATTAGTTACACCGTTGTTATGTCTATTATAAAATAAGTGTGGAAGTAAACAAATTTGAAAAATAAAGAAAAATATATAGAAGATATTGTAATAAAACTGCGGTTCGGTTAAATAAAACTACTTATTTCAGAACTTGGAAGAAATTAACAATAACTTGTTGATTTTGATTGACAGTAATGTTGACAACGCCACTTATATTTTCAGTCCCATCACTACTCTCCAAGCATTTATATTCTTGACATATATGATTGTTGGTGTCGGGAGGCATCATTACGTTGCAACATTGTCCCTTTCTCAAAAGATGTTTAATCGCGAAATACACCGTTCGTTGATTCAGTTAAGTAATGGCGGTACTTGCAAGTCGGACCAGGACGTCTTATAAAAATAGCAGTCGACGGCTCCCTGAGCATCGTTAAGTGACGCATACCTGGACTAGTGACTTCAAACCAATATTTTCACGAAATAATAGTAGAATAACATCTCCAACATACTCCTTATAATCCATCAATTCAAATGATCCAACCCACATCCTAACTTTGATATTGTCAGTTTCGGAATGTGTTGTTGTAGGACGTGGTCTTGTAAATCTAACAAAGCTTCCCAAATCATCCGGTAGACTGGTTTCTGATATAGAAACTTCTTAGTAAACAGAATATAGATTGACCATTGATACTGAGCTGTGTAATTCAGATCAGAAAGCTATCCCAGCTCTCTAACAAATAGCACATCTGCGGAAAAAATGTCAGTGGTTTCGTGGACAGATGCTCGGTACGCCAAGAGGAACAGAGCTAAGTATTCATCCCAATCCGTTTGGTTATCTAACACAACCTTGGCTAGATACTGGATCATAGTCCTAATGTGCTCTACCATTCCATCCGATTGTAGGTGCAGGGAAGTCGCTCTTGTCTTTTGAATGCCCAAAATCTCACACATGTTTTGAAAAAAGGTGGATTCAAAATTCCGTCCTTGATCCGAATAGGGAAACCCAAGTACCAAGTTGGAAGTTTAACTCTTGTCTTTGCAGTGGTTGTTAGCCCGTGGGATATTCCTATTGATGTGCTCTCGTCTGGATAGGTTCTGTCACCGATAACTGAAATTGCACCATTATCTCTTCTATTATTCTAGCTTTTTTTCCAAATTTCCAATTGCTTCTTCTAAACCTCTTGTCTTCCTGTTAAGTTTTACTTCAACTATCCCAGTAAATTCTTTTAACTCGTTTCGAATTTCGTTTTGAAGGTATTAGATTTTTCAAATAACCCTCAATATTTTGGAATTTTATTCTATAACTTATTTTCTTCTATCTTAGCATTACCTGCAATGGCTATTTGCAGTTCTTCCATAGATTTTAGTGTAGAACTTACATCTCCATCTGGTGATTCAAATACAGTCGAATTTTTGGATCTTGTCCGTTACGTCATTAACAGTGTAATTAAACACAGACATACGTAAAATATTCATCACCGACATTTAACGTATGATTAAACAGAAATGTTAATATAACATATAAGGCGATTCATACTGACATTACTCATGACGTAATGGACAAGATCCAAAAATTCGACTATACATAGAAATGCGGAGCTTCGCCGGTTGTAATTAGCGGTTCCCGAAGACGCTGTTGAAGTAGGTACTGTTTTAGTTCCCGACATTTGCTCAACCCCTTCTTCCAATTCGCGTTTTAAATCGCCCACTTTTAATTCGTCCAATTTTAATTGCTTTCCAGTCATTTTTTCTGTAACCTCACATCTGACACGAATGTAATAAAACTGGGGTTCGGTTACATAAAATTATTTATTTCCGAACTTGGATGCAATGTTGATGGCGAGCACTTAGACTATTTGAGGAAGTACAAACATTCGTGTCATCAGTAAAAACTTGTTCCATTTTAGAGTCACATTTTGAGGAAAAAATAATCAAACAGTGACATCCTCCCTAAATTAATTCAATTAAATAAGTGAGGTTATTTGATTTCTAATTTCCATGGTTACGTAATTTTGTTTTTCTTTTGCAGTTAACTTGATATTTTGTTAGTAATTATATTTATTCTTTTAGCTTTAGCTTTTTACTTTTTTTCCAATAAATTGAGAACGAATGGAGATATCGTGATGCGGTTTTCAGTCAAACATAGGATATTTAGAGCTACTTAAAAATCTATTAATGCAAAAGTAACGTTCCATTTTATTTTTAAAGAGAATCGTAAAAATAAGTTACACTACAGAAAGCGACCGTTAGTTTATCAGTTTCAAAAACTAATAAATATAGAATGTAAATACTGTTTAAATTTCACACAGTTTCCTTTTAGATGAACTCAGGATTATTCGGATAGGTTAAGTAGTAACGAAAATATTAAAATTTCAACATTAATAAATAGATGATCTTCCCTCTCCCTTATTATGACAGATACGAAAAAATTTCACTAAAGAGAATTATCTGGTATGAAATGGGTTTTCAACTGATATCAATGTTATAGCTCATTCTGCGATTTCCTGAGATAATGGAAATTTTAGATTTGGACATAGATAGTTACACCTCTAGGGGTAAAATCTGGAATTTGAAAATAATTTGCAGCAATTTCTCTTGACCACTTTTACTATCAATATTTTTTCCTGTAAAACCTAGGACAAATACTTTCCCAGATACCCCCCATTATACACTCTGTACATAAAATAAGAGAAGCAGTTTGTATAATTATACGATAATAAAATTCAATATAAAGTGTTTATCTCTTTGAGTCCTTAACACATGCCTATCATGAAAACAGTGAATTGTGATCATATGCACTTCATTCAATAATAGCATACTATACAGTGCGGTTCTAAAGTATCCTTTCCCCCTGCTAAACTATGATCGGTTTAATAGAGAGTTGCCAGTTTTGGGATTTTATTATGAAATCTTATATACCACATTTCTGAAGTAAAATTTCTATTTACTTTCAAAGATTAACGACAGGGGGCGATATAGTATCAAAATTTTAAATGGAATGGGGAGACGACTGGCACCTCATTTTAAAGAGCTCCCTGAGTATGATATCAGGCTAAAATTTCATAAAAAATTATTGACTCATATGAACATAGTAATAGGACAAAATTCTACTTCATTATACATTTTGTGTTTGCAGTTATCTGCGGGACAGTTAAGTTGGCCCTCCCAAATTATTTTTTTAAAGTTTATATACGCTATAATTTTGCACATATGTTGCATAGTTTTGCACAACCATAACAAAATTTTGCACACCTGTACAAGATAAGTTATGCTATATTTAGCTTAATTAAGCCAACGTAACAGTAGCGCTTTTTCTACTTTTCGTATGTCATTTGAAAGCTTGAGTTTTGCACAGTTTTGCATAACCAAAAACGAAGTTTTGCACAGCTCGTATAAAGAAAATATGGCTGGGTATTCATCAACGTTTACGAGAAGAAGGAAATTTTTCAAGAACAACCGTCGCTTGCGGACGTTATCGAGAAGTACGAACTGTAGCACTAGAGGAGGCTGTTCTTAATTTAATTGGAGAATCTCCCGAAACAAGTAGGAGAATCTATCAGAAATTTCCATAATAATCACATATGGGCAGATGAAAACCCACACGAAATTGCTGAATCTAAATTTCAACATCAATTTTCATTGAATGTGTGGCTTGGTGTTATTGATGATTATTTAATTGGCCCATACTTTCTCCCAATAAGATTAAATAGAGACGCATACTGCCATTTCCATGAAGAAGAGTTAGCCCAACTTGTTGATGATGTTCCTATGCAAATTAGGCAAGAACTATGGTTCATGCATGATGGCGCTCCAGCCCACTTTAGTAATAGCGCTAGTCGCTACTTAGATGAAGTTTATGCAAATCGCTGGATAGGACGAGCAGGCACCCAGAATTGGCCGGCCCGATCTCCAGATTTGAATCCATTGGACTTTTGCATTCGGAGTTTTCTTAAAACACTGGTTTATTCCACTCCCGTTGAAAATATCGATGATTTAAGGGATCGTATCATCGTAGCATGTGAGACTATTAAAAATACACCAGGATTATTTCAAAGAATACGGTATTCAATTAGACGAAGAGTAGAGTCCTGCATTTTGGTTGAGAGGCGCCATTTTCAACATTTATTATTATTTTTGTAATTGAAATTTTGTACACGTTATTATTAGTTTTTTTTTTAATTTGTTAATTGTTATTAGTAGTACGATTATTGTTCAATCCGTTGTAATTTACAATATTCTTCAACTAAATAAAAAAAAAATGCCATCCTTTCAATAAAGTTTTATTTAGTTGTGAAAAATGTTTGAAGTCCTTATAAAACTGTCTAGAAATTAGAGAAAATCAGGACAATAAAACTATTTGTCATATGACTTCATTTGACAGCAGCTTACTTGATTTTTTTTAATAAATAATAATCTCTGTGAATTTATGGGAAAAGAGTCTGAGCAGTATTATATTTTTTTTGTGATCAAACTAACAATTTTATGATAAAAAGTCAAGACAAAAAAGTTGCAGATTGAGTCTGTCTTTTTAAATCAATTTTTTAAATAGGAAAATATAGGCGCATTAAAAAGTTCTGATGCAAAATATTATAGGGGTTGTTTTTTTCAGCCCCTTGTGGTTACATTTTAGGGTAACAAAAACACTAAAAATCTGCTATTTTATTAGCATCAGTTATCTGCCAAATTTCATTCTTCTAAATTTTTCCAAAGTGGATATATGAAATAAAAAAAAAATTTTTTACCTAATTTTAAAGAGCTGTAACTTGAAGGGAAAAGGGTGTTGAACAAAAAGTTATATGAAAGATCCCCCTTAATTTTTGCTAGAGAATCACCCTTTGAAATCTTTCGTATCAATTCAGAAACACCTTGATAGAAAAACTTTTAATTGTAAAAGTAAAACTGCTTGGTGATTAATAGATATAAAACAAATACGGTGACGAATTTGAATCTACACTGAGAAAAAGAAATTATTGAATCAAAAAAATATATTTCTTTGACAAAATTTATTTGAGCCAAATAAATTTTATTTGAGGTGAATACAATAAGTTAACTATAATAAACTTGTGTTTCTTCTAACAAACAACTCATTTCTTTGGAAAATTTCTTTCGCCCTATCAATTTGTATTAAAATGAACTCAATAGTTATTTACTTCGAATACATGAGGTTTATTTCTGGAAAGAAAAACTATTTGTATGTATCAAAAATACTTTCATTTGTTGGTTTTGGTTGTACAAATCTCAAGCTTTCATATGACATATAAAAAGTTGGAAAATTATGACTTGGGGATGCTGGATTTTTTTCTTGAGAAAGCCATATCTCCTTAATACGAGCTGTGCAAAACTTCGTTTTGGTTGTGCAAAACTGTGCAAAACTCAAACTTTCAAATGACATATGAAAAGTTGAAAAAATTTAATTTGGGGGGCTGAAATTGTTTCTCGAGAAAGCCATATCTTCTTTATACGAGCTGTGCAAAACTGTGCAAAACTGAAGCTTTCAAATGACATATGAAAAGTTGAAAAAATTTAATTTGGGGAGGCTAACGTTAAGTTGGCTTAATTAAGCTAATTATAGCATAACTTATCTTGTACAGGTGTGCAAAATTTTGTTATGGTTGTGCAAAACTATGCAAAATGTGTGCAAAATTATAGCGTAAGTATATAAACTTTAAAAAAATAATTTGGGGGACCCAACTTAACTGACCTGTTATCTGCTTAACTTCAGTCTTAGGTCGCTATGAATTGTAAAACGTGTGCCTTTTATTATGTCTATACTACCATATGAGTGACATAAAATAGAATTTTATTGACATACTTAAGTGCCATAACCAGCAACAATAAACGTCAATTTTCCCACCAATTAAACATTTCAAAAAACAAACATGTTTCATTCTTCAAGTAAACTGGTAAAGCGGTCGAGTTCGTTCTCTTCTAATTGTGCTTATCTTATAAGAAATGAATATGCATACAGTTAATACAGAAAGTATTCGTGTACATAATATTTTAGTCAGGTACGTAGATTTATTTGGTCATGTTCGTAATAATACACGACCGGTATAAAACAAGCAGCCAAAGATAGGAGGAAATTTTATCGGTCCCACTGCCAGTTCGTTAAATTCCTAAAACCGCAAATGGTTTTAAGTTGCAATTCTTATTTTGATTGTATTTTACTTATTTTGTTTATCACAAAAAAAAACCGCAACGTTCTTATGTTTGTGATTTGACCCCTCCTTTCTAATTTCACTAATCAAATAAACCAACAAACGCACGGGAAATTGATTTATATTTCTGTTGACAATAAATTATAATATTGCTTGCATGCTCGCCTAAGAAAATGCAACAGGGGAATATATGGAAATCTATATATTAAATCGTTAACGTGGAGTTAGGTGATCAATCAACGCCAGTTTTCCTGAAATACAAGGTAATATAAATATTTATGTAATTAAATGCGAATAAATTATAATGTGAAACTAACGTTAATAAACGACTTTTAAATGAAGCTATTTCTAAAAGAAACAGACATTCGAAACACCTATTTTTGCTTCAAAAAGTACAAGTTGTTTGTTGGATACATTTTCATATAGTAGTTTAGTTTTACATGTTTATCCAATTTTGAAATTAATAACTTGTTATATTGTAATTCTACTGTTAATTTTGCCAGAACCATTAAAAAAGTACCATCTATGTATGTATGTACATACATATATGTATTATTACATACAGTGTGTTTCACTTTTCATGGGGACACCTAAATAACTTTTTTATTTTGAAAGCAATCAATATAAAATTTTTATCAGTTATGTAGGCCACGACAATGCATCTTTTCATATGAATAGAGTTTTTATAAAGTCAAAATCTAGCCAACTACGATTAAAATAAAAAGTAGCGTTTCAAGTCGGGTCATAGTAGCGATTAAGATAGAGCAAAAAAGTATTAAGAAAAGTTATTACAAATCACTCAAGAACTCCAAATACCAAATTTCTCTGAAAAATTTGTAATTTTACATTTTTCTCCATTTTTATGCCATCAGCAGATGATAATTTGTTATTGCAATAATAAGAGTGCCATGAAACAAGAAAACGATTCATCAGTTCAAACGTCAAACATCAAACGTCAATTCACTAAACAGTTTACTTCAGTTGCAACTATCGAACTTTGCTAAGCAATGGCCGATAGACATTTAAGTATTGCTGAAAAAGTAGAAATTATTCGAATTGTTGGTGACAATGTACGTTCTACCCGAGAGGCGGCTAGAGAGTTTAACGCGAGGCACCCCGGCTTGATGATTTACCACTGGATGAGAGGCGAGATTTGTACTTCCAGCTAGATGGATCCCGGTTCATAACGCAAGAATAGTGCGAGCATGGTTAGACGAGAACTTTCCGTTAAGATGGATAGGTCGTAATAGCCCGTTAATAGAGTGGGCTCCTAGATCGCCTGACATTACACCACTTGACTTTTTCCTTTGGGGAACTATTAAAAATGTTGTGTATGCATCAAGACCTCAAAACATACAGGAACTGTGTCAGAGAATCCGACAAGCCTGCCGAGAAATTTCCCCAGAAATACTACGACGAGTTGTACTGAATCACAAAAGACGATTGGAAAAATGTATCCGTCTTCAAGGTGATCTAGTTGAAAAAGATCCTATTTAAAATATTGTTCGTTAAATTGTTGCTATATTTTGTTCTTTAATACTGAATAAAATTTGCGAATCGTTTTCTTGTTTCATGGCACTCTTATTATTGCAATAACAAATTATCATCTGCTGATGGCATAAAAATGGAGAAAAATGTAAAATTACAAATTTTTCAGAGAAATTTGGTATTTGGAGTTCTTGAGTGATTTGTAATAACTTTTCTTAATACTTTTTTGCTCTATCTTAATCGCTACTATGACCCGACTTGAAACGCTACTTTTTATTTTAATCGTAGTTGGCTAGATTTTGACTTTATAAAAACTCTATTCATATGAAAAGATGCATTGTCGTGGCCTACATAACTGATAAAAATTTTATATTGATTGCTTTCAAAATAAAAAAGTTATTTAGGTGTCCCCATGAAAAGTGAAACACACTGTATTTCTATAATGCAGACTAAATAAAGCTAAATTACTGTTCTGTTTGCTATACATAAGTATATTAAAGCCAAATAACTATCTTATTTTAAATGGAATATTATCGTTTAAATATTAGTAAAGATTCCTACACCTCTGTTATACTTTTTGAATAATTTAGTATTTTTTATTTCAAACATTAATTTCTTTGGCACAGTTACCGTTTTTTCGCATAAACAAAAATTACTTGCTCACCGTTTAAATTTTTCTCGTTCATATTAATTATTACAATACACAAATTAAACAAAATTTAACACCGAAATCATATTTTATTATATATTATTATTTTTATTTTTATTTAAAATTTTTAATTATCTCTCTACCTTTCCAAAATGTTTGTAGCCTACTTGACTAATGTTGTTATTAGTTTAATAAAACTTTAAGTTGACATTTACTAAAAGCATGTAGAAAAAAGCATTCAGAAGACAAACTGAAAATCTAATTTAAATATAAGTCGCTTGTTTGAAACAGAACTCCCTGTATTTTATATCAATTTTTCACTGTTATTTTTATTTTCATTCAATTGATACTAGTATTCCCTATACCTAAACCTAACCAATTTTGAGATATTTTATTATTTTACTGAAAAATAACGATTTCTTCTAAAATGTTATATTGTGTTTTTTTAATGTGATGAATTGTTCTCGTGAATAAAATCAGGTTCCTTGCACAATTTCTAATAGAGATATTTAGCTGGTCCGTAAAATATCCAAAAACATTAATTTCATTGTTAACTACTGTGTTATTTTTATTAATTTTTGTCTTAAATTGACCAAACTGATTAAGAAATCTGGATAATGATCAAATTAAAAAAAATTAATTTACAAATTCTAAATTTTCCATTACTTGCTGTAAAAGATAAGTTTTTAAAGAGAACTCTCAAAACATACATAATGAGTACATAAATAATTTACTACCAAGTTGTCACATCTTTAACAGTCATGGTTTACGCTTTATTAATATCGAAAAAGTTTTTTTAAGATATTTCAAAATTGGTTAGGTTTAGGCATAGGGAAAGCTAGTATCAAGCAAAAAACAATAAAAATAGAAAGGAAAAACTGATATAAAATATAGGGTGTGGTTTTTGAAATAAGTGAGTTATAATTGTTTGTAATTGTTGGAACTGAGTAGTATGTGTAAAACGCCCTGTATAAAAAATTAAATATTTTAAAAGACGAGAGACTTTAGTGGTCTCTTAAATTGAAATACCTTAAAAACTATTAATTTTTGTCATAGGACGTGGTACATCAAATCTACTCAAAATTTAATGGAGAATTTAAAAATAAAATAAAAAACACGATGTTCTATTTAAAATAAGCGAGTTCGTATGTACTTCCGGTGTACCTGAAGTAGATCATTCGTGAAAATATTACATTTAAAATCAGCATTATGGATAATATAATGTGATAAAATTTTACATTCCGTCTATGACTGCATCTTTAAAAATTTCTAATCGAACCTCATGGTGCCGCAGCCTGTATACATACATCCTGTATACATACATAGACGTTCCATCTATTCCATCGTACATAGAATAAACAGAACAAACTATGTTATCATACAGATGTATGTATTAGAAAACTTGCTAACGTTCATTATAATCAGTTAGTCGACGTTACTATTTATAATTACTCAAATCAATTCACTACATAATATAGCTTTGTATGAAACATTATCAGTGGAATAAATTCACATTAATTTCTATTTAATATAATATGTATGTATTATTCTGGTAACAATGTGCAGTTATGTACAAACGTATTTCTGCTAAATTTTGAAAGTAAATGAAAAAATTTTATATTACTGTATATTTTGGAGTAAATGACTTTTTGCTCGGTAACAATTGTTTCCGCAATACTAAAATAATGAAAGATGTATAATTTATTCCTACTTAAAATTTTCGCTATTTTCAAAAATAAAAATATGCAAGTGTGACTTGAAATGTTTAGACATAACAAGAATATTTATGTTATAGTATAATTCCACTGAAATACTTCTATCATACATAATATGTACCATAAACAATCTTCTCCCGCTACTGCTTTAACAAATACCAAATACAGAACTTCAGCAACCACATTTGTAATTTCTTGTAGAGAACATAATTTTACTATATTTTTTAGCACTGGAGAGGATATTAACTATGAAGAAGAGATACATGCAATACTTTTACAAACAGTAATTTATTTTTCAGGAACCCAAACCATCAATGACAATGAAACTGACGTTTTATCTACTATTGTTGATTCCTGCACTATGTACTTGCAAAATATTTAATAACTGCGATTTGGCAAAACAATTAGTCAAATATGGTATGCCTCATACAGAAATAGCAATTTGGGTATGCATCGCTAACAACGAATCTTCACTCAACTCAAATTTATACAACCCTGAGTATGGAACGTACGGATTATTTCAAATAAGTCAGGAATATTGGTGTAAGGAGAGAAGTAAAGGAAATAGGTGTAATATAAAATGTAAGAATCTCCTAGACGATAACTTAGCCGACGACATAAAATGTATTCGGAAGATATTCGCAACAACAAAAAGTGAAACTGGCAACGGATTTAAAGCGTGGGATACTTATTCAAAATGTAAAAAGTCAGCAAATAATTACGTTAAAAGTTGTAAATATTAACTACTAGTCATACTATTTAGTATAGTGTAATATGTAACCATGTTTATGTATTCATAATTGTGTACATTATTATATACGTTTTAGATGGAAAACTGTAGTAACTATATTCCATTATATTTTTCATTCAACTAATGTATTTTATTCATATCCAGTGTTGAAAATATTTATTCATAGCACATACGGCTTACATATAACATAGTATTATAGTAGGTTGTGTGGAAGGTTTCGTTGTCGTAGCGGCCTAACAGTGAGCTTTTGGACGAGTTAAAAACAATATTTTAGCTTTCGGTAACTTTATTTTACCTTCGTCAGAAAAACTAAAACAAAATTTGCACACATTATAACAACGGACAGTTATATATATGTATAATAATAGCTAATACCTTGTAAAATATTACATGTTCAGTTCTATTTCATTTTCTGTTTAGAACTAAATACAAAGAATGATCGTAATAAGTATTTAAGGAGTAAATTTTTTTCATATATGTATAAATTTTATATATACAGCGTTATAGATTTTTGACAAATTTGAAATGTCAGGTCTATCATTTATAGAATTTGCATCTTTCTTAATATATATCATTTCTAAAATCTATAACGCTATATTGTAGTTTTTAATGACGATATGTATGTAAACGCCTTTTACTACAAACACTGCCCTGGTAAAAGTACATTTAGATGCAACAATGTGTGTGGTAAAAATGACCATGTGTTGTATTTAGACCTTTCCCCGCCCTTGCAATAGTCTTACGAAAATATGTAGAAAATTTACTCCTTAAATACTTATTACGGTCATTCTTTGTATTTAGTTCCAAACAGACAATGAAATAGAACTGAACATGTAATATTTTACAAGGTATTAGCTACTGTTTATATATAGCTGTCCGTTGTTATAATGTGTGCAAATTTTGTTTTAGTTTTTCTGACGAAGGTAAAATAAAGTTACCGAAAGCTAAAATGTGTTTTTAACTCGTCCAAAAGCTCACTGTTAGGCCGCTACGACAACGAAACCTTCCACACAATTTTATAAATACTACGGCCAAGAAAAAGAACTACCTCTAATTATTATAGTAGGTATCAGTTCATTGTAGTCATATTCAATGATGCTTGTTCTCTAATCATATTTATTGATTCGTCAACAGATCTTAATAAATAATAAACAATTGATGTGTAAACTTATGGTTAAAGATGGATATTGGCATTCTCGTTACTTATACTGATATGTCTTAAAGAATATTTATGTCTTAGCGTAAAAAACCCACAAAAATATACTGTTTTGAAACAAAGCTATAAGATAATGTAAAATACTGAAACCATTATAGGACTATAGAAGCCAATATCTGAAATAACTTTTTGCAACTCATTATTCATTATTAAGTATCAATATATTACATGTAATAGTAAATTGTAAATTCCTAGCAAATTAGTTTACTTTATTTTTAAATTGATTGCTGCTTTAACCTACAACTGCGAACCAATTACGAAACTTGCTCTTGATTGAACCTTTTCATATGACATTAATTCTGACAATAATTATGTGGTTTTGACGATCTCCCATGCAACACTAGTCCTCACGATTGCGCCTCTCTACAATTGGAGTTTGAATACAAACTCCGTCAACCATGTCTCCGATCTTTTGTTCCCACTTGCACTAGGCTACACTTCCATATCTCCCCCATTATTACCACAGCTATCTTAGTAGCGATTAAGGCCTGACTGAAGATTGCTCCAGTTATGTCCTGGTTACAGGACGTACTGGGTTTTGCCTTAAGACGTTTGCCACTATCCGACTTGTGCATCTTTGTCGGTTGATTCTTTGTAGAAGATGGAGTGCTTCTCACCGATCTTGCTCTTTTAGAGGTTTTCTGCTGGCTCATTGACGGCTCCACCATTTGTTTCCTTCTCCGTATCTGTGCTCAGCAGAGTTTTAGTTGTATTAGCTTCAAGCAATTCATACCCGTAGCTACCTGTTGCATCTCTGCATCGGAATCTGTTGAATTTATGGTTTCACCATTTTCCTTTGACTCTTGTTGAGTTGACTCTGGTTGAGTAGCAGTGTCTTGGCTAAATGAACTTTTCTCTGCTCTTGTTGTTTTAGGGTCTTCTTTGTGTGAAGGTTCCCCTGTTGTGGTTTGTTTTGGTTAAATGTGGATTTTTTCCATATTGTTCCCACGAGTATGGGGGAAAGGTTGGTCGACGCCTGCCAAGCCCCCACACAGGCGCAAGGCTAATCTTCCGGAAGGGTGCCCATTATTCCAGAAGTATGAACAGTAAGGAGTTTTAGACAGCCACACATCCCGTTAACCTGCCCATCCGCCTTAGGATTTAGGTTTTTATTGAGATTGTCTCCTCACGGTACGACCGGTGAAACCAAGACCCCCCCACTCCATTCCCCCGTGAGACATGACCACAATGGAGGGAGTATGGTTTAACAGTAGGTTTATCCCGGTGCAAGCCCTTAGCCACGGCACAACTGCTGGGTCGGGAGTGTCGCAATCTTCCTTAGTCTGACGCCTTCGTCTTGTCCGGCATAGCAAATTTGCCTAAGAGACGATGAAGATACTCGAGGGAAGTCGAGAGGAACTATTAAAAACAGATTTGTAGGTCCATACTTTTTGTCTGATAATTCAACAAATGCTCGATATTTACCAAATGAATTTCGACACTTAGTGAATGACTAAGCTTTCACAATAAAATGACAAATGTGGCTTTAATAGCCTGGAGCACCAAATTATCATGCCTCTAAAGCTCTAAAGTAAATATATCTGCTAAAGCAACCATATGCTCGCACATGGAGTGATAAAACCGGATCCAGTTAGACGCCGGTGGAATCACCAGATCTGACTAAAATGTATTACTGTCTGTAGGGTTATGTAAAGAAAACTGTTTACCGCCACCTGCAACAACTATACAAGATATATGTAAATAACCTATACACATAATCACTTTTAAGTATACTTGTCTTTTTTAATTTGAAAAATAGTTCTTTAGAGTGCTTTGACAAATCAATTTCAGCAGTTATGTTATACCAAACAATTTATTATTTAATATTTTCGATTACTCTATGAAAAGGTAGGTTGTAACACACCTAAAAGTTTGCTGGTAAGTGTTTCTGAGTTGTGTTATTTTCTTTATTTGGAATGGATAGTGAATTATAACTACAGAAAATCTAGAAGAACATCTTCTTTAATTAAAGGTCGCAACGAACAACTCTGGTTGTTTAAAATCTAACTATTATGCAGTGACTGAGAATCCTACAAGCACCAAACAATAACAATAAATAAAGAACCAATATATATGATGAAACTAATTATAATTGTTTGCTTCGTATTAAAACTTGAATCTTGGACATATGTATAAGTAGATACTGTTTCCTCAACTTTAAAAGTGAGACAACGATTTAAAAGTAAATCCCGGTCAAGGTGATAAGAAACTGACATATAGCCCGTCACCCATTTATTGCTTTTGTGAACAAATCTACAGGTTTAAAATAGTAGATTCTCTTTGAATAAAATTAAATATGCACTATTGTTAGCTTTAAATTCAGCGACAACTAAGTAAGTATATGTTATGAAATAAATAAAAAGTGAGAGTTAGGTATACCTACATATGTACATCAGTTTTATTTTTTTAGTATTTAAGAAATAACTGCTTGTACAACTTACCATCTTTTATAATGCCGCGCAGCGAATGGTAAGTCGAACGGGTTTCAATTCTCCGAAAAAATGTGACCGTCTTTCCAGAGAATTGAAACCCGGCTCCTATTGTTTCGCCATAACGATGCCTAACCACTACGGCTATCGACCCGTTAATCATGTCTATAGGTATACTAAAGCTACATTTTACTTAAATAATATCCCTGAAATCTACAAGACAATGTTGCAGAATTAGTAAAGTCATAACATGCTAAGAATATTACCATGTGAAGTAAATTTAAAATCACTCATTCGCAATAATTTATAAGAGACAACATTAAATAAAAGCATACGATGTATCTCGTATAATGAAATATTTAAAAACTCTGCAGTATACTATTTTTGTTATTCAACTACCAAATTATATTACATATCTATTTTTTAAGAGCTATCATAAAATTTAGTCGCTCATAGAAATAAAAACGATTCTGTTTGTGTTAGATGTATTACGTTAAATTGCAAACAATGATCCAGACCTAAAAAACGTACTTCATAAAAGATATTTACATAAATCTATAACCTAGCATCTGCAAGTAATTTCACCAATACAGAATACTGAAGAAACTCTTTTATTTTTCAAGTCAGGTCATGAGAGGTAACAACACCGTAAGAGTCCCACATTTGTATTTCATATCGACCGGTCCGCTTTAAATATATACCTGCAGAACATTATTCACAAATTTATATAGTTTACTGTGTCTTGGTAGGTAAGTAACATATACATATGTGTACTTTGTCAAATTAACCAATGACACTATAATTTTTACGAAATAAATAAATAAAAGTGTGTTGGTTTTAAACAAGCTATCATTATATATTTCTAATCTAGATGTCGCTCCTGTTGTTATGAAACTTGTATTCAACTTTTTTTTCAAATAGAACATGTGTATTTTACATTGTTGAAATCCTCGTGATAGTCTAGTGATGTAAAAAGTTTCTTTGAATTATTTGTATTTTATTATTTTTTATTGATATTTTGTCAAATTATAAATAAATCCGTTGCATGTAGTACCTACACGGTTACCAAGATATTTATTTACAAATAACTTGCAAATCACAGTTTCTCTAAAAATATATGATAACATTTCAGTTTATCCTTTTACTGTTCATTTAAACAAACCAAACGTTTCCATTACAAAGGTGCCGTTCTTCGATTTTATTTTTCAAATTTGAATCGACTATCGCATCTGTACATTTTTATATTGATATTACAAAATTGCAACACTAAAATTATGATTGCGTTCTTGCAACTCATAGTACAGTCATATATGTCAGCTTACTATATCTTATAATTTCAAATAATATTCTTCTGTTTAGCTGAAATTTAAATTTTTTGAAATCAATAAAATATGCTTTCTTAAATTTAATATTTTACATTGGAAAATACGGGCAAGCCAATATATTGCAGCCGCCTCTTAATAGCATGTTTTGGATATTAAATTTTGCCTATTTTTTATTATAATAGTAAATGTGAATGAGAAAACAATATAAGTGGTGAGCCCCTACATATCATTTGTTTATGATAAAAACCATAGATTCAAAAAAACTAATATATGAAATCAGAAATATCAAATTACCAAGCAAGTATAAGCGATAGATATATTGTTAACATAAACATAACACAAACAAAAATACAATCGAATTATGTTATTAAATAGAGAGAATTTCATTTATTGGGCTTTATTGGCATCTAAAACACCTCAAAACCCGGAAACATAGCAGTAACTTACTTTTATTTAGCCCGCGCCATCAAAATAGGCAATAATTTTTTATACATTAATTAATTATACACATGCATTGTAACAAATTATAGTATACAGGGTCCTGCAATAGTGCGTCAGGCTTCCATAGCTCCTTCACGAATTAAATTAAGAATTTCATTCATTGCCGACTTATACTGTATTATAGGGTGTATCTTAAGAAAATATTTTCAGTAATGGTAAACTTCCGGTTGTACCGGAAGTGGATACCAACTTTGTTATTTTAAATGGAACACCCTATATATTATTGCACTTTTGGATTCCTAGTTAAATTTAAATGGCATTTTGTTATACATACATTAGGTATAAGTCGCATCGTTTTTGAATTACATGACGTTTTTCGAAAAAAATAACTGTAGCAGCGTATTCGAAATTTGGAAATATCTTCGAAACTGTGAAAGTTAGATAGATGAGGTTTTCAGTTTTCCCTTAAGCAGGAAAGAGTATACGTCTTTTATTAGACAATTGTTGCATTTAAATTACATGATTATTAAATGGGGGTCTGTGATTTTCGAACTCTAAAATCATGGATATCTTGATTTTTTTTAATAGAATGGTATAGTAATTTTTTTTAATAGAATGGTATAGTAATTTTTACATAAATGGATGTAAAATTTAATTTTATTTCAATTTTATACAGGTATTATGGTGTCTATCTCTAACGGTTTTCGAGATATTTCCGGTTTTGTCGGATTTTCACGACAGATATGCGTATTACCAAGAAACAAAGGCGGCCATGGAAAACCAAGCATGTTGTTTATTGATACAAACTTTGACATTTCCTATCTAAAATAAGTGTGTGTACTTAAACAGGTAATATTGTATTAAAAACAAATGAAGTATTCAAGGAAAGAATTCATTGATATGATTTTTGTGTTGGGTGAGAGTGAGAAAAACTGTTTTCTTGTTAGTAGAATTTATGCGACTCGGTTTCCTGAAAGGCAACATCCAGAAGCGATCAGTTTTACCAAACTTCTTGAGCGCTTTGTTGAAACAGGGAGCGTTAACTACAAAAAAACAGAAATAACAAAGGCAACAACAAATTACGAAAATGAGTTGGCAGTTTTATTGACAGTAACTGAAAATCCAAATACTAGCAAGTGTAGGGCAAGTAGTTGGAATAAGTGAGAGGTCTGTCCAAAGAATTCTAAAGAAACATCATTTTCATGCGTACCACATTCAGTTGCATCAGGCTCTGTGTGAAAATGACTTTCAGAGGAGAACAGAGTTTTGTACGTGGGCACAATTGCGTGTTCAAGAAAATCAATTTTTCTTTATGAACGTACTTTTTTCTGACGAAGCAACTTTTCACAATACTGGATGCGTCAACAGTCATAATTATC
Organism: Holotrichia oblita; assembly: GCA_023690525.1. Taxonomy (NCBI): domain Eukaryota; kingdom Metazoa; phylum Arthropoda; class Insecta; order Coleoptera; family Scarabaeidae; genus Holotrichia; species Holotrichia oblita. The sequence continues at coordinate 148,284,443 of CM043015.1, read as the reverse complement.
ATTATTATTCTGTCGAAAATCCAAAAATAGTTAGGCAAATAGATCGCCAACAACGCTGGTCAATAAACATTAATGTTAATTCAAATATACTTTCCAAGCCTATTTTAACATTGAAGATGTCGCTTACTTATTTTTGTTTTTTGTTTGTTTGTAATTTGTATTGTTTGTTCTTCCATTGCCGCCTTTCACTTTTGTATCTGGGGGTTATTTGTATCAATAAACAACATGTTTGTTCTTCCATGGCCTCCTTTGTTTCTTCGTAATACGCTAATTTTCTGTTTCGAGAATGAAAATCCGAGTAAACCGGAAATATCTCGAAAACCGTTAGAGATAGACAGTATAATACCTGTATAAAATTGAAATAAAATTAAATTTTACATCCATTTATTTAAAAATTACTATACCGTTCTATTTAAAAAAATCAAGATCTCCATGATTTTAGAGTTCGAAAATTACAGATCCCCATTTAATAATCATGTAATTTAAACGCAACAACAGACGTATACTCTTTCATGCTTAAGGGAAAACTGAAAACTTCATCTGTCTAACTTTCACAGTTTCGAAGATATTTCCAAATTTCGTACACGCTGCTACAGTTTTTTTTTTTTCGAAAAACGTCATGTAATTCAAAAACGATGCGACTTATAGCTAATGTATGTATAACAAAGTGCTATTTAAATAACTAGGAATCCAAAAGTGCAATAATATATAAGGTGTTCCATTTAAAGTAACAAAGTTGGTATCTACTTCCGGTACAACCGGAAGTCCACCATTACTGAAAATATTTTCTTAAGATACACCCTATAATATAGTATAAGTCGGCAATGAATAAAATTCTTAATTTAATTCGTGAAGGAGCTATGGAAGCCTGACGCATTATTGCAGGACCCTGTATATAAGTTTTATGTGTGAAATAAAATTTAATAGAATATTTTCTAAATAGCTGAGTAGCATTGGTACAATAGTAATTAACGGTGGCATATTTGTACCATATACCTAGCAGGAAATATTTCGAGCGTTATCGGATTTGCGATCGGCCAGCTAACCGTACGAATGATAGCATCCATTAAGTACAAATTAGTATGCAGTCGCGTCATGCATAAATAAAAATAAAATAAACCACGGTAGGTGAGCTCGCTTAACTGTCTATGTGGATTTTTTCTTATACGTAATTTAAATTAAATGCAAAATTTCGTATACATACGCTGCTGGTATATGTACCGAATTTGCCATGTTTAATAGTAATTGATATTAAACTTCATGTTTTCAGATAACCTTGTTCAGTTAAAAATTAAAATATAATTATTCCAATTTCGTTAAAGTTGTCATTTAATTTATTGTCAAAATAATAAATGTAATTTATTGTTGTCATTCCGTTCCTAATCTGTCTTTCTATTAGTTTCTTCGAGATCTTTTTTTCATAACACATATGATAACTTTAATAACAAGTATTATTTCTTTCCTTCACGAACAAGTTCTTGCTTTTCCTTTCACTTTTTCTTATCGCATTTGCTTTAGTGTGATTTCTAATTTAGTATCTGCTTATTCATGTTTATCTTTTAAAAGTTCCATATTGAATACACATACATAGTGGGAGATATTTATTATTATATTTACCGTCCCATGTGTTTTTTTTTGTATAATTTAAATTAACTGCAAAATTGCACTCGTACGCTGCTAGCATGTGTATTGAATTTGCTATGTTTAATGAAACCAATAATTTGAGGTAATTAAGAGTTCTGAAATTTAACTAACTTCCTGATGGACTATTCTGTAAAACTGAAACACGCTACAAACATTGTTTTGATGCAATATAAATAAAGCATTACACAGGCCGCAGCAAATAAATATCCAAAGCCCTAGAGCCTTAACGAGTGGACTCCAAGCCCTCAAACAGATTCGTAGAACTGAAAACGCACCACAAATGATCTAAATGAAAAAATAATTCTATTAAATTATTTTTAGATCAGGTCACTAATGTATCCAGGAAGAAATATTGTATGTTAACTGTCCATAAAACTATAACATAGTTAATTCAGATACAACATTGCGGTGTGTACGGGACAAGATTACTTGGTGGATTTGATAAAAAAAGATTGATATTTCAACGAAAAAAACAAGATAAATTACATATTTATTATTATAGTCAAATGGCTATTACAATATGAGGTATGAGAAGCATGTATAGGTTTATCATAATATAGTTGCTTATTAAACCTTTTGGTTCAATTTGCTTATTACTCATTTTTTCATTCTCTACTGAGCTTACGAAAATTTTAACTAACTTAACGTTATTTGCAACATTTTGAACATTTTGAAGTATTGTTTGTATAATGATTTCTTTTAGTAACTAGCATTAAAAACTCTTTTAGTTCTACATAGTGGTATTTACACTTATAATAAACTATAACTTGATAATTTGATGTTTCGAAAAGTACCGGAAATTCGGTATACTGAATTTCGGTTCCAGAATTAATAGCACGATTTTCAAAATTACATCTGCAAAACAAGTTAGTCCAGCATTTAAAAATGACATGAAATAATAAATACTTTTTATCCTAACTATTAGTGCCCATTTTAGAACAAAATTTAACATCAATAAAAATAAAGCAAATTTTTATAACCACTTTAAATACAATTATGGACCTTGTTTTGAATGATTTGAATTTAACATAATTCATAATTGCCAAACCAATTACGAGTATATCGGTCGCGGAACCGATTTCGCGTAGTCGGTTTTAAAATCGGTTTCGGTTTCGGTTTTGGATCCGAGTTATTATTATAGAACTGAGTTGCTAAAAATCATGTAATTCACAGGACGACTACTTGGTTCCTGAAAAACTCGATTTTTGACAGCCCTAGCGGAAAGGTCCATTATAAAGCCTCATAAATCCATTACTTTCTTCCTCATAACTGGAAAATACACGCATTTTTCTACTTAGAATAAAGTTTAGTAAATATACATAAAACATTTGATATATGTATGTAGATTATACAGTATGCGCGCATTCGACCGGCTGATAGATGCATTAGCAATGTGTAGGCGACTGTAACTGGGAAGCGCTATGTTATGCTCTGTCTGACACTCTCGGTGTATTATCAATTTCTTCGCATCACTTACTCATCTTACACTAAACGTATCAGCAGCTCGTGCGTGCGCGCCCGGTATATTGTTTATAACACTACACTGCTCTTATAACACCGTTTATAACAATCATAACAATAGGACTATTATTTTAGGACGGCGATCGATTACAATGAAGATTGCAATTTTTGTACCACTACTGATGGCTTTAGTAGAAGGCAAAATCTTCAATAATTGTGAATTGGCTCATCAATTAATTAAACATGGACTGCCACGAGATGAAATAGCAACGTGGGTGTGTATTGCTTTTAGGGAATCTAGTTACAATACGAAAGCAGTCTCTTACTCACACTGTTATGGATTGTTCCAAATTTGTCAAGAGTGGTGGTGTTCTCCTCCTGGTAAAGGTTGTGGTGTAAAGTGCACACAATTGATCAACGACGACATCGCGGACGATGTCAGGTGTGTCAAAATTATTTTTGAACAGACACGACGATTAACTGGAAATGGTTTTTCCGCGTGGGAAGTTTATCCCATGTGCAAGAATGCTTCCTCGGCTCTTAGTTATGTAAAAGACTGTACTTTATAATATTATGTAAATTTAAATTAATAAATAAAAATAAATGTTATATAGGTAATGTATTAAAAATATATAATAGCTATTCTATTTTTATGGATACAGATAAATATTATAAAATATAATATAAGACATATGAATAATAAATAATAAGTTATATTAATTTCTATGTGATGCAGGTAATGTTAGAAATAGAAAATTATTCATTGAAATACTGTAAATTTTTATATATTTAAATTTGTCTAGTCATTGACTACATCAAAATATAAAACGATTATTCTATAAAACCAGGATTAAAAAGTTGTATCGGAAAGCAGGTTCAGTTCATTCAAGGAGTTCGCACAATAGTCGACGATAACAAATCTTTTTATCTTTGAAACCAAAGGGTCGGTTAGGTAAATAGAGAAAGTTCGTATACTTTGCAATCTGCATCTCATGATATAAAATAAAAACAAAAGAGTATACACATGTAGTACACAGAGAATGCCACAGCGAGATTCGATTAAAACATTTTTATTGATTTACATCGCCGAATTCTAAGCTACTTTATTTAAATAGACAGTGTTGACAGTTGAAGAATTATTTAGGAAATTTTGTTGTATCAAATGCAGTATTACAAAACTTTACAAAACAATACTGGCTCTTCAGAAAAAAAAAAACTTTTTATCCAAATAAAGTTTTATTATTTTCAAATAGCAACTCATATTTTGTGGTTAGCTCCGTTACATAGTACTACATTCAAAGTATATATTTACCTCTCTAAGCTTTAGAATTATTTTACAAAATGTACGAAATTTTAATTTTATGGGCTGAATTAGGCTATAGAAACTAGAAAGAATAAATAAAAGTAAAACAAATAATTTTGTAATATCCGTCTTAAATAAACGATTAACTTAATAACTACTGTGATATCAGGCCAGCCAACAATATAAACAAAAACATTAATGCGTCACTAATGCAAATTTTCGCACACAGGCTTTGGGTGGCTTTATCAAGAATTACTCAGAAGAAAATACAACAATCTAAAAAATTGTTTAATTTACTTCTGATAGGTATCGGACGATGTGAATGTAATTTACTGTTTATACTCGACTGATTCTGTCGATTATATTACACATCAACTTAGGTAATTATTTGATTTCAAAAATCTTCGTTATTAAGTCCAAAGCAACGCGATATTTTTAGGTATTCAATGGCAGAAATGATTAGAAGAAGAACAATTTGTGGCAGCTGAAGCTTAAATTCGCATTGGTATTCGCAGTGAAAATACCAGTCACCTAGCGCTGTTTCTCCAGTTAGTAATTTATTCCCACTCAGAATCATTAGGTAAACTATATCTACACCTAAAATTCTACTAATTACAAATAATACAAATTTCATTTGTTTTTATTTATTTATGTTAACGTCCATAGATTGGCAATTTTACAAAATAAAAACTTTACTATACGTTTCAAAATAACTCTAGCAACTATGGCAAAAGGGTGTCTCAGCGAGACCGTTCATTAAAAGTTTATCGGGTTCTAACCAACTAAAAAATTTAAAAAATGAAAATTCAGAATTATATATAGTCGATTATTTTCTCTTTAATTAAAGTATTTATGAATTTATAGCGCTTCCGGTTATATCGGAAGTCGCCATCTACTTTGTTATTTTTAATGGAACATCCTGTACATTTTTACATATTTGGATTCACCTATTTTTAAGGTTCATAAGTACCTTTAGTTTTTTCAATTTGCCTCGGGCGTTTTGTAGTTATTCGATTTTTTCCAATTTCGAAATTTGCTATAGCGACATTTATTCAAAAAATCAGAGAACAGTTGATTTTTTGGATATCAATTTAGAATTCATAATATGCTTAAAAAACGTGTTGGAGAATATTTTAGCGCCGAGAACGGCTGTCTACTTTGTGCAGTTACCTTACTATGGCACGTTAACTCTTCGAAATTTGAAGAACCATAGCTTAATTTTTCAAATGGTACCCCCATATTTTATTAGTTAGCCGTCTTCGACGTCCAATCTTACAGATTTTATGTCCCACGTGTCTTATACCTAAAATTGATAGTTTAAGAGATAATTTTTTTTATGCACACGTAACTTCATACCACCAAGTGCAATAATAATTAGCGGTACACGTAGCGGTAAAGGTGAAACTGTCAAGAATTATGTTTATAATAATAATATGTATTCGTGTTTAATACGATTTCACGTCAAATAATAATGCAAAGATGTTTCAACTTTTGTAAAAACAAGCTTACTACAATAAAAGATAGAGTTGTTATACATAGGAACCTAGTAATAATAACACTTGTTGGATTATTTTTTGAACAGTGAATATTTCGAACAATTTCTTTAATTGTCTCTTTTAATTTTTTGAGTTTGTGTGTTGTGTGTTTTTTTTTAATGGAGTATTTTACTCACTGTTTACTATTGTTGAGGGTTAGCTACGGGTCGGTGGTTATTTAATTGTTGCACCTAACTCGTTCGGTTGTAACGCCGTATAGGTTTGAGTTGATAATTTGTTTGGCCACAGTTAGTATATTGTTATTAATCTGTTTTAATTAGCGTAACAGACAAATTTGCGATATTATAATTGACGAAAATTTACTAGAAAAACATAATAAACCAAATATGTATGTATGTATCTCAAATACTATCAGTTTTTTCATATGAATACCATTCATAAAGTGCCCTTTATTTTTTATGTAGATTCAAAATAAATGATAAAAATATAAGTTTACATTAGGAAAAACAAAGTTGCTTACCATTAGCAGAAATACAGGATAACAACTTGAACTACGAAAGCCTATTGATAGGAGAAAGTAGTGGGGAGTAAAATTAAATGTATCCATTTTAGTATTGTCAACTGTTTGTATGACAGGAATGTCAGTGGTTATGTCAAATACTATGGCAAGTTATAAAACCACTTTATAATTTGCACTTTTTCATTAATTGTGTATTCCATTAGATAAAGTTTGATAGTTCGGTAAAGTATTTGACATAACCACTGACATTCCTGTTACATAAAAAGTTGACAATACTAAAATGGATACATTTAATTTTAAGTCCCACCACCCTCTCCTATCAATAGGCTTTCGTAGTTCAAGTTGTTAGCCTGTATATACCTACAGGGTGCGACACCGAAAACGAAACAGATTGAATAACGCGAAGATTTTTTTTTTGAAAAAACGCAAAGCAGGTCGATTTTTTATTTAAAGGGGACAGCTTTCCATCATGTCCACAACTGTCATACGTCATTCCCCTCCCCTCCGTCACTCTAACAATTACAATTTAAATAGGGAAGGCACTAAGTGTGATACATCATTGAAAGGGTAATTTTATAGAAAATTCAGCAGCGTGATTGCTGGTTGAGTTACTTTTCATTTTAGCACCCTCTAACGGGATAAAAACGGTTACGCATTCCAAAATGTGACACATCATTTGAAAATTAATTTTATTAGCAATTAAGTGCACAATATAACTAAACATTTCCACGCTGCTGAATTCTCCATAAAATTACCCTTTCAATGATGTATCACACTTAAGTGCCTTCCCTATTTAAATTGTAATGGTGAAAGTGATGGAGGAGGCGAGGGAGACGTCATGACAGTTGTGGACATGATGGAAAGGTGTCCCTGTTTATAATCGGCATTATAAAATCGTCCTAGAATTTTGCATTTTTTAATAAAAAATTTTGAAATGCTGATATTTAAACGTTAATTACTTATCAATCTGTATTAACCTTCGTAAAGATGTAATACTACATAGTTATTTCATACCGTCCATGTGCACTACTGCATATATTTAGAATCATTGCCAAGAGAAGGCATGATATATGAACATTATTATATACGGAAATAACACAAAATTTGTAAAAGAAACAGAAACAAATTTGTAACATAGGTAGTAAAATAATAATTGGATACAGATCTAGGTAGTATATCGGATAAGTAAAATTATAAAAATAGTTTTTTCTTGATTGATGATGAATGAATAAATGAATAACAGAAAAGAACCGAAAACATAACAACCAGAGATTCTTTTTGACTTCAAACGAAAATTGTGTTAATTCTATGTAACACACCAGTTGAAATAAATAAAATTAACAAATGGATTCGTTTTAGGCCAGAAAAAATTGGACCCGATACAAAAAGAATGGGAATGATTAATCATAAATTGTAAGCAACTTGTCAAACGCTGTTGCAAATTTACAAAATATTTAAAATAACTGACAATACAACTACGAGTTCTCTGGAGCCATACCTGAAAATAAATGAAGAACATCATGCCGAGATAATGTCTGTTGTTGTTTTAGGTTTGCTACATATTGAAGATACAAACGTAAAACAACAACACCTGTAGTTTGATTAAAAGATTCTCTCAATTTTCATAGATTTATTTGCAAAGTCTCTTTTCCTTTTGTATTTTATTTCGCTTGCGACCTACTCTGTTCTTTCGTCATTCCATTGTACCAGGTGATTCAGTAAGGGTGGCGATCGGCTGTATCTCGGAAACTGCTAGGCGTAGAGCTTCGGGGAAAAAAATTGCATAACTAATGTGGCTACCAGAACTATCGGGAAATTATTTAGAAGTTCGAAATGTTACCGCTAGAGGGGGTGTCTGTTATTTTCAATTATAAAATGAGTATTATCTCAGAAAATTGCGTGTTAAGATATAACTTTGAAAGCATTATTTGAAAGCTGAGCTAATGTCGTATTAGTTTGTTTAGTGACTTTTTTTGTATCTGCCATAATAAGAATGGAGGAAGCCAAAGAATGTTTCAATATTGAAATTTTAATATCTCCCGAACCGTTTAACCGATCTGAATATTTTAAAGCTTATTTGATGAAGCATTTTCTAGATTTTCTTTGTTCTAACATTTTTTTTTAATATATAAAACAGAGAATTTTTTTGGTGGTCACGCATTTTGCCGAATTTCAAAAAAATTTTAAATTGAACTGTGCTATTTATTATATAATGCTATAAGCCTCAAATTAAATTACTGAAATTTCAGTGAAAACAGCATCTCGATATCTCTATCCGTTCTCGATTTATCCACGTAAGAATATAGTAGAGATACAGCCGATGGCCACCCTTACTGAATCACCCGGTACATCTGTTTGACTAGAATTTATTAGTAAATTTTTTTTTAAAAATTTACAAAAATACTTTGTTAAATTTATATTTTATACTGGAAAACATATACAACCCAGTATGTTGCGGCTGCGTCTACACGACTACATCAATGCCGTTAACATCCAACTAGATGAGTACCTCATTAAGAAATATGACTTATTTCAATTGAAAAAAAATTGTAACATTATTTATAATAATTGTACATTTAATTTCCAAAAGAAAGTTCCTTATTTCTCAATATCTTATTCGTTGTATAATCTAATGAGTACAACTCTTGGAAATCATTGTTTGACTTATCAATAAAAATCAGGATATATAATACAGCGAATTTACTCATCAGCATCTTCTATGGAAAAAATATAACTGGATATTTTTTCTAGTACAGCTGGTTTAGGTGATGTTTCGTCACTTTTTTCTCATTAAGAAAAAGCTATAAATTTTTATTGGACAGATGAAATAAAGTAATAATCAGTGTTTGTCTTTATTCTTTATTCAACAGAAAACAGCTCCAAATATCGTGGTAATAATTTATCAATGGAATACAAGTCGAAGTTAATATTTAATTCTCTTCTATCCAGTTGTGCTAATACAGGATCGTCACAATATCGGCATAACTTTATGTATAATTCGTCTTCAGTATCATATAAACATTGGGGAGGATATATTTCAGGGTAAACTAGTTTGTTGGGAGCAAGGGGAAAACAACCTGCGTATGTCGCTTCTAAGCTAAAAATAAAAAAAAATAGAAGTACAGTACGTTAACCTCATCAATTGTTTTCAACACAGTATATCAATACAAGTATGGATAGATGTATTGAGCTTCTTAACTGTGATTGTATACAAATAACCCATTGTATGAGTAAGCTATTTATACCTCTATTTGTTTTTCTAAATAAACTAATACTAACGTTACTATGGCACAAATAATGTTCAATTATAATGACATATTTTCTAAACACAAACCTCTCTAATGCAGAGATCACATACAAACAGATACCCAGCTCTATAGGGAGCATTTGGAGTATTTTGCGGGGTAATGAGTCGCACGCGGGGTGAGTGAAGTTACCTTGGTTAGGCAACATAAATAACAAACCCGTTTCACCGTAAATAACTTGCAGAGAAGAATGATAGGGCAGAGTATTATGTATTTCCTATCTAACCAGGTAAACATTCCAGAGTTAGGTCGTATCTATAATAAGAATCGCATGGCCAGAGAAAAAAGGCGGGAAATTCTCTCTATATACATGATAAACCTTTCTGAAATTATGATGAGTTAAGAGTGATTTCAAGGACTGTGGACACTAATAAACAGATATAACAGCGGTACGGTTATAGTGATAGTTTTAATTTTATTTATTCATTCGGTATTCGGTTGATGATTAGAACCCATGCGTTCTCAAAACACGTGTCCCGAGTAATCAATCAAAGTTGTGGCGTTGGGTGATACCGATGTTATATCTGTTTATTACGAGCTCACACTCCTGAAATCACTCTGATATGGCCTCCCAGCTCAAAGAATTAAATCGTTTCGGTACTGTAAGTACAAAAATTAGGTTAACTGAAGCTGATATTTTATTTCTTAAGTGGTGTAAAAAGTATAATGTTAGTCCAAAATTCATTAAAATTGAAATTTCAAAGAATTGCAAAAAACCGTCAAGTATCATAAATTGCGCAAAGAAGCAATGGCTAAAAACGAAATAAACTATCAGTACTTCAGACGTAGATAGATTCGACAGAAGACTTATCGGCCTATAGCTTGACGGAAATTGCGGCTCTTTACGGGGCTTCAGGAGCATAATGACATCGGCCCGTTTCCAGATGGACGGAAACGTTCTAAGACTCAGCATGGCACCAAGCAAGACGACCAGGACATCAATGGTACTTTCTGGCAATCGCTTGAGGGCAGTGTTTGCGATGCCATGGGCTCCAGGAGCCTTACCGTTCTTACGGGAGCTGATTTGGCGTTGCACCTCCTCACGGCTCACAGCAGGTAGCGGTTCACCGCGTTCCACAGGTATACTCTGAATTGCAATGCCAACCTCACGGTGTGAAGCGCCGTATTGAGGTTGACCCTCACGCCTTCGAAGATTTTTTCCAGATGTTCTGAAAAGATCTGGACCTTTTCCTCCGTTGAGTGCACTACAACCGTCGCGCCCTGAAGTGGGCCCCTTTCCTTTGGAGTGTTCTTCCTTTTCAGGTCTTTTGACAGCCGCCAGAGAGAGCCGTCGTCCGGCACAACAGATGAGACCGATTGCCACCATCTGTCCTGCTTGTATGACCTCAGTTCTTCTCTTAGCCTTGCTGCTAGTTGGTTGGCAGCTCGTATGTCTACCGGATTATACGTTCGTTGGGCCCTTTTCCTCGCCCGACGCTTACACCGCAAGAGCGCCTTGAGCTCAGCTGATAGCCAATTGTCCGGCTTTGGCACGGAACGTCTCGTTGACGCACTTATTGCGTTAGATACGCAGGTAGTAAAAGATTCGGCGACAGCCTCCAAAAAATCAACCCCATCGATGGTGACGACCAGATCATCGGTGCACTGGCGGACCCTATCAACATATTTCTCCTAGTCCACGACCCCACGAGGCGCCACCGCGGACATCCGCAACTCTCCCCAAAAACGAGCAAAATCGGATTGTGATCCGACAACAACTCAGATATGCTCTCTACAGAAACATAAGAGGGAAAACCTCTTGTGAGAGCTATGTCGAGGATATCCAGCCTGGTGCCGGGACGAAAGAAGGTCGGCTCGCCCGGAGAATGCACCTCGACGTCGGTCAATGACAAATAGCGGAAAAGCTTTCGGCCAAATTCATTGATCGAGAGGCATCCCCAGTGCGCGTTTAGGTTCCCGGCCACCAGAACCGGAATGCTACAGGAGAGGAGTTGCGCATAATCATCGGTGTCACAAACCCGCGTTGGGGGAGCATAGACTGAAATAATTCTCAGCGGACCGAGTCCTTGTAACAGGCGTTCCACCACCCCTCCCAATAAGGCGATCAGAACGGTACACCTGATAATTTGGGAGCGTAAATCTGTCACCGGGTCTCAACCAGGTCTCACCAATGAACAGAACATTGACGGGATCGTTCAGAAGAAACTGCGCAACCTCGTGCATCTTATTTCTGAGACAGTTGGCATTCCACGCCATTACACGGACTTGGGGGAAGACCGGTCTAATTGCGTGGCGATTGTTGAAGGATTCGCTTTGTAGTATAGCATTAAATGTCATAGTTATTTTAGAAATTTGTTCCGACAACTCCTGGAGTGTGACCAACATCAACGTGATGTTGGTATCGCATGAAGGTTCAGAGTGCTAATCGATCTTACGGGCCTTTTTACTGACAGACCTAGGCGTATTCACCTTCACTGTTTTCTCCACTTTTGGGGTTTGCGACCTTTTCTGTTGGATTTGAGTCGCTGTCCAGGTAGAAGTTGCAGCAGCCTGGGAGAAAGTTTTCCCAGGTTAAACAAGGGATGATATTACTTTCCCAGGGCTATTAGCAGCGGCAGCGCGAGGAAGAACAGGCCTAGGCTTCGGGAATTAAACCCCGGCGCCTATCGTCCTCTCACAACGATAGTCAGCCGCCTAACCACTGCGGCCATCGACCCGCGACATTATTACACATAATTACATAATGTTCATAAATGCATAGTACGCAATACAAGCATAAAAACTACTAATTAAAGGTTACACACATATTAGAAGCATTATTCAAGAAAAAGGTAAAAGTACGAACATAATATTGCAAGATGTGAATTTCTAGCCAATTGAAAAATGCAAATTGAAATTGACAATTCTAATATAGACACAATTATTAAAGGATATCGAGGGAGAAGACCGATATAATGAATCAAAAGTAACGGGAGACAAGTCGTACATATTATAATCTACGAATGTTATTATAACTCTACCTGAGCTCAATTACCTGCTACCCCGAGAACGCCCGACTCGAATACCCTTGGCAGGGGAAGATAATATTGATATATATTCGTCTAAAGGGGAGACATTAATTTTTTGGGTCACTGTACATGAGAACTAACTTTGTATACCATATCCGTCTGTAAAGTAGACAATAAATCAAACAGTATTGTCCAGCTGGTTGCATATTCGTACTTACCCTCTTCTCACCCGCCGACGATCGCGTCCTATACTGTACTGCGGTATTTTTACATTGAACTAGGTATATCTATTTCTAAGTGATCTGTGCTCTAATACTCTATACATCAAAATAATTAACATACTCTAAATTTAATACTATTGAAAAAAGAAACTAACATAGACACTCCAAAAAATTCATGATCTGCAGTTGATACCACTACATGACTTCTACTTAGGATTTTTAAATATTCTTCTCTGCTCTCTACAAAACCAAAATTTATTATTTCAGTTTGAAAGTGTTCTCGAGCTGCTGCAAAAATGCTTGGAACATCTGTAAACATTTCTCCTAAAATTGATACCAAAAACTTTTTACTATTTTCTTTAAGTTTAGATAAAACCTTAAAAAAACATTCTGGATTCTTGTCGAACTCCCATCTATGTGGCCACACAATAGTAAGAGTATTTGATACTTCATTCGAAGATGGTATTATGGAAAAATCAATAGGAAAATACAATACTTTCGACTTAGGCCTAATATCAAATTCTAAATTCTTCGGTTTATAATCTGGCAACAATTTCATAATTGTACCAATATTACTTAAAAATGATTCCTTATTAAATTCAGAGTTGAAAATAACCATGTCAGCTGCTAAACTAAAAAATAGTTCATGTTTTATAAAAAAGATACCTTTACACACATATCTACCAGGTGACAATTTGATTATAAGCATATTGGATATCCCGTTCTTTTATCACTTTAACCGGATATATCAACTGATTTTCATGAAAATAAACAATCTTCTTTAGGCTCTGTAAATCAGGGCGAATACCAAGAAGTTCTGCTAAATTTACTACCGAACTAATAAAAAAAACTTCTTCTGTGGTAACAAGAGGAATCAAAGATGATAGTACTAACGCTGAACATCGAGCACGCCAGTGCCATTTCTTAGGTCTTAACGTTACAATAGTGTGATTTGTCACATCTGCAATCATAATACATAGAATAATTTTCTACTACAAAACACAAAGTAATACTTGTTACTAAAGTATCAAGCAACTGTTTATGAGATCCACCGTAAAACGCTTCCACAAACAATACCTTACGCAAACTATTCTGGCAATTATTCCCAAGACTTTCCATATTATTAAAATTCTGTCATTTCTGTTTTTACAACAGGTTGTATTGTTTACTCTCGCTACTTGTACCACCAGTTTACAGACTTACTAACTTCACCACCAGTTTACAAACATAACATAACCCACTTTAATTGTATCGCATAGAGCGAAGTTTCACACAACGATCCCTGAACCTCCAACGACCAAGTGTCATTTTATGAATTTTACTGAAGATTGAGGCACATTGAGGTTGGTTGAGGATCCAATCCAAACAAACTACCATAATGAACTGGCGCCATCTCTCTGTAGAGTCTGTAGGGGATTTCCTACAACTTTTGTGCACCCTGAAGCGATAATTCTCTCTTGTTATTGAATGAACACTGTTCAACTTCCTGCGGTATACGAATTCACTGCCTACATATTACTGACTACAAATTAGGGTCCTCTATTTAAGCAGGTAAAAAAATGTAAAAATAGTAAAATAATATATAAAAAAAAGAAATACGATTCGTCAACTTTATTAAATATACATATAAGTACATAGAGCTTAATTAGTTAGCTTTTAAAGCGCAATAGGACTGTATATAAGTCATGTTCCGTATACAGGATGGGACACCACATTCACCTCGGTTGATATCAGAGGTTGATATACAAAAAACAGTAACACATATTTAAAATTTTTTTGCTGGAGCATGTGTCGTTCATTGGGAGCACGTTTTAAAATTATTTTGAAATATACAGAATGTCCCAAAAGAAAGTTTTACACATCAAAGTTATCAAAATTTAAATGGAACACCATGTATATTATTGCATATTTCGATGACGCAGACTAAATAAAGGCAAGTTACTGTTATATTCCCTATACCTACGTTCAGCAGTTTCTCAGATATTTAACAATTTTTGAAAATGTAGATCAAAATTTAGAATGAGTACCTGACATACGTATTTAAGTTACGTGTTTCAAGTTGTATTATTTCATTATCACAACCTTCACATCTAATGCTAAAATAAAGATGTTTCCTAAAAATTATACAGAATGGTTAAAATCTTACCCCTAACTGTGGCTACCATTAATGCTCAATAACTTGCTTATTTTAAATGGAACACTCTGTATCTAATATCGTCATTCGATTTTAATTTTCTTTCTGTTTTAAATGTTATTAAGGTTCCCTATACCTATCTCTTATAGTTTCTTTATAAAAGTCAATTTAGTGTTTTAATTGGGGATTATGTACTAAAAATTTGGTTACATCAAGGTAGCTTTGACATGATGACACTGACTTCAGATATTAATTTTGTCTAATTTATTCTTGAAAAGTAGGCAGTGGTGCATTGGACGTTGCTTTATATTTATTGAAAACAAAACAAAAATTAACCAGTACATGTTTTATTACAGTTAGAGGTAAGATTTTAACCACCCAGTATAATTTTTAGGAAACATATTTATTTTAGCATTAGATGTAACGGTTGTACTAATGAAATAATACAACTTGAAACACATAACTTAAATACGTACGCCAGGTACTCGTTCTAAATATTGATCTACATTTTCAGAAATTGTTAAATATCTCAGAAACTGTTGAACCTAGGTATAGGGAATATAACAGTAACTTGCCATTATTTAGTCTGCGTCATCGAAATATGCAATAATATACATGGTGTTCGATTTAAATTTTGATAACTTTGATGTGTAACTTTCTTTTGGGACATCCTGTATATTTCAAAATAATTTTAGAACGTGCGCGTAATGGACCTACACATGCTCCAACAGAAAGATTTTAAATATCTGCTACCGTTTTTTCTATATCAACCGAGGCGAATGTGGTGCCCCAGCCTGTATATGGTACATAAGTATTAAACGTAGTGTCATTAAGATAATAAATTAACATTTTCTTAGTGGGCAGATTTTTTCAATTTCCGGTACTTATGTGTTCCATAGGATTTTCAATACTAATAGTATATGTTATTGTACTTTCACTGAATTTCGGGTAGTTCGCCTTATGATATGTTTTTAAGTTGCATCCAGGCCACTTCTATTAGACTGACAATGCAATGGTAAACGTAAAAGTATATTATGTTCTGCTTCTTTAGCTGTATTATCTACATAATAATCCTTCACATATTCTTTTGTGTTCATCATCTCCGATAATTGGTTTCTCGTATAATGTTCTTCGTAACATAAACCATTGGCTTATAAAAATTCTGAAATATCTTTCTTAATACTACATTCTGTAGGAACTTTAACTTGTCGCGAATGATGTATGGATCATCAATAAACATAGCTCACACGTACTACATACAATGTAGGAGAGTACGGTCGAAGAATAACAACCTTGAATTGCAAATTCGTATGCGGTCCTGTAGTGTATATAAAGATGCCACAGTCGATGACATTACTTAATTGTGCAATGGTGAATATAATGCGTTTTTTTTTTCTTATAATTTAAATTAAATACAAAATTGCATGCGTATGCCACTTGTATGTGTCCGAAATTGGCCAAGTTTATTCATCACACTACCTTATTTTGGTAGATTTGATAACAAAGAATCACAAAACCATTCTTCTAATAAAAAATCTGAACCTGATAATGATTTTCCATTTTCTGCAACTAATAGACCTTCTCCACTCCACTCTTTCTCTGACTCAGCATAACAAATAATAATTCCCTTCCCTATCGAAACAGGTACGTTCATTTCACACATACATTTTTTAATTCTCTGTAATTGTTTTCTTTTTGTCAGAAAATTTACATATGGAGAGGTACAGAATTGCTGCGAACTAGAATAGTCACCTCGTTTTTTGAAAGTAATCGATCAGTAATTCTTATAGAACGTGTATTAAAAAAAATTACAATGTTCGCGAGGCACCAACTAAGTGCACAATAACTCCTAGTGTTCAATCAATTCCAAACATTGACCCGAAGACGTTATGCTCATTTGGACACACACGTCTATTCTAATTCTAGGAAAAGATATGACTCTTTCCCTACAATGTTTACTTGATCTAAGCGCTTCATTTACAACATACACTAATTCGTCTGGAATACTCTATAGCATTCATAAACCTCGCAATAATTTGATGGAATGATGGAATTTTCCTTCCACTTTAATTATGACCGTGGAAGCACCTTTCCAACGTTGTTAATTCGTCAATAAACAATATTGTGGGACAGCGAGAACGCAAAAAGAATTCGCCAGAAATCCCAGCATGTAGCTTGCGTAACGGTTTGGTGTGCGACAATAACCGAACGAATTATTGGACCTTATGTAGGTAGAACGCTGTAGGCCAATTTTTTGTTACCGGGGCTATCAAAAAGCTCATACTATGCGGTTCCAGCATGATGGTGCTACGGCTCACACCGCCCAGCCCATAATAAACCTTCTAAAGCAACATTTTCTTGGCCGTATCATATTGAAAAATACTGATAAGATAACCACCCTGCTCACTGGATCTCACCATCCCAATAGATTTCTTCCTATGTGGCCATCTTAAGGGCAAAGGCATATGATCGCTACAGTATCTCTTGAAATGCTGAGAAGTGTTTCCAAATGCCATGAAAAAATCGGATGTTTGCCAATAGGATAACGGTAGTCATATGATCGATGTGAAAAGCGAAATACAGTTGGAACGAATTGTGAGGTGTTTTTTAAGAAATACAACTATTCACAATTTTAGAAATATCTCCGAAAAACCTATCAAAGGATTAAGTTCAATTAATCATGCATCATTTGCAAAGTTTAGGAAATAACTAGAAAATAGTTTTCCTTTTCTGACAAAAATTAGGCATGAATTAGGGATTCATTCTCCATAAAAGACAAAAAAAGATTTCACTGACTATTATCCGGGATAAACATCAAATTGCATTCAAAGAAAAGAAACAAACTAACTTCTTAGTTTACATTGCTAGTAAATTACCGAGGTTCGAGAACAATATTTTTCATTACTGATTCAGATTAAAAGTGAATCGAGACATAGGTTGCTCAGGTTGCAATTGTTAAAAAAAATATATTAAAATAATAAAACTCAAAATAGTTTCTTCGCTGAAGCATTAGGGTCTACAAGCGACAAGATGACTGGAGATGCCTGATAATTAGACAATGATTAATACAAGCAGAACAATTCTTTTCACTGCCCTGACTGAAAAAATGAATCAACAAACAGATACTAGTAATTTGAATCCTTAAATGTACTGAAAATGTATACAAAAACATTTTGTGATCGCGTATATACTGATAAAAGCAAAAATTTTTTCAGAATAAATATTGTGATTAAATTGAATTTTTCTAAAATATTTAGTGGGCATTTTGCGATTGATATTTGGATATATGCTCTCTAATAGCTTTTCTAGGAAAAAGAAATGCCTTGAACAAGAAGAGAACGCATTAGGCGTGCGCGGATCAGGCGCATCGCGGACCATGCTAATCTCGGATCTAGAGATTCCTTTAATGTTTTTAACGGTATATACCCACTAGACAGGACCATTGCGGTCGCTGCAAATCTTTTGGAGAATCTCGGAAGAACGCGATGCGCTCCAGAATTGCTGGATCTGTCGATCTCGCACCGTTCTTTTACGAATCGTTTTTTGGCAAATCGGCTACACTCGTGATCTTAGCAAAGAAAGTGTAATAAAAATACCTTCCCCATCGAACTGATTTTGATAACTGAACAGACGATGATTCACGAGCTAAACTGATTTTGTTCGAGACTGCAATCAAATGGAACGTCCGGATCTCACGCCTAATACGCGAAAGTGAAACCCTAATAGCACATTTCTGTGTTGAATTGTTTTCAGCACATTTAATTTAGGTATTATTCTAAACTATTTTCTAAAAAGATCTCGTATCAATAACTATGAAAAATAGAAAAAAATAAAAATGTCTGTTACTATTTTCATAAATAATAGCTCTAATACAAACATTTAAAAAAAGTATTCATACATATTGAAAACAGGGAATAGCCAATTGAAATTGACCCAATTTGCAAATTGACTTTTTCTTCTTTGGAAAGCACCTTTTGAAATATACTAACAGAAAAATGTCTTACTATTAAAATTTATTAAACCAGTTTCTTGACAATTTCTTTGCACATACAAAATAAATAAAGGTAATTAATAATAATAGTTATAAAGTTACAATACTACTTCTAAGATGAAGGCATATTAAATTAACAAGCTCTAATGAGTAGGAGACTAAGTAAACACGATCATAAAAAGCGCTTCAGTTTAAACTTCTAAATAGTAAACAGCGCTACCAACCATACTATACATCGGTATATCCAACGGTCCCCGTAATCCACTTTATTAAAATATAAAAGAGAGTGCCGATAGAAATCAAAGTAGAGAAGTAAGATATGCTATTTATTTCAAAATAATGAATATCAACCTTATAGAATAAATGGAGGGCTAGAATCATTTACAATCTGTTGCAACTCTTATTCAAATTTTAGTAGACTATACAATAAACCAAATAATCAAAAAACAAATCTTACAAGATGTTTTAAATTTGCATTACTGTATATGAAATATCTGACTTAAAATTTGTGTTACAATTGTCTTTTTATAACTAAATTATTGAGAAATAACCTATAAGTTAGACTAACATAATCATGTCTTCAAAAAATTAAATTAGATAGTACAGTGTAAAGTAATCACAACAAAGCGATGCATCCTCTAAGCTTTCAAACATATTAAACAAATTATTATTATTATTACATCAAATACTATAAAATTAAATGTATCTGAAGTATTGGAACATACAAAACTATTTTCCTTACGTTGAATTGGATTATAAAGCTCAGAAGGAGACATTCACTTTTCCGTGATAATAGAATGTAACACAAACTATTTATATAACTAGAGCTTTATATTACAATTTAATATAAGCACAATAACTGTACGCAATTTACAAGATATACGCATATTTATTAAAAAAGAATTATTGCTATATAATGACCAAAAAAATTAAATTAAAAAAATACATCTTTGAACTATCAAACTCAGCTATCACAGTAGGTATAAAAGTGAGTTAGATTAAATAAATTAATCATATTCGTGACTGTTTTCTTTTTTTGTTAATAAAGCATCGCCTTCTTCTTCGGTAACTTCGGTAATAAATTGTCCCACCTTAGATTTTGACCTTGTATTTACTCGAGTTAAGCCTTCTGTTGCTCCGTTTTCTGTTAATCTGGAATAAAGGCTGTACTCACATTATATATAGTGAAGTAACATCAACACATATAGACACTACACTTACTACTACCGTTAACACAGTGATTTTGCGCATAAAAGAAAACCGCATTGCTTTGTTAAATATGTTCTGTAATTTAGCCGCTTCCAGTATATTACAATTCCCTTATTGATTAAACATTTTTGAAAATGAGTGATCGCCGTAAAATTAAGTGTTGAAGTATAAAACTGTGTTATCTTTCGCGACGCACGAGACTCGCTACACAACTAAATTGGTTTGCCAAAAATAGAGATACTAACTTTATGATAGTACTCAAACGTTTTTTTACACATAAGAGTTAATTAATAATTTCGAATTAAATGAAATATTACATCATTATAATATTTTCAAAGTTATAACGAACGAGAATGCAAAAATGTGTTAACAATACTAGCAAAATTGCTAAACTTGCTTGTACAGAATAATAAACTGTATATAACAACATAAATATAATAGAAAAAAGATTATAATATAGAATCGTTATAAGCAGTTTATTGCATTTATATTTCTGGATATCTTCATACATTTTAAAATATTCAACTTACACTTCATCTTCCTCATCTTCGTCGTCGGAAGGTAATGTAAAGTATGGATTATGGGCAGCAGGTCTAAATTTATAACCAGTCAATACAAAAAATACGTAAGTAGCCATTTCTCTAAACATTTCATGTAACCATCCATATTGAAACGGTACTGTCAGTCGCAATAAATACACTATAATACGTGTAAAATATATGTAACAAACAATCATGACATAAAAGTGTCTAAAAAGTTTCAATTTTCTCAAATTTACAGCAGCTTTGCCATCCGTTCGTGATGCTTCTTCTAAATGTCGAATAGACCACACTACTGGAAAGAGGATAAAGCCACAACAAAGAAGATCCACCAGTATGAAAACATCTTGCCAAGCTCTATATTCCCTAGCACCTTCTTCACTTTCTTCTAATATTATTTCAGCCATATTTGCTAAAACTTGTAGTGGTATAATGGCCATAAACAACCTTTTATCTCTTGGTGCAAGTACGTGTTTTATAAAAGTCCAGCCAGTACCAATTAACACCAATGTAATAAATAATAGCGCTCCTTTTAGTAAATGCGCAACATAGAATAGCACTGCCCAAGTTGCCAAATGTACTCCCTTAATTTCGATGAAATGGTAATTTATACCGTGAAATGCAAGAGAAATGGATTTTATAAATACGAGCGTAGCCATCAAGTAGTGAATTTTAAAAACTGGATGTCTAGATTGTTTTAGTAAAAAGACCCAAAAACAACCAGACAAAAAGAATAACATCGCCATAGTACAATACAGTGCCGGTAACGGCATTTCACCTGCTGATAAAAAACTTCCAGCATTTTCTTCCACTATCTCCATCTATAAAATATGAAAACATGTACATATAAATCTCCATAAGTGTAAGTAGGTATAATAATATTTTAAACTATACATGGCAATAGTAAATTTATACGCAAAATTAATGAATAGTATACCAAGAAAAGCTTCATATATAATTTCTTTTCGTGATAATACCAGTCTTTTCAAGTTGTTACTAGACCAAGCCAATTTCGGGGTCCGTTCGTTGGTCCCCTCAGTTAGTTACGCGTCAGAATGAATTTTGCGCTATGGCTACATGCACGATGCTTTCTCTGCATGAGAACGCTCTTAGATCATATACATACATTACATGAACCTATCAATTTCCCAACCTTGAATATCCAAATGTGTTGCAAAAACATGTAAGACGTTTTCGTCTTGTCTTGTCGTGTAACATACTGGAATTGCTATCATATACTAGTATAAAGAGCGCGGATGTCTTCAGTTTCTTACTGTACTCAAACGGTGTATCTAATTCTTATTTAATCCATAACATCATCCCAACATGTATTATAACTTTGTATATTATAGTCACCGCTTAATTGATATACATTCGATTGCACGGTAACAAATAAACAAATAAGGGTAAACTGCTAAATATCATTTCTCTAGTTATTACTACAAAAATGATGATGTACAATTTATAATTATACAGGACAGTTTTAAAATTATTTATATGATAACATGATATATGTTTTTCTAGCATATATTTTTTTATGTCGGGTGAGTACTTAGTTGGTTAAGCACCCACCGCACATATTAATGGTATTTATTTAATGAAACAGATTTTTTCAATGCTTGTAAAAATTAAATTGACGATTAAATAAGTACGCAATTTTTGTCAAAGGCATCCATTAGATTCAATTTTACAGCTTAACGATACACTCGGTTCAAAACCCTTAACTTCAAACCCACGTTTTCATTGTTTTAGTGGAACACACGGAACATTTTTGTAGCAATAATACATTATAATTAGCTGTAACTATAACTGTATCTAAATGTTCGCTCAGTTAGCACATTTTAAATAAGTGCAAATGGATCATCATACTGTCAACAGAATAGCAGTAATGGTGACGATTGACCAAACTATTTTTATTGAATGTATCTTTATCGGTAACAACACATAATTGAAGAATTTAGGATCTTCATGGTAATTGTTTTTGTTTCCATGAAGTGCCCGGTGAAATTGAATATATATATTTTTTAATTGAACGGACGTCTCACTCAATCTAATAGTTTTGTCGACATGCCTTGTACAGAGTGCAAAGTTAATTTTCCTCGTACTTTGCCGATTTTGCCTAGTAAGAAATGTACTGTATTTCACACTACCACTTTCTAAAAATGTTTCCAGAAACAAGTCAAACTTAAAAAAAAATATCTTATTAATGTATATTACAAAATAAATTTGTTAAAAACAGTTGTAACGGTTCTTTAGAAAAATTTTTTGGTATTTTATATAGATCACAAGTATAAAAGAAATACAGAAACGCGATGGATAATTAAACAAAAAAAAGCGTATATAGACGACTAGAGGCGCAACCTATGGACAACACATTGTCATATTTAAAACCGAGAAAAAAAATTGACAAGGCAACATTGAAAATTTAATAAATTATAATCAGAAATCCACATTTACACATATGTATATCGTAGCCGTATCTATCAGTACAGAAGAAAGCGACTAGTCACACGAGCTGATTGTGAAATTTATGCCCAGAACTGCAAAATGGGTAAACTGCGTTTGTTTACGTTTAAATGTAATTTTTCATAATTGGGGCTGATTTTGGAAAATTTCATCAAAATACCAAAATGGATAAGAACTCCAGAAAAAGAAAAACGTTTGCAGTGTTTTATAATTGATATAAAAAATGCAACTATGAAGATTTATAAGAAAAATTGCAAACTGGACATTTGTAACTAGTGAATATTTTCACAGTTACAAACACGGAAACTTGAGTAAATTTAAATGATTGTTATACAGGATGTTTCAGATTATAACTACAGATTTTTTATAAAAATCTATTACGAAACATAAAGTCACACAGTTATTAGTGTTATGAAAATTTAGTGAAGAATGTAATTTTATTCATAAAATACCATAAATTATCAGTAGCAATCATATGCAATAAATTTTACAAATATACATATATTCTCTTTACTAATTATACATATTAGTTCACCTCAGAGCGGGCCATAGCAGTGGTCGCGTTCATCAGACTGAGCCGCTCGGTAACAGTTACCGCTCTGCTACATCTACAACAGTTCCTGACGTCATCGCATTCTGATGAACAATATACGCGTTCCCTATCCGCCAGATTTAAACCACTATCTAACAACTGCTAAACGAATACTGCTCACCGCTCGATCTTGGGAGCGTAGGAAAATTGCGCTCGAAAAAATGGCGACCGCTACATATAAATTCTTGGAAGCGTTCGATGTAGCGATGACGTAGTAGTAGGTAGCGTAGCCGTTCATCAGAAAAATCGGTTACTGTTACAGAGCGGCTCAGTCTGATGAACGCGACCAGTGTGAATTGCAACAGCGTATTCCCCCCTTCGCGTTGTAGCTTGCGTCTGGCGTCGACACTTATGCATACACAATTCAGTTGAATTTAAATAGAGCAAGAGTATGGTCGGTAGCGCATATCCGTTCTGTATGCGTAATTTGCCCATATGTTCAGATTTCGTTAGAAACGATAGTAGTTATATCTCCAAAGAATTATTATTTTTGTATTCATAGCTGCTACGCAAACGGAAAAGTAATTCTAAGTAATAATAAAATAAAAACGATTCTTAAAAGATAAAAGTAAATAAATCTGCAAAATAACTTTAAATTTTAACAATGTCACTTTATCAAGGATTCGAAAATACCGTCCTCTTCTACTAAACAATAGCCGAGCCTATAGTAAAACTCCCGCCTCACTCCCTCGAGATTTCTAGGGGTTATTGTCGCAAAAATTCTGAACAGTTCTACTTGCAACTGTTGTAAGTTCGGTATTGTTGCAAAACTGTAAAGACTTTCCTTGACATAACCCCACAGAAAAAAATCGCAGGGATTGAGGTCGGGTGATCGAGGTGGCCATATTATCGTACCCTTCCCGGAAATAACACGATTAGGAAAAGTGTTTTCTAGAAACTCTCTTACTAATCTGCTGTTGTGCGCGGGACAACCGTCTTGCATAAACCAAATTGCATCAAAATCGACGTTAAGTTGACGGACAGCAGGAATAATTCGTGTTCGCAGCAAATCTAAATATTTTACTCCATTCAAATCGCCGTCGATAACAAATGGCCCTATAATGTTATCACCTAAGATACCCGCCTAAACGTTAAGTTTTTCGGGATACTGAGTTTTAACATTACGGACTAGATGATTCTTCCGAGACCAATATTGCGGGATTATGCTTGCCATGACGTGGAAAAGAAGACTCGTCGGTAAACAGAATATTTTGTATAAAATATTCGTTAGCCTTTTCCATCATGGACTCACAAAATTCCATTCTTGCAATATTGTCCTCGGGAAAAATCTCCTGGCACTTTTGAACTTTGTAACTTTTATATTTGTTGCGTTTAAGAAGTCGCCTTACTGTACTTCTACTGACACCGATTTCGTCTGCAATTTGCCGTGTACGCCTAAGGTCGCCCATTTCAACCAACGAACAAACCCTCACGTCTCTTTCCTCCCGCTCGGGGGGTATGAGAAGGATATGAGGCTGTTCGTTGTTTTGTTGGCACTTACGGCAATCCCCGACACAGCCATATTTCCTAAATGCATTTACGATCCTGTCAATCGTCGAATGCGAAGGAATAGGCCGATTCACGTACACAACAGCAATTGCAGCAACAGCTGCAATTGCCAGCAAAATACCACGAAATGATTTGTACCTTCTCTGCGGTTGTATAAACTGACATGATAACCACCTTTACGGATGCATAGACGAACACTAAATGACTCGTGATGTCGTGATCGACGAGCGATCTTGCGTGGCGCATGCCTAGGCGTTGCCACATCGCACTGCATTCTATGCGTCTAGTGTAACTTCCCATGGCCCGCTCTGAGGTGAACAAATGTGTATACAGGGTGTAAGTGGTTTGAGTGCCATAATTATAACGTAGTGTAGACTGAATGAAGCTGTCAAAGCTACCTTGATTTAACCAAATTTTTAGTACATAATCGCCATTTAAAACACTAAATTGACTTTCACAAAGAATCTACAAAAGATAGGTATAGGGAAAATAAGCAAATTATTGAGCATTAGCCACAGTTAGAGGTAAGATTCTAACCATCCTGTATAATTTTTAGAAAACATCTTTATTTTAGCATTAAGGGGCCCACGCACTGCGTTTTTGTTCGACAGTTTTGTTCGACGAACATGAGTTGTTCACAGACTACAGTTTTGTTCAGCAGTTTAATAATATTAAGACAATATATGTGTGTGCAGTGGCGGCGGCATTAGCCATAAAATCAAAAGAGAAAATTTAAGAGGAAATTGTAAAATATTTGTGTTTTAAGTTACATTATTTAAATACAATAAGTTGGTGTACAGATGTTTAAATTACGTAGATTAACTAAACTTGAAATGGTACAGATTTAACAGTTATAATAACACGACTTAAATAAATATGAATATATAATACTACATAGAATTACACCACTGCAAAAACTCGTCGTCTTTTAAAACTATTTACCCCACACACTTCAGATTTGTTCGACTGTTTTGTTCGACGGACATAAACAGACCGAACCAGATTATTTTCAGCAGCTTTGTACGCCAACATCAACGACGGTTTTCGGCTCACACACTTCGGTTTTGCGTAGTTTTTGTTCGACCAGACTTGTTCGTCGAACAAAACTGTCGGACAAAAACGCAGTGTGTGGGCCCCTTTAGATGTAATGGTTGTGTTAATGAAATAATACAACTTGAAACACGTAACTTAAATACGTACGCCAGGTACTCATTCTAAGTATTGATCTACATTTTCAAAAATTGTTAAATATCTCAGAAAATGTTGAACCTGGGTATAGTGAATATAACAGTAACTTGCCTTCATTTAGTCTGCGTAATCGAAATATGCAATAATATACATGGTGTTCCATTTAAATGTTGATAACTTTGATGTCTAACTTTCTTTTGAGACACCCTGCATATTTCAAAATAATTTTAGAACGTGCTCCTAATGGACCTACACATGCTCCAACAAAAAGATGTTAAATATGTGTTACGTTTTTTGTATATTAACCGAGGCGGGTGTGGTGCGCCACCCTGTATATAAATAAAAGTTTTCAAATAAACGCGCCATATAATTAATTCAGTAGATATTTTTAGGACGATCAGTAGCAAGTTACGTCATATCTTCTGCGCAGGATGGTCTCACGAGCTTTGGCGTTGACTCTAAACACCAGAAGCCAAACAATGGATTCAAGCACACACATGCACTGAATATATATCACTACGATATGTTGACTTTATATACTGTATACTTCATAGTGCATATTTGCCGTCGTAGAATTACTGGAAAAGTTAGCGTTTTCATTCCCATATAAATTAGTGGGTCTAGCGCCAGCAAAGTTGTTACTCTCATTTTTTAATAAACTTTATACAGATATTGTAATAACAAAAATATGGTTCACCGATTTTATGACAGTCAAACTAACAAGTAAGGTTTATTATTACTAGGCAATAACGGTAGATAATGCCAGCTTTACATCAGGCTATGTAAATTTTCAGCAATCCTTAGCTTATAAGCGGGTGGCGATGTACTAGGTGTTTCAGTAAGGGTGCCGATTGGCTGTATCTCGGAAACTGCTAGGCGTCGGAAAAATATTGCATAACTAATGTGGCTACCAGAATTATCCGGAACTTACTTAAAAGTTCGAAATTTTACCGCTAGGGGGCGTATCTGTTATTTTCAATTATAAAATGAGTATTATCTCAGAAAATTGCCCCTGTTAAGGTATAACTTTGAAAGCATCATTTGAAAGCTGAGCTAATGTCGTATTAGCTTGTTTTGTGACTTTTTTTCGTATTTACTATAATAAGAAAGGAGGGAGCCAAAGAATGTTTCAATATTTAAATTTTAATATCTCCCGAACCGTTTAACCGATCTGAATATTTTAAAACTTATTTGATGGAGCATTTTGTAATTTTTATTAAAAAAATTGTTCTAACATTTTTTTTAATATGTAAAACAGCGAATTCTTTTTGTGGTGGTCACGTATTTTGCCGAATTTAAAAAAAAAATTAAAATAGAACGGTGCTATTTGTTATACACGTAAAATGATCGAGTTCTGGAATGGAAGCATCGTAATGTATTAGAGTGACCACGCGTTCGCGTTAGGCAGACTGCGATGGAGTTAGGCGATGATGCCGTTTACATATGAATATGTAGTCGAGCTGCAAATTTATATCAGTCGAATATAAGCGTGTGCTGCGGTAAATTTCTTGCGCGTTACACATAAACCATGTGGTTAATGAGAATAAAAATAATATTTGTAAAAAAACTCTGCTAAGAACACAATACTGTTTAAAATGTTCTAATCTATTTTAATAAGGACAGTTTTTGTATCTCACAAATAGTGTCACAATTTTTTAAGAAATTAATTGAATTGTTAAGTCTAATAAAATTAAAATCAAAAATGAATGTTTAAATAACAAAAAATATTTTATAATTCTCTATGAAATCAAATTAATTCTAGTTTCAAAGTAACAAAAAGTTAAATTCTAAAACTTAACAAAGTTCCAACGAATTTCTAATAAAATGAAAAATAAAATTATATTTTTTCGTTTTAAAATTATTTAATAAAAGTTTCAAACACCCCTCCTTTCATGGCTTCACAATATCCGAGTCTGTCATAAAATTCTCTGCGCGTATTAAGTAGCATTGCAGCTGGTATATCATTACATGCGTCTGTAATACGCATTCTCAATTCTTCTAGTGTTTGGGGTCTCTGTTGGAAGCCGTAAATGGTTTCTTTCAAAAAACCCCATAAGAAAAAGTCATTGGGCGCTAAATCTGGAGATCTAGCTGGCCAATGTATAGTACCTCCTGAAGCAATTAATCGCTCTTGAAAATTTAAACTAATAAAATCTTTAACTGCTCTTGCGTTATGGGCTGGACACCCATCTTGCTGAAGCCAGATATTATCTAAATTTGCAGTTATATTAACTACGGCAGGGATAATATTTTCTTGAAGTAATAGTAAATACCTCTGGGCATTTAGAGTTTCATTTTAAAAAATGGGCCTATAATGTGGTCGCCAAGAATGCCTGCCCAGACGTTTACTTTCCGAGGATATTAAGTTCTCGCATTGACCGTTAAATGTTTATGTTCACGTGACCAATATCTGATGCTGGACGGATTGTGACGACCATGAAGTGAAAAAGATGATTCGTCTGTGAATAATATATTTTGCAAAAAAATATCATTTGTATCACACTTCGTTCTCATAGCCTCACAAAATTGTAACCGCCTAATTTGATCCTCCGGGAAAATTTCTTGTGTTTTTTGTAGTTTTTAACATTTGTATTTATTCCTTTTTAAAATATCTCTGACCGTAGTTCGTGGAACATCGACATGTTCTGATATCTGACGACTCGAACATGGTTCATTAACTTCCACAAAAGCGCAAACTTTCACTTCTTTCTCCAGTCTTTGCTCAGACAAAGGTTTTTCTTCATTACTACATTTTGAACAACCAGTAACGCAGCCGATTTTTTCAAAACGGTGTACAATATTTAAGACTGTTTGTACAACTGGAACTGGTCGATCAGGATAGGAATAAATAAAACGCCCAACAACTTCATTTGCACTTTCAGACGAATAGTACCATTTTATAATGCTTATACGCTCTTCTTTAGTGTACACAATTGGCATTATGAAAATCTATTACTAAATAATTTAACAAACATACATACGTGTACCTACACGATAAGTGAATGCACTTGCCGTTATGCCGATTGCCGAGGTATTAATCACCCTCTCCCCTCCCTCCTATAATTGTTCTCGTGAGTCGGCGTTATGAGACTTGCCAACGCTGCTTGCTGTGTGACACGGTATTACTATGCCTGCCTTTGTTTATCTAATTGATATGGCATTCTAGAACTCGTCCGTTTTACGTGTATAATGCTATAAGCTATATTAAATTACTGAAATTTCAGTAAAAACAGGATCTCGATATCTGTATCCGTTCTTGATTTATCCATGTAAGCAGCAGATCGCCACCATTAGTGAATCACCCGGTACATATGTATTATGATTATTTCAAAAACGCTAACACACAATCGTAGGAACTGGCATATAAGCAAATGTAAGTTCCTGCAGTATTTATTACTATAGACATATGCAGCATATTTTATGTATATTAAAAAGAAAAATGCATCTGTAGTTGACAAAAGTTTATAACGGGTTTAAAGCACCCAGTGTATCGTTAACCGTAAAATTTATACTAAAATATATTTCAAATTGTACTGACTACTCCACTATCTGAACTTTGAAAAGTTCCAACTGTTCTTCATTTTCGGTCTAGAAGCGTTCTTTCTTGAAAATATTTAAATAGACCATCTTATGTCTTATATCTTAATGTGGTGTCAATCAACGTATGGACGTGAGTGTACGAAGTATACCTTTCTGTCCCAATTTCTAATAGTAGCGGTTTGTCTTTAAGAGCACAATAATACATGAATCGGGAATTCATGTAATGATTGGTCATAAGAGAATGGGAATTAACAAACTTTAAAGTTAACCGGAATGATTAATGGCCAACTCTAAGTAAATATTCAAACTCAGTTTATGAAACTAATGATAGACAAATTCATAAATACAAACTCTGAAGATAGGTACTAATACTTACTGTAAAATCATATTCTACTTCATTATTTGTTACGTAATTTGGACAACTATGAAAATATAAATTATAAAGCCCTTCTTCAGAATCACTTGCAACATATATCACAAACTGAAAATATGATATAAGTATTTTATATTGTATTATCTATCATTTGTAATGTATACTTACACTTGTATTGTAATAAGTTACATTACTGATAGTCTTGCTTATAAGCGGTAAAGAATGAAGACATGACTGTGGTGAAGGACTACTCGCATCTCTAATAACTCTTATTAGTTTGTTTTCTTCGTAAGACCTTGTTTTAAAGAAAGAATTTGGTATATCATTTGAATCTTTATATATATGCAACGGTTGTCTCCATCCAGGACTGCAATTAACCATCATCCTACAACCTTAATTTTAATATATAATTCTATGTGTATTTATACGTATTACGTGTTATTATAGAAGTTTAAAATAAAATATATAACAGCAGCATCATGTTCCTTTGGCACATTTTCTTTTAATAAACACTTCTCTTGATGGGAATCTAGATATGGATTCATCGCATCATTTTGTGTTCGATCCAGACTGAAACCAAACTAAATCACATTTGATAGACTGATTACTTAAAAGTTACAACAGTATATACCTACCACATCACTTTTGTTCATTGGTTTTGCTGTAAAATTGATCAATTTTACATCTAGGAATCCCCTTTTATAAAAACCAAACGTACTAAGAGCAATATATTTCCGAACATCCCACTAAGAAATTAAAATGTTATTTACTAAGTACCAAGCACTAACTGACTATCAACTTACATTTATATTAATTTTATGCTTTCGTCCTGAACAAATAGCTATCATAAGTAAAAATAATAATATTGCCTTAAAGTACTTTGACATTTTATCACGACTGAACGTTAAACAGCAACAATAGAATCGTTCCTCCTTGTTAAAACTGAATGTAGAATTAACTCTAAACTTTATTCACTTCACTACCTAACGACTGACAACGACTTAACCTCACTCATATGTGTCATCCACAGAAAGCTCAATCAAAACTTTGAACTGATATATCAACTCAGAACTGGTACGATGATAAGCAAGGAATTTCCAATAAAATTGTCGAACTTATTTAAATGTTGCTTCAAACATTGTGGACTTCTGTAACCGAAATACTACTCGTACCTATAATTGATTTTGGTTATAACAAAATATACCGATATGATTCAATCATTTCGGTTATTTGTTATTACGATAAAGTAAAGCATATGAAATGTCTTATAAAATAGAAAACAACCACAATAGAGTAGCACCAACCATTAACCGAGAAAACTGACGTACTGACCAATACTGACTTACATATGTCAAATTATCAGAAATCAGAATTGTAATCTATTGACACTTTAGGCAAATATTTGCAACGTTTATTAAGTTGCGTATTTCAGCAGTTAACTGTCGTGAACAGAAAAATCGGGACACTATCAAAATCGTTATAATTTCTTTTAAAAAATTGTAATTTTGGCGATATTTTGGTTAACTATTAACAAAGTTAGCTGTAACGGTTGCTAATTCAAATGAAAATCTTGCATCTTTCGAAAATTGATAACTACAGACTTGTTATAGTTCAGAAAATAAAAAATCATTAAGAACTATTGGGGTTTAATTTAGTATGGTAAAAGTTCATACAAAAAAATGTAGGAAAAAGGGTAATTTAAATAGGAAAATAGATTCCGAAAAAAATTTCGAATCCATAGGAAGACGAAGTATTATCTATAAAGATAGAATAGGTAGGGAGACACTATCACGTGGCTAAAACGGCGCAGGTCGGCCATATTCGTAGGTACTCCACTTTACGTCAAACACGTAGATTATAGTGTATGTGTCATGTATGTTTGCATTAATTGATTATTAGAAACAGTTTCAAAAATATGATTATACACAAACAGTATTAGAAAACAATTATGAAAATTTTATTGGCGCGCCTGTAGTAGAAACAGCATTGATAAGAAGAATTCCTAAAAATATCATTACAGGGGGTTACACAGTATGACTTCAAAAAGGATTTATAATAGATATTATTATTAGTAGATAATTTCGATTGGCGCGGTGATTTATAGGTATGTACATAAATAAACTATTAATTGAGCGTTTATATTGTCAGATTATGACATTTATGGGCCTAACAGGCGTGGGATGACGTATGAATTTTAAATAAAACCATCTGTTAAGTGGAGGCTGAAAATTATACTTATAGTATTTTTCAGTACTCCGGACCTGGTGAAGCAGCCATATTGGTACTCCACTTAAGCCCCGCCCAGTGTGCCGTTTTGAACATACAGGAAATATGATTCATAGCGTCTCCTTAGTATACTAGCTCAATGACCGTTATATAGTTAAATAAAAACTTTATAAATCCAATATATTCCCTAAAACTTAATTTTTCGGCAAAATATTTAATCTTGAAGTTTTTATAAAATGTCTGAATAATATTTTCCTTGGTAGTTACGAAGCCAGGAAAATCTCATTGTGTCTATACTACCTAAATCAGTAAATTTCTTTCTCAAGCTATCCATACAACATCGGTGGTATTTTTGTAGCAAGCAAAATCTTTAGAACAATTTGCAACGGTAATCTCAATCCCTATCTTTATAAAAAAATTTGCAGTATATATTTGTTCATTTTATAATTTAATAATTACTTGTATGTCATATTTCCCTGAACATTATAAATATATTAATTATATTTTATCTTATTAATAGGTATTATACTAGCAAAAATATATCCCTAAATTAATGACAAACAAATTGCAATTGCTTTATATAATATTTTTACGATTCTATAAGCTTTTGGCTCCTTTTAACCATTCTATTCGTTAATGACTGGAATGTTCAAAATGTATTTGATAGCCATATGAAAAATATGACGTCCTACTTTCCTTATTTTTATTAACTTTATTATCAACTTCTTATAAACATTTATAATATATTCTTATAAAATTTATGACCTATGGTAAATTTCCAAAATCCAAACCTATTTAAATATTTGGAAAACCTTGCTTTGGATGATGCTCAATTTTCTTTCATACTTTCATGGCTATTATATGAAACTTATTCTATCTCGAATATGTTTTTAGACTTTTAAAGTATGTCTTATGGATGTTATAAGTAAACATTTTAGAGATGTCTTTTTTGTGCCTGTAGGCATCCAGACATAATACGGACCTAAATAAAACATCTATCGGATGTCTTGTGCTGTCTAGCATCTGGAGCATAGAATGGGTTTTGCAGTACAGTGTACAAACTTTGGCGAAAAAACCATATTTTCTAATGACAAAATCTTTCAAACGTCTTATAATGGTAGAATCAAAGGTTATTGTTTTAAAAACAAACGCTATCAACAGCAGTATTCACATGGTAAAGCAGGTCATTGTATATGGAAAAGTCGACTTTTAATGGTCCGAAATTGTACTAA